>CM069132.1:160383128-160530628 GCA_035221665.1 Okamejei kenojei
CCCAGTGGGGTGCCTCAGGGATCTGTGTTGGGTCCACTGTTGTTTGTCATGTACATCAATGATTGGATGATGGGGTGGAAAATTGGATAAGTATGTATGCAGATGATACTAAGATAGGTGGTATTGTGGATAATGAAGTAGATTCTCCAAAGTCTACAGAGAGATTTGGGCCATTTGGAAAAGTGGGCTGAAAGATGGCAGAATGGAGTTTAATGCTGATGTGTGAAGTGCTTACATCTTGGCAGGACAAAATCAAAATAGGACGTACATGGTAAATGGTAGGGAATTGAGGAATGCTGTGGAACAGAGGGATCTAGGAATAACTATGCATAGTTCCTGAAGGTGGAATCGCATGTAGATAGGGTGGTAAAGAAAGCCTTTGGTGTGCTGGCCTTTATAAATCAGAGCATTGAATATAGGAGTAGGGAAGTAATGTTAAAATTGTACAAGGCATTGGTAAGACCAATTCTGGAGTATGGTGTACAATTTTGATCGCCTAGTTAGTAGGAAGGATGTCAACAAAATAGAGAGAGTACAGAGGAGATTTACTAGAATGTTGCCAGGGTTCCAGCAACTATGTTACAGAGAAAGGTTGAACAAGTTAGGTCTTTATTCTTTGGAGCGCAGAAGGTTAAGGGGTGACTTGATTGAGTCTTTTAAAATGATGAAAGGGATAGACAGAGTTGACGTGGATAAGCTTTTCCCATTGAGGGTAGGAAGATTCAAACAAGAGGGCATGACATGAGAATTAAGGGACAGAAGTTTAGGGGTAACGTGACGGGGAACTTCTTTACTCAGAGGGTGGTGGCTGTGTGGAATCAGCTTCCAGCAGAAGTGGTGGAGGCAGGATCGATTTTAACATTTAAAAGTAAAGTGGATAGGTATATGGACGTGAAGGGAATGGAGGGGTATGGTCTGAGTGCAGGTAGATGGGACTAGGGGAAAACAAATGGTCGGCTCGGACTGGAAGGGCCGAGAGGGCCTGTCTCCGTGCTGTAATTGTTATATGGTTATAATTCTATACCCAGAAAATGTGCCAAACTTAGTTATAACATTAAGTAGATTAGGAATACTAATCTCTGGTTTTGTAATATAAATTAAGATGTCATCTGCGTATAGAGATATTTTATTCGTTGTAGTTTTGGTATTATATCCATATATTACTGATTCTGATCTAATCATTTCGGCTAATGGTTCTATTACCAGTGCAAGTAGTAATGGTGATAATGGGCATCCTTGTCCACAACCCCTAAAGAGATTACGTTTTGCTGATAACATTTGATTTGTTAATATTCTTGCAGTTGGATTCAAGTATATGATTTTTACGCCTTTGGAAAATCTATCCCCCAGTTGAAATTTCTGCATTATTTTAAATAAATATGGCCATTCAACCTGGTCAAATGCTTTTTCAGCATCTAAGGATATGACAGCTAGTTCAATATCATTCACTCTTTTTGAGTATATGATATTGAATAGACGTCTCAGATTATAAAATGAGTAGCGTTTTGGAATAAGACCTGTTTGGTCATGATGTATTAAGTTATTACTAAACTTAGCCTCCGAGATAAAATTGTAGATAGTATTTTTTGATCAGTGTTTAAAAGAGCTATTGCTCTGTATGACCCAGGAGCCAACTTTTACAACTTGCTAAAGCCAATTAGCCTATTGTTGGAGTGTGGGAGTAAACCGGAGCACCCGGAGAAAACCCACGCAGGTCACGGGGTGAGCGTACAGACAGCGCCCGTAGTCGGGATCGAACCTCTGGCGCCATGAGGCAGCAACTCTACCGCTGACCCACCGTGCCTCCCGATGTTTGGATTGGAGGGATATTGGCCATGTGCAGGCAGATGAGACGAGTTGTAACAACACTGTGTTCATCGCGGACACGATGGGCAAAAGGGCCTGTTGCCGTGTTGTCCCGTGCAGGAAGGAACTGCAGATGCTGGTTTAGACCGAAGGTAGACAAAAAGCTGGAGTAACTCAGCGGGACAGGCAGCATCTCTGGGGGGAAAAAGTAATGGGTGACGTTTCGGGTCGAGATCCTTCTTCAGACTGGAAGTTGGGGGAAAGAGAAATGAGTGATATAGATGGTGATGAGGAGAGAGATTTCACACGGCTAACAATCGCCTGTTTCCTTTATCATCGTTACATTTTTTGTGCATCTCTCCGAATTACTCCTGCATTTTGGTGTTCAACGTTCTATTTGGGGTCGGTGGGGGGTGGGAGTTCCCCCCGCCACGGGTACCGTGTAATCCCGTGCGCCCCGCTCCATGGTCGGATAGTCAGCGACTAAACCGTCTCCCCCACCTGGTTTGCCGGGTGAGGAGGGGGCTGTGGACCCCCAGCAGGACCAGAAACAAGACCTGTCAAAGGGCCGATGAGCTTCTAGCGAGCCAACGGCCACCCACACTTCTGTAGAAGTTGCGATCACTGTCGTACACGGCATTAGAAACATACAAAGAAGGTGCAGGAGGAGGCCATTCGGCCCTTCGAGCCAGCACCGCCATTCATTGTGATCATGGCCGATCGTCCCCTATCAATAACCCGTGCCTGCCTTCTCCCCATATCCCTTGATTCCACTAGCCCCTAGAGCTCTATCTAACTCTCTCTTAAATCCATCCAGTGATTTGGCCTCCACTGCCCTCTGTGGCAGGGAATTCCACAAATTCACAACTCTCTAGGTGAAAATGTTTTTTCTCACCTCAGTCTTAAATGGCCTCCCCTTTATTCTAAGACTGCGGCCCCTGGTTCTGGACTCGCCCACAATTGGGAACATTTTTCCTGCATCTAGCTTGTCCAGTCCTTTTATCATTTTATATGTTTTTATAAGATTCCCCCTCATCCTTCTAAACTCCAGTGAATACAAGCCTAGTCTTTTCAATCTTTCCTCATATGACAGTCCTGCCATCCCAGGGATCAATCTCGTGAACCTACGCTGCACTGCCTCACTCACAAGGATGTCCCTCCTCAAATTGGGGGATGATGTTAAAGCACACACACCAAAATCCTATACTTCCAGTGGCTGAAGCCCGCAGGAACTGGAGGACAGAGATGTGTGGTGCGTCCGTCACCGTTCCCGTCGGAAACCAGCGCCAAACCGTCGCTAATGTTTTTCAACGGTGATGAATGAGTGTCCTATGAGCGTGGTTTTGATTGCAAATCCCACATTAACCCTCCTATGTTATTTTAGTAAATATTATGTGTATCTTTTTTTTAGAAACCCAGTAACTTAAAGAGTATGTCACCCTTGGCTGCCCACAAAAGTAGTCTTCGAAATTCTTCAACCTCTGGTAAGTGATGAAATCCAACTTCAAGATGGAGGCTCTTCCATGAAACTATTCTCAGTTCGGGACATCAATGGCCATTGCGTCAAGCATGGTTAGTGTTAATGGAGGGGCTGCCCTGTTGGTGAGGAATGAAATTCAGTCCCTTGCAAGGGGTGACATTGAAACGGGAGATGTGGAGTCAGTATGGATACAACTGAGGAATTATATAGGTAAAAAGACCCTAATGGGACTAATCTACAGGCCCCCAAACAGGAGCCTGGACATAGGGTGCAAGTTGAGTCGGGAGTTAAAATTGGCATGTAGTAAAGGTAATGGTACGGTTGTTATGGGAGATTTCAACATGCAGGTAGACTGGGAAAATCAGGTTGGTACTGGACCCCAAGAAAGGGACTTTGTAGAGTGCCTTCGTGATGGATTCTTAGAGCAGCTTGTGTTGGAGCTTACCAGGGAGAAGGCAATTCTGGATTTAGTGTTGTGTAATGAACCGGATTTGATAAAGGAACTTATGGTTAAGGAGTCATTCGGAGGCAGTGACCATAACATGGTTAGGTTTAATCTACAATTGGAGAGGGAGAAGGGTGGGTCGGAGGTGCCAGTGTTGCAGTTGAATAATGGGGACTATGGGGCCATGAGGGAGGAGCTGGCCAAAGTTGACTGGAAAGATACCCTAGCAGGGATGGCAGTGGAACAACAATGGCAGGTGTTTCTAGGAATAATACAGAAGGTGCAGGATCAGTTCATTCCTAGGAGGAAGAAAGATTCCAAGTGGAGAAAGGGGCGACCGTGGCTGACAAGGGACGTCAGGGACAGTATAAAAATAAAAGAGAAGTACAACGTAGCAAAGATGAGCAGGAAGCAAGAGGATTGGGCAATGTTTAAAGAACAGAAGATAACCAAAAAAGGCAATATGGGGAGAAAAGATGAGGTAGGAAGGTAAGCTAGCCAAGAATATAAAGCAGGATAGTAAAAGTTTCTTTAGATATGTGAAGAGGAAAAATTAGTTAAGACCGAATGGCCTACCCTTGCGTCTATTGTCTATTGTCTAGTTCAGCTACATTAATATTGTATTATTCCATTACACTGAAGTATTCTTGCTAATATAAGTGTTTGACTAGATTAGAATAGGCACCTTGTATAGCCTGGGCAAGTCGAATTAATTAATGAATAAAGGGCCTGTCCCACTTGGCGATTTTTTGTTCGGCCACTGTCGGCATCATTGACTGACGTATCAAGTCACCGAAACATTCGCGGCGTGACGACATGTTGATGCGCGGTATTTTTTCAAATGTCGTAACATTTTTTTCTATCTCCGCTGGATTTTGAAATGTTCAAAATCTTTTGGCGACCCTGGTATGACACCGGCAGTCGCCGAAAAAATCTGCAAGTGGGACAGGCCCTTAAGTTTATTGTCCCAAGTATTCACATACAAGGAATTTGCCTTGGTGCTCCGCCGGCAAGTGAGAACATGACATAGTGACAGTTAGAAATGGCACATAAAACATTAAACATTAATAATAAAACATTATTGATTAAACATATGAATTAAATAAAATACTAGAGCAAAAGGAGGCTACAGATTTTTTGGCTATTGAGTAGAGCTACTACTGTGGGGAAAAAAGCTGTTTTTATGTCTGGCTGTGGCAGCTTTGACAGTCCGGAGTCGCCTTCCAGAGGGAAGTGATTCAAAGAGTTCGGTGTGAAGATTGGGCTGAAGGGCTCATCTGTGGCTTTAAAACTAATGAGGGTTATCATGTTTTTATCCAACAGTGGGAAGCGAAGATGTATTACCAGCGCAAAACCAAAAGGGTGAGAACGATGAAGATGTACAAAGTCCGGATTCTAAGGAAGAACCGACTTTCGATGAAGTTTTCACCAGGACGACAACTGCTGAATCAAAGGTCACGCTTAAACTTTCACCAGCCAAACATGCCTCATCTGCACTCGTCCCATTACCCCACGCTCTGCCCACATCCCTCCAAACCTTTCCCATCCATGTATCTCTTCTGCTGTCTGCCTACGTCCTACTCCGACGGATCGCAGGTCTCGCACCCGCCAAGCTTCGCAGAGAGTACCTCACCCACAGGCTGGTGTGTGTGCAAGGCCCCATCCCACGGCAAACATCCCCTGCACCACCTCGCCCAGGGCTCGCAGCAACTGGGACCTCAATGCCTGTTATCTCATCGCCCCTTCTCCCGTCACGCAGCGACCCACTGTGGCTCCGGTTTCAACACACTAGGAGCATGGGGAACCAGCTGGGAACAGACTACAGAGCCTGTCCCACTTTCACGCCATTGCGTGCGTTTGGCGTGACCAACCAGAAGCATGACGTCATTTGCGTCATGCTTACCAATCAGCTGGGCAGGAGGCGGGCCGACTGAATTTGGACATCGCACGGTGATGAGCGGTGACGTCATCACGCAATACCACGCCGGGCGGTGACGTCATCACGCAACACCACGCGCTAGGCGGACGCCGTCAAGACGCTGTGTACGACCACAATGCGCCTGCGAGCCGACAGGCTGTTGGCGCGCGAAGATTTCGGTCACTGCAAGAATTTCGGAGCCCAGTGCGATGTCAGGACCGGCCCCGCACAACTCCACGCACCGTATGGCCCTGCGCGGCCATACCGTGCCCGTACGCCTCCAGCGACCACGAGGCCGCGTAATTTGCGAGCCAAGGTCGCGTAAGTGGGACAGGCCCTTACACGACCTCCGCAATTCACTGTTGCACCAAACGCCACAGCCCCACCTGGCTCGGGACTGCCCTGCAAAGAGTGGGTCCTCCTGAACCGGCTCCGATACAACATGCAGCGCTGGGGCCTGCGTTCATCAGCAGGCTGCGTGTGTGGAGCGGACCAGCAAACTGCGCAGCAGCACGGCAACTTATCAACAGCGCTGTTCTCCGCCCCTCCTGGTGGAGGGGTAGACCTCACGGCCCTCGGCAACAACACGTTGAACTGGCTACAGCGCATGGAAGCCGTTACATAACCTCTGCTGCCTCAAACGCAAGAGGAATGTCCACGTATCTGGCCATGTCTCTTGTACATGTCACTACAGTCCCAGCCTCAACTACCTCCTCCGGCAGCTCGTTCCATACACCCACCACCCTCTGTGTGCAAAAAGTTCCCCCTCGGGTTCCTATTAAATCTTTCACCTCTTACTTTAACCAATGCCCTTTGGTTCTTGATCCTGATATGCTGGATGTAAAAAAAGCTTTGTGCTTTCAATAGACAATAGGTGCAGGAGTAGGCCATTCGGCCCTTCGAGCCAGCTCCGCCATTCAATGTGATCATGGCTGATCATCCCCAATCAGTACCCCGTTCCTGCCTTCTCCCCATATCCCCTGACTCCGCTATCTTCAAGAGCCCTATCTAGCTCTCTCTTGAAAGCATCCAGAGAACTGGCCTCCACCAGCCTCTGAGGCAGAGAATTCCACAGACTCACCACTCTCTGTGAGAAAAAGTGTTTCCTCGTCTCCGTTCTAAATGGCTTACTCCTTATTCTTAAACTGTGGCCCCTGGTTCTGGGCTCCCCCAACATCGAGAACATGTTTCCTGCCTCTAGCGTGTCCATCCCTTAATCTTATGTTTCCCATAAGATCCCCTCGCATCCATCCAAACTCCAGAGTGTACAAGCCCAGCCGCTCCATTCCCTCAGCATATGACAGTCCCGCCATCCCGGGAATTAACCTTGTAAACCTACACTGCACTCCCTCAATAGCAAGAATGTCCTTCCTCAAATTAGGGGACCAAAACTGCACACAATACTCCCGCTGTGGCCTCACTAGGGCCCTGTACAATTGCAGAAGGACCTCTTTGCTCCTATATTCGACAACTCTTGTTATAAAGGCCAACATGCCATTCGCTTTCTTCACTGCCTGCAGTACCTGCATGCTTACTTTCATAGACTGATGTGCAAGGACCCCCAGATCCCGTTGTACTTCCCCTTTTCCTCCCCCACTTGACCGCCCCCATTTTAGATAGTAATCTGCCTTCCTGTTTTTGCTACCAAAGTGGATAACCTCACATTTATCCGCATTAAACTTAATCTGCCATGCATCTGCCCACTCTCCCAACCTGTTCAAGTCACCCTGCATTCTCATAGCATCCTCCTCACAGTTCACACTGTCACCCAGCTTTGTGTCATCTGCAAATTTGCTAATGTTACTTTGAATCCCTTCATCTTTCATATTGTAAATAGCTGCGGTCCCAGCACCGAGCCTTGCGGTACCCCACTAGTCAATGCCTGCCATTCTGAAAGGGACCCGTTAATCCCTACTCTTTAATTCTTGTCTGCCAACCACTTCTCTATCCATGTCAGCACTCTACCCCCAAAAATAAACCAATGTGTCCTAATTTTGTCCACTAATCTCCTATGTGGGACCTTATCAAATGCTTTCTGAAAGTCCAGGTACACTACATCCACTGGCTCTCCCTTGTCCATTTTCCTAGTTGCATCATCAAAAAATTCCAGAAGATTAGTCAAGCATGATTTCCCTTTCCTAAATCCAATCTGACTCGGACCGATCCTGTTGCTGCTACCCAAATGTGCAGCTATCTCATCTTTTATAATTGACTCCAGCATCTTCCCCACCACCGATGTCAGGCTAACTGGTCTACCATATAACCATATAACAATTACAGCACGGAGACAGGCCCTCTCGGCCCTTCCAGTCCGTGCCGACCATTTGTTTTCCCCTAGTCCCATCTACCTGCACTCAGACCATACCCCTCCATTCCCTTCACGTCCATATACCTATCCACTTTACTTTTAAATGTTAAAATCGATCCTGCCTCCACCACCTCTGCTGGAAGCTCATTCCACACAGCCACCACCCTCTGAGTAAAGAAGTTCCCCCTCACGTTACCCCTAAACTTCTGTCCCTTAATTCTCATGTCATGCCCTCTTGTTTGAATCTTCCCTACCCCGCGCAATGGGAAAAGCTTATCCACGTCAACTCTGTCTATCCCTTTCATCATTTTAAAGACCTCAACTCAAGTCCCCCCCTTAAACCTTCTGCGCTCCAAAGAATAAAGACCTAACTTGTTCAACCTTTCTCTGTAACTTAGTTGCTGGAACCCAGGCAACATTCTAGTAAATCTCCTCTGTACTCTCTCTCTATTTTGTTGACATGCTTCCTATAATTAGGTGACCAAAATTGTACACCATACTCCAGAATTGGTCTTACCAATGCCTTGTACAATTTTAACATTACTTCCCTACTATATTCAATGCTCTGATTTATAAAGGCCAGCACACCAAAGGCTTTCTTTACCTTTGGTGTGCTGGCCTTTATAAATCAGAGCATTGAATATAGGAGTAGGGAAGTAATGTTAAAATTGTACAAGGCATTGGTAAGACCAATTCTGGGGTATGGTGTACAATTTTGGTCGCCTAATTATAAGAAGGATGTCAACAAAATAGAGAGAGTACAGAGGAGAATTACTAGAATGTTGCCAGGGTTCCAGCAACTATGTTACAGAGAACGGTTGAACAAGTTAGGTCTTTATTCTTTGGAGCGCAGAAGGTTAAGGGGGAACTTGATTGAGGTCTATAATTCCTTGTTTTCCCTCTCCTGCCTTTAAGAAAATGGGACAACATTAACCACCCTCCAATCCCTCAGGAATTGATCCAGAATGTACAGAACATTGGAAAATGATCACCAATGCATCCACGATTTCCAGAGCCACTTGTTTGTGTCCTCCTTAGTGAAGATGGATCCAAAGTACCTGTTCAACTTATCTGCCATTTCCTTGTTCCCCATAATAAATTCACCTTTTTCAGTCTTCAAGGGTCCAACTTTGGCCTTAACTAATGTTTTCCTCTTCACATACCTAAAGAAGCTTTTACTATCCTGCTTTATATTCTTGGCTAGCTTACCTTCGTACCTCTTTTTTAAGTTATATTCTGTTGTTCTTTAAACATTACCCAATCCTCTTGCTTCCCGCTTATCTTTGCTACGTTTTACCTCTCTTTACTCCCCTAGGAATCTTTCTTCCACTTTTACACGTTACAGAGAAAGGTTGAACAAGTTAGGTCTTTATTCTTTGGAGCGCAGAAGGTTAAGGGGGGACTTGATTGAGGTCTTTAAAATGATGAAAGGGATAGACAGAGTTGACGTGAATACGTTTTTCCCATTGAGGGTAGGGAAGATTCAAACAAGAGGGCATGACATGAGAATTAAGGGACAGAAGTTTAGGGGTAACGTGAGGGGGAACCTCTTTACTCAGAGGGTGGTGGCTGTGTGGAATGAGCTTCCAGCAGAAGTGGTGGAGGCAGGATCGATTTTAACATTTAAGACTAAAGTGGATAGGTATTTGGACATGAAGGGAATGGAGGGGTATGGTCTGAGTGCAGGTAGATGGGACTAGGGGAAAACAAATGGTCGGCACGGACTGGAAGGGCTGAGAGGGCCTGATTCCGTGCTGTAATTGTTATATGGTTATATGGTTATATGGTTTTGAATGAACTGATCCTGCACCTTCTGTATTATTCCCAGAAATACCTGCCATTCTTGTTCCACTGCCATCCCTGCTATGTCCTTTAATTCTGAGGCTGTGCCCTCTAGTCCTGGACTCTCCCACTAGTGGAAACATCCTCTCCACATCCACTCTATCCAGGCCTTTCACTATTCTGTAAGTTTCAATGAGGGTCCCCTCATCTTTCTAAACAAAAGTGAAAAATGTTTTCCTCATCTCGGTCCTAAAGGAATTCCCCTTTATCCTTAAACTGTGACTCCTTGTTCGGGACTTCCCCAACATTGGGAACAATCTTCCTGCATCTAGCCTGTCCAACCCATTAAGAATTTTGTAAGTTTCTGTAAGATCCCCCTCAAACTTCTAAAGTCTAGTGAGTACAAGCCGAGTCTATCCAGTCTTTCCTCATATGGAAATCCTGCCATCCCAGGAATCAATCCTGAAGTGGCCGCACTGGCTGGCAGCTGCGGCTCACCTGCAGTCCGTCTGATTTTTTTTCTTTTTTTTGTGTCTTTTTGTGATTGTTCGGTAGAATTTTGTTTTATTAGGTTGTGTATGTGTGGGGGGGAGAAACAGTTTTAGTCTCTCCCTTCGGGGGCATGCGTGTCCCCCATCACCGTCTGTGCTGAGGCCTAATGGCGGAGCTGTGGAGGCGGTCCGGTTTGGAGCTGCGGTGCTCCAGCGGCGGCGGCCCAGCTTAGAGCTGCGGTGCTCCAGTGGCGGCGGCCCAGCTTAGAGCTGCGTGCTCCAGCGGCGGCGGCGGCCCAGCTTAGAGCTGCGGTGCTCCAGCGGCAGCGGTGGCCCAGCTTAGAGCTGCGGTGCTCCAGCGGCAGCGGTGGCCCAGCTTAGAGCTGCGGTGCTCCAGTGGCGGCGGCGGCCCAGCTTTAGAGCTGCGGTGCTCCAGCGGCAGCGGTGGCCCAGCTTAGAGCTGCGGTGCTCCAGTGGCGGCGGTGGCCCAGCTTAGAGCTGCGGTGCTCCAGCGGCGGCGGCGACCCAGCTTAGAGCTGCGTGCTCCGGTGGCGGTGGTCCACTTAGAGTTGCCGTGCTCCAGCGGCGGCCCAGCTCAGAGCTGCGGTGCTCCAGCGGCGGCCTGGATCGCCTCAGCGCAGAGGGAGAACGAGGAGGGAGGAAGACAGGGACTGAAGACTTTTGCCTTCCACCACAGTGAGGAGGTGCCTGGTGAACTAATTGTGGTGGATGTTGGATATGTGTTTATTGTGTGTTTTGTTTTTTATTATATGTATGACTGTGTGGTAACAATTTCGTTCAGACCGTAAGGTCTGAATGACAATAAAGGAATCTAATCTAATCTGGTGAACCTTCTCTGTACTCCCTCTATGGCAAGAATGTCTTTCCTTAGATTTGGAGACCAGGGGTTCCCAACCATTTACCTCTGGCAACCTTGTGGAAGTAAATTTACCTCCACCCTGATTTGTTCAGTTATTTGAATTTAAACTTCAACCAGAATAAAGCAACCGACAAATGGGACTTTTTAAAATACTGTTTTTAACAAATCCAGAATCAGCAACTTAAAGGGCCTGTCCCACTTAGCTAATTCTATTTACTTATCTATCTATTTATTTATTTATATTGTTTTTTGGAGTTTTTTCCCCGCGACTGCATCAACATTGACTGACGTATCAGGTCACCGAAAAATACGCCGCGTGGCGTGATGAAGTGTTGCAACATTTTATTTGTCGCCGCTGGATTTTGAAATGTTCAAAATCTATTGGCGACCCTGACATGACGCCGGCAGTCGCCGAAAAAAATAGCCAAGTGGGACAGGCCCGTAGGTTTATTGGCCAAGTATTCACATACAAGGAGTTTGCCTTGGTGCTCCGCCCGCAAGTGACAACGACATACAGTGACAGTTAGGAATGACACATAAACCATTAAATTTAAATAATAAAACATTATTTATGAAACATGTGAAATAAATAAAATCCCACAGCAAAAGGAGGCTCCAAAATCGGCAAGTGAGACAAGGCCCTTTACCCCCTGGGTAGGTGAAATGTACCCCCGGGGGTACATTTACCTCGGGTTGGGAACCCTTGCCTTAAACCCATGGCCTCGATTCCCCTACTCTGTGCAAGAGACTCTGTGCGTCTACGCGATCTATTCCTCTCATGATTTTGTACACCTCTATAAGGTCTCCCCTCATCCTCCTGCGCTCCATGGAATAGAGTCCCAGCCCGCTCAACCTCTCCCTGTAGCTCAGGCCCTCGAGTCCTGGCAACATCCTCTTCTCCGCACCCTTTCCAGCTTGACAACATCTGCCTCTATCTAACCCCACCCCATCTGGCAGCACTTTTTCTAACAATTTGTATTATTTTACCCCAAATATCTTAACAGGACGCCCATCTCCTGACGGCAATGGAACCAAAGTTGAAGCAAATGGTGGCTGTGGAGGACATAGGTTTGCACCCTTTAGCTTGCATCTTGTGCCCCTGCTGTATGAGAGATGATTTACAACTCTTTCTCCCCCCCCCCCCCATAGAGATGGAGACTCCAGATATACAACACAGTCTGTCGGACAAACTCGAAGGAACTCCTGGTCAACTCCAGTAAGTACCCAACTGCTGTGCTGAAATTTGCCAAAGGACACTTTTCAAGTCAAGTCCAGTTTATTCGTCACATACACATACGGGATGTGCAGTGAAATGAAAAGTGGCAATGCTCACGGATTCTGCAAAAAACATACACACAAACAACCAACAAACTACAAACAGAATGGAACAATCACGTGTTCTTTTCCATATTAAATATTGTGGGCGGTATTGTGGTCCAGTAAAGTTAGTCCCTGGTGAGATAGGAGTTTACAGTCCCAATGGCCTCTGGGAAGAAACTCCTTCTCATCCTCTCCGTTCTCACAGCATGGCAACGGAGGCGTTTGCCTGACCATAGCAGCTGGAACAGTCCGTTGCTGGGGTGGAAGGGGTCTCCCATTATCTTATTGGCTCTGGAGTGGCACCTCCTGATGTATAGTTCCTGCAGGGGGGTGAGTGTAGTTCCCCGAACGCACTACTCTCTGCAGAGCCTTCCTGTCCTGGGCAGAGCAGTTCCCGAACACAATTGTAATGTTTCCGGACAAGATGCTTTCCACAGCCGCAGAGTAGAAGCACTGGAGGATCCTCAGAGACACTCTGAACTTCCTCAATTGCCTGAGGTGGTAAAGACGCTGCCTTGCCTTACTCACCAGTGCTGCACCGTGTGATGGCCATGTCAGATCCTCAGAGATGTGGACTCCCAGGTATTTAAAACAGCTCACCCTATCCACAGTATCCCCATTTATCCTCATTGGTGTGTACACCCTCGGATGCTGTGCCCTCCTAAAGTCCATGATCAGCTCCTTCATTTTTTAGATGTTCAAGAGGAGGCTGTTTTCCTGACACCAGCCACCTCCTCCCGGTAGGCCTTCTCATCGTTGTCTGAGATCCCAATACTTTTGAAGTACTGTGTGCAGTTTTGGTCTCCTAGTTTGAGGAAGGACATTCTTGCTATTGAGGGAGTGCAGCGTAGGTTTACAAGGTTAATCCCCAGGATGGCGGGACTGTCATATGAGGTAACTGGGAGAACGTACAAACTCCATACAGGCAGCACCCCAGGTTGGGATCGAACCCGGGTCCCTGGCGCTGAGAGGCAGCAACTCTACCGCTGAGCCACCCGGTGAAATAAGTAAATGCAGTTGGGTTTTTGTAAGGAATAACTAGCAGGGTAACATTATGACTGAATTCCATTGTCCTCTTCTTTTCTACAAGGCAGAGCGTTTTTGATTTTGAACTGGCGTCTGATTCAGCGGAAAAACTCCAGGTGAGCAGAAAATTAATGAATGATTACTTTAATGGAGCAGCTGGGCTTGTACACTCTGGAGTTTAGAAGGATGGGAGGGGATCTTATTGAAACGTATAAGATTATTAAGGGCTTTGACACGCTAGAGGCCGGAAACATGTTCCCGACGTTGGGGGAGTCCAGAACCAGGGGCCACCCACAGAATAAGGGGTAAGAAATTTAGAATGGAGACGAGGAAACACTTTTTCACACAGTTGTGATGGCCCTGTCCCACGGTACGAGTTCATTCCAAGAGCTCTCCCGAGTTTAAAAAAAAATCAAACTTGTGGTAAGCACGGAGAATGAACGTAGCGGGTACGTCGGAGCTCGGGGACGTCTCTTAGCGGCTCGTGACGCTAACGGCAGGTACTCGGGAAGACTCGTTAACAGCGGGTAAGCTCGGGAAGACTCGTGAAGATTTTTCAACATTGAAAAATGTCCACGAGAGCCCCGAGTACCGACGAGCGGTCATTACCGTAAATCTCCGAGTTCAAATCGGGGCAAACTCGGGAAGGACTCCTGGAATGCCCTCGTACAGTGGGACAGGGCCATTGGTCTGTGGAATTCTCTGCCTCAGAGGGCGGTGGAGGCCGGTTCTCTGGATACTTTCAAGATCGAGCTAGATAGGCCTCTTAAAGATAGCGGAGTCAGGGGATATGGGGAGAAGGCAGGAACGGGGTACTGATTGGGGATGATCAGCCATGATCACATTGAATGGCGGTGCTGGCTCGAAGGGCCAAATGGCCTCCTCCTGCACCTATTGTCCTCTCCACATCCACTCTATCCAGGCCTTTGACTATTCGGTAGATTTCAGTGATTTCTAATGCCTGAGACATTTCACGATTTTTGGATATATTCTGGATGGGACTGAATGGCAGCGTTCTGTTTGAAAAGTTCCGTCATTGTCTGCTGTGATCGCAGGTCCGGACGAGCAAACGGAAATTCCTCGGGAAGAAAGGTTCTCGGACGGACGTGATGGAAAGCCTGTAAGTCACGTGATGTTGTTCAGTTCTCTCTGGTTGAATGCTGCTTCTGTGGTCGTGTGTGAAAAGTGCCGACACGGTGAAATTCTCCCGCGCAAACAGTCCCGTGTTGCCAAGTGTAGAACACTAGCGTAAGTGTGCGGAAATAGATGTTGCCGGGACTCGAGGCTGTGAGCTACAGGGAGAGGTTGAGCAGGCTGGGACTCTATTCCATGGAGCGCAGGAGGATGAGGGGAGATCTTATAGAGGTGTACAAAATCATGAAAGGAATAGATCGGGTAAATGCACAGATTATCTTGCCCAGAGTAGGGGAATCGAAGACCAGAGGACATAGTTTTAAGGTGAAGGGGAAAAGACTTAAAAGACTGTGGAATTCTCTGCCTCAGAGGGCAGTGTAGGCTGGTTCTCCGGATGCTTTCAAGAGAGAGCTAGACAGGGCTCTTGGTCCATGCCGGTCACCAGAGCGAATGCGGCACAAAGATTCTCAACGTCTCCGACGGCGCAGGACTCTTGCACTGAGGCTGCTCCATGGCCGGAGCTGCGGCAGACACTCGCCAGCCCGGCAGACACTCGCCAGCCCGGCAGGCACTCGCCAGCCCGGCAGGCACTCGCCAGCCCGGCAGGCACTCGCCAGCCCGGCAGGCACTCGCCCGCCCGGCAGACACTCGCCAGCCCGGCCTCCCCATTCGCATCTGTCCCCGTTGATGCTTCTGCTTCCTTCCCTCCCTCAGCCCCGGCTCTCCAACACCCGCGGCCCATGCAGTTTATATGAGTATTTAAAATTCTCGTTGATCACAGAATTTCTCACGACAGAGCGTGATCAGGCGTGAGAATTTGGTGAAATGTGTGAATCTCACGCTCAATGCATGAGAGTTGGCAGCCCTGCTCCAGCACTCTGTGAAACGTCACCTATCCATGTTCTCCACAGATGCTGCCTGACCCGCTGAGTTACTCCAGCACTCTGTGACTGTCCTTTAGCAAAGAATGATGGTGTTTCAACTCCTCATTGATGGTTTTAAATTTCTTTTGAAAAAAAGACGTCGCTAATAATGAGTTTATTGAGGTTGACCTAAATTTCATTTCTTTCAGAAAAGTGGCTGCGACGAGCAGGACAAGTAGCAGAAGTGAGAAAGCGATGGTATGATGCAATTGGTGATGGTTTGATGCAATTAACAGACAATAGGTGCTGGAGTAGGCCATTCGGCCCTTCGATGGCATGACACAGAAATGAACTGTAACATATTGAATTCTGCTCTTCCCCACCAGCAGTGCTTTGGGCTATCTGTGGCCACACTTCACTAGTTTTTCTCCCAGCTGTTATTATCAGGCAGCTGAACCATCCGACCACAACCAGAGAGCAGTCCTGAACTTACTAATTCCCTCATTGGTGACCCTCGGACTATCCTTGATCGGACTTTGCTGGCTTGACCTTGCACTAAACGTTATTCCCTTGACATGTATCTGTACACTGGATGGCTCGATCGTGATCATGTGTTGTCTTTCCGCTGACTGGTCAGCACGCAACAGAAGCTTTTCACTGTTCCTCGGTACACGTGACATTAAACTGAAACTGAAAATTAAAATGAAACAACCTACCAGTTCTCTCAGCTGAGATAAAAAGTCTATTTGGTTGACAGGGTGGCAGAGGTGTAACCTAAACTGGCCAGACCGTTGTACGAGGACATGCTGGGGGAGGGTAGAGGCAACTCTGAATAGTTTGGCGCTAGATGTTCACACTTTCGCCTGGCGCAGCGGTAGAGTTGCTGCCTCACTGCGCCAGAAACACGAGTTCCATCCCGACTACGGGTGCTGTCTGTACGGAGTTTGTACGTTCTCCCCGTGACCTGCGTGGGTTTTCTCCGGGTGCTCCGATTTCCTCCCACACTCCGAAGACGTGCGGGTTTGCAGGTTAATTGGCTCGGCTAACAAAAATTGTTACTTGTCCCTTGTGTTTGTAGGGTAGTGTTAGTGTGCGGGGATCGCTGGTCGGCGGGGACCTGGAGGCCAACAGGCCTGTTTCCGCGCTGTATCTCTAAACTAATATCGGCAACCATCACAGATATTCCTTGGCCCTTGGTTCTAAAGCCTTTCTGGATTGAAGGGTCTGGTCTGAAGAAGGGTCCCGACCCGAAACGTCGCCCATTCCTTCCCTCCAGAGATGCTGCCTCGCCCGCTGAGATCCTCCAGCACTTTGCGTCGACCTTTCTGGATTATCTGTGTTGTCGGAACGAGAGGGGCCCAACGCCCGAGATACTGGGGAGACTTTATACAATTCTACACAAGCTAATTGACCTACAAATCCTGCACGTCTTTGGAGTGTGGGAGGAAGCCGGAGCACCCGGAGAAAACCCACGCGGGTCAGAGGAAGTATGCACAAACTCCGTGCAGACAGCACCCCTGGTCGGGATCGAACCCGTGTCTCTGACGCTGTGAGGCAGCAACTCTACCGCTGCTCCACCCCTGCACTCCGTGTATTATCATTTATGTCGCCCCCTCATCAAATCATTCACTTGTCATCAAATGAAAGCCAGGTTAGAGAAGATGTCTGATTACGGATAACTAGTCTGTAAAATGCCCGCAGAGTTGCTCTCGAGGGAGCGCAGCGTAGGTTTACAAGGTTAATTCCCGGGATGGCGGGACTCTCATATGCTGAGAGAATGGAGCGGCTGGGCTTGTACACTCTGGAGTTTAGAAGGATGAGTGGGAATCTTATTGAAACATATAAGATTATTAAGGGTTTGGACACGCTAGAGGCAGGAAACATGTTCCTGATGTTCGGGGAGTCCAGAACTAGGGGCCGCAGTTTAAGAATAAGGGGTAGGCCATTTAGAACGGAGATGAGGAAACACTTTTTCACCCAGTGTGTTGTGAGTGTGGAATTCTCTGCCTCAGAGAGCGGTGGAGGCCGGTTCTCTGGATAATTTCATGAGAGAGCTAGATAGGGCTCTTAAAGATAGCGGAGTCAGGGGATATGGGGAGAAGGCAGGAAAGGGGTACTGATTGGGGATGATCAGCCATGGTCACATTGAATGGCGGTGCTGGCTCGAAGGGCCGAATAGCCTCCTCCTGCACTTATTGGTCTACTGTCTATTGGCCCATCATAAAGTCGTCTTTATAACAATGAGAGGAAAGAAATGCAGATGCTGGTTTATACCAAAGATAGACACAAAGTGCTGGAGTAACTCAGCAAGTCGGGTGGCAAGTTACTCCAGCACTCTGTGAAACGTCACCTATCTATGTTCTCCACAGATGCTGCCTGACCCGCTGAGTTACTCCAGCACTCTGTGAAAAACGTCACCTATCCATGTTCTCCACAGATGCTGCCTGACCCCTGACTGAGTTACTCCAGCACTCTGTGAAACGTCACCTATCCATGTTCTCCACAGATGCTGCCTGACCCGCTGAGTTACTCCAGCACTCTGTGAAACGTCACCTATCCATGTTCTCCACAGATGCTGCCTGACCCGCTGAGTTACTCCAGCACTCTGTGAAACGTCACCTATCCATGTTCCCCACAGATGCTGCCTGACCCGCTGAGTTACTCCAGCACTGCCTTCAGCCCAACCTGCCCACACTGATCAACATGTCCCATCTACACTAGTCCCACCTGCCCATGTCTATCTTCCCTTTATAACTCTGTCTGTTTTTGGACCATTAGTGCAAACGACGTGTGGCGAAGAAGTTCTTCACCGAGGACTCGTGCAGCGATGACACTGGCCACAGTTGGCTGGCCGAGCCTCAGCCCAAAGTCCGTCCCAAGTCCGCAGACTACAGCAGGCAGAGGAAGAGGAGGAAGTCCGAGCTGAGAGGTTGGTCCGCGTTTTATTGACTGTAGCATTGTGCGGCACGGTGGCGCAGCGGTAGAGTTGCTGCCTTACAGCGCCGGAGACCCGGGTTCCATCCCGACTACGGGCGCTGTCTGTACGGAGTTTGCACGTTCTCCCCGTGACCTGCGTGGGTTTTCTCCAGGCGCTCCGGTTTCCTCCCACACCCCAAAGACGTGCGGGTTTGCAGGTTAATTGGCTTGGTATAAATGTGTATCATCCCCTGTGTGTGTGTGTGTGTGTGTGGGATAGTGTTAATGTGCGGCGATCGCTGGTCGGCACTGACACGATGGGCCCAAGGGCTTGTTTCTGTGCTGTATCTCTAAATCCAACAAAAAAACTGTTTGTGCATCTTGCTGCATCCTTGTTCGTTAAAGGACCACTTTTTGTTTCCTTCCTTAAGTTTTACCGCTTTCCCTTGAATCCAGTGAAGATGATGAGCGGAAGAAAGGAGAGGTATCGAAATGATTCACTTGTGTTCTCGTTAGCAATTGTACTGCTAGTTGAAGCACTTCAGTTTACTTCATCAGAAGGCTTAGGAAGTTAACGGATAACAGCTGGGAAGAAACTGTCCCTGAATCTGGAGGTGTGCGTTTTCACACTTCTGTACCTCTTGCCCGATGGGAGAGGGGAGAAGAGGGAGTGGCCGGGGTGAGACTGGTCCTTGATGATGCTGCTGGCCTTGCCGAGTGAGGTGTAGATGGAGTCGATGGAAGGGAGGTTGGTTTGTGCGATGGTCTGGGCTGCGTCCACAATTCGCTGCAATTTCTGACGGTTTTGGCTCGAGCTGTTCCCAAAACAAGCTGTGATGCATCCCGATAAAATGCTTCGGAAGGAACTGCAGATGCCGGTATAGACAATAGGTGCAGGAGTAGGCCATTCGGCCTTCGAAGCCAGCACCGCCATTCAATGTGATCATGGCTGATCATCCCCAATCAGTACCCCGTTCCTGCCTTCTCCCCATATCTCGACTCCGCTATCTTTACGAGCCCTATCTAGCTCTCCCTTGAAAGCATCCAGAGAACCGGCCTCCATCACCCTGAGGCAGAGAATTCCACAGACTCACCACTCTCTGTGAGAAAAAGTGTTTCCTCATCTCCGTTCTAAATGGCTTACTCCTTATTCTTAAACTGTGGCCCCTGGTTCTGGACTCCCCCAACATCGGGAACATGTTTCCTGCCTCTAGCGTGTCCAAACCCTTAATAATATGTTTCAGTAAGATCCCCTCTCATCCTTCTAAATTCCAGAGTGTACAAGCCCAGCCGCTCCATTCTCTCAGCATATGACAGTCCCGCCATCCCGGGAATTAACCTGGTGAACCTACGCTGCACTCCCTCGATAGCAAGGTGTACACCGAAGATAGACACTAAATGCTGGAGTAACTCAGCGGAACAGGCAGCATCTCTGGATAGAAGGAATGGGTGGTGTTTTGGGTCAAGAACTTCCTCAATCTCTCCAATAAAATGCTTTCTAAGGCACATGTAGACATTGGTGTGCGTAGTTGGGACATGCTGAACTTCTGAAGCCTATCTGTCAGGCAGACTTATTCAATTGGATTGTGAATAATCGAATACATTTATGTTGATATTTTTTTAACTAAAGGTAACTCTGAGAAAAGGGGTCCACATCACCCCAGAATCTCCTGATCTTCCACCCTCAGTTGGAACGAAAATGAAATTTAAGAGTAAGTCTTTCAGTTTAGTTTAGAAATTGCAGCGCAGAAACGGGCCCTTCGACCCACTGCGTCCGCGCCGACCAGCGATCCCCGCACACTAACTCTATCGCACGCGCACGCAGACAGACAGACACGCATGCACACAGACATGCACACACACGCAACAATTTACATTTACACCAAGCCAATTAACATACAAACCTGCACGTCTTTGGAGTGTGGGAGGAAACCGAGGATCTTGGAGAAAACCCACGCAGGTCACAGGGAGAACGTACAAACTCCGTACAGACAGCGCCCGTAGTCGGGATTGAACCCGGGTCTCTGGCGCTGTGAGGCAGCAGCTCTACCTGCTGTGCTGCCCAGTGAGTGCTGGCTGAAGTAATGGATTGTTGAAGGATAGAATCGAGGGTCTGAACTGAGGCTGGCGGTACAGGTTGCGGGGGGATGTTCACTAGCTATACGAGCAGAATTAGGCCTTAAATTGATTTGCTGTTGAGCACATTTTTTAAAATGTGGCACGGCGGCAGAGTTGCTGCCTCACAGCGCCAGAGACATGCGCTCATACGTGATAGGAGCAGAGTTGGGCCATTCGGCCCATCAAGTCTACTCCGCCATTCAATCATGGCTGATCTATCTCGCCCTCCTAACCCCATTCTCCTGCCTTCTCCCCATAATTCCTGACACCCGTACTAATGAAGAATCTCTCTCTCTGCCTTAAAAATATCCACTGACTTGACCTCCACAGCCGTCTGTTGCAATTAATTCCACAGATTCACCACCCTCTGACTAAAGAAATTCCTCCTCCTCTCCTTTCCAAAGGCACGTCCTTTATTTCTGAGGCTGTGCCCTCTGGTCCTAGACTCTCCCACTAGTGGAAACATCCTCTCCACATCCACTCTATCCAGGCCTTTCACCGTTCGGTAAGTTTCAATGAGGCCCCCCCCCCTCATCCTTCTAAACTCCAGCGAGTGCAGGCCCAGCGCCGACAAACGCTCATCATACGATAACCCACTCATTCCTGGGATCATTCTTGTAAACCTCCTCTGGACCCTCTCCAGAGCCGGCACATCCTTCCTCAGATACGGGGCCCAAATCTGCTCACAATACTCCAAATGCGGCCTGACCATCGCCTTATAGAGCCTCAGCATTACATCCCATGAAGGCAAGTCCTTTAATTCTAAGGTTGTGGTCTCTGGTCCTAGACTCTCCCTCTTGTGGACACTGGTGGGATGATGGGCTGAAGGGTAATGGACGGTATTAGTCTGCTGACCCTTTCTTTCTGTCTTATTCTCTTCAGCTGCTGTTTCCACTCCTGGAGTGGGTCCGGAGTTGTTAACTCCACCTGACACACTACAGGTAAGTATCTGCATTGTGCCCGCTCGTAGTCAAACATCTGTGGAAGGCCATTCTGCCCAACTCGTCCATGCCGGCCGAAATGCCCCATGTAAACTGGTCCCATTTGCCTGCATTTGGTCCATATTATTTCCATCAGAGCAGAATTGGGCCATTCGGCTCATTAAGTCTACTCCGCTGTTTAATCACGGTTGATCTATCTTTCCCTCTCAACCACATTCTCTGTATCCCTTGATACCCCATATGAATCAAGAATCTGTCAATCTGCCTTAGACCTACCCAATGACGTTTCCTCCACATAGCCGTCTGTGGCAATGAAATCCAGTTCCGCAGTTCCCAATGATGTATCCCTCCATTGTCCCAAACCCACAATCGGCCTATCGGGGAGCCTCCCTGCCTGAGGTCATCTGTTGCCGACCCCATTTGTCCTGCTCTTTCCTTCAAACATCACCTATCCATGTTCTCCACAGATGCTGCCTGACCCGCTGAGTTACTCCAGCACTCTGTGAAACGTCACCTATCCATGTTCTCCACAGATGCTGCCTGACCCGCTGAGTTACTCCAGCACTCTGTGAAACGTCACCTATCCATGTTCTCCACAGATGCTGCCCGACCCGCTGAGTTACTCCAGCACTCTGTGAAACGTCACCTATCCATGTTCTCCACAGATGCTGCCTGACCCGCTGAGTTACTCCAGCACTGTGTGTTTTGGTGTTAAGTACCGTTGCTTCATGTGCTGACCGATGTTGCATTTTCTTGCTGTTTGTTTAACACCGATAATTTCTGTTCGTTAGGACAAATCGTCAGCGCTAATTAAGATTCCGCGTGGAACATCCAAAATAACAGCGATCCCAGCAAATGGAGTGTCAGGTAGTAGCTCGAGAAATCAATCTTCAGTCACTGCGCCAGTTATCGTTAAAAAGCTTAAAAGCTTCTAAGACAAATTGAGTTTGGTTTGGAGTTACAGCGCTGAAACAGGCCCGTCCGTGCGGACCAGTGATCACCCCGCACACTAGCCCTATCCTACACGCACTCGGGCCGATTTGCTATTTTACTGAAGCCAATTAACCCACAAACCTGCACGTCTTTGGAGTGTGGGAGGAAACTGAAGCACCCGGCGAAAACCCACGCAGGTCACGGGGAGAACGTACAAACTCCGTACAGACAGCGCCCGTAGTCGGGATCGAACCTGGGCCTCTTGGCGCTGCGAGGCAGCGACTCTACCGTTGTGCTGCCGGTCTAGAGGTTATTTTAAGGACATTTTCTTTCCTTCTAAACTCCAGAGTGTACAAGCCCAGCCGCTCCATTCTCTCAGCATATGACAGACCCGCCATCCCGGGAATTAACCTTGTAAACCTACGCTGCACTCCCTCAAGCATTTAGGCTATCTTTCCCCCTCAACCCCACTCTCCTGCCTTCTCTCCAAAACCTTTGGTGCCTTTACTGCTGTATGTGGCGCGGCGGTAGAGTTGCTGCCTCACAGCGCCAGAGACCCAGGTTAGCCCCGACTACGGGCGCTGTTTGCACGTTCTCCCCGTGACCTGCGTGGGTTTTCTCCGGGTGCTCCGGTTTCCTCCCACACTCCAAAAACGTGCAGGTTTGTGGGTTAATTGACTTCAGTAAAAATTGTAAATTGTCCCGTGTGTGTGTGTGTGTAGGATAGCGCTAGTGTGCGGGGGGATCGCTGGTCGGCACGGACTCAGTGGGCCGAAGGGCCTGTTACCGCACTGTATCTCTAAACTAACCTCATGATATTAGGATTCAGTCACACAGCCACTTAAGGCTAAATTGGTTCATTTAAAATCCTTCAATGCAAATCGGTAGATTATTTAGAAAGGGATTTTCTAAAAACATTTTAAATGCAGGTTTTATACTGAGACGTTGGCTTCAAGTCTACAGAGAACATAGAACAGTACAGCACAAGAACAGGCTATTGCTGGGACAGCAGCTATTTACAATATACATCAATGATTTAGATGAAGAGATTCAAAGTAACATTAGCAAATTTGCAGATGACACAAAGCTGGGTGGCAGTGTGAACTGTGAGGAGGATGCTATGGGAATGCAGGGTGACTTGGACAGGTTGGGGGAGTGGGCAGATGCATGGCAGATGATGTTTAATGCGGATAAATGTGAGGTTATACACTTTGGTAGCAAAATCAGGAAGGCAGATTACTATCTAAATGGTGTCAAGTTGGGAAAAGGGGAAGTACAACGGGATCTGGGGATCCTTGTTCATCAGTCAATGAAAGGATGCATGCAGGTACAGCAGGCAGTGAAGAAAGCGAATGGCATGATGGCCTTCATAACAAGAGGAGTTGAGTATAGGAGCAAAGAGGTCCTTCTGCAGATGTACAGGGCCCTAGTGAGACCACACCTGGAGTGTTGTGTTTAGTTTTAGTTCCCTAATTTGAGGAAGGACATTCTTGCTATTGAGGGAGTGCAGCGTAGGTTTACAAGGTTAATTCCCGGGATGGCGGGACTGTCATATGCTGAGAGAATGGAGCGGCTGGGTTTGTATACTCTAGAATTTAGAACGCTGGAGTTTAGAAGGATGAGGGGGAATCTTATTGAAACATATAAGATTGTTAAGGGTTTGGACACGCTAGAGGCAGGAAACATGTTCCTGATGTTGGGGGAGTCCAGAACCAGGGGCCACAGTTTAAGAATAAGGAGTAAGCCATTTAGAACGGAGACGAGGAAACACTTTTTCTCACAGAGAGTGGTGAGTCTGTGGAATTCTCTGCCTCAGAGGGCGGTGGAGGCAGGTTCTCTGGATGCTTTCAAGAGAGAGCTAGATAGGGCTCTTAAAGATAGCGGAGTCAGGGGATATGGGGAGAAGGCAGGAACGGGGTACTGATTGGGAATGATCAGCCATGATCACATTGAATGGCGGTGCAGGCTCGAAGGGCCGAATGGCCTACTCCTGCATCTATTGTCTATTATGTTCCACGATGGAAGCAAGTTCGGGTTGTTGGTGATAATTAGTTCTCTGCTCATTCCATCGTGACATTTTGGCAGGTGATGCTGTCCAACGATCTCCACCACCCACCTCACAAGGACAAGGCCTTCAAGGTGCCAACATGGAGGCTGCTTCATCAACTCCTCTGCCACTCTTTCGGCCAAAAAGACTCTTTACCTCAGCTGAGACAATTGGTAGGTTATTTCATTTTTAGTCTTCAGTTTTGGTTTCAGTTTAGTCTATTGTCACAATAGACAACAGGTGCAGGAGGAGGCCATTCGGCCCTTCGAGCCAGCACCGCCATTCAATGTGATCATGGCTGATCATCCCCAATCAGTACCCCGTTCCTGCCTTCTCCCCATATCCCCTGACTCCGCTATCTTCAAGAGCCCTATCTAGCTCTCTCTTTGAAGCATCCAGAGAACCCGCCTCCACCGCCCTCTGAGGCAGAGAATTCCACAGACTCGCAACTCTCTGTGTGAAAAAGTGTTTTCTTGTCTCTGTTCTAAATAGCTTGCACCTTATTCTTAAACTGTGGCCCCTGGTTCTGGACTCCCCCAACATCGGGAACATGTTTCCTGCCTCCAGCGTGTCCAAACCCTTAATAATCTTAGGGTACACAAAAGGCTGGAGAAACTAGCGGGTGCAGCAGCATCTAATGAGCGAAGGAGATGTGCTACGTTTCGGGTCGAGACCCTTCTTCAGACCCTAATAATCTTATATGTTTCAATGAGATACCCACTCATCCTTCTAAACTCCAAAGTGTACAAGCCCGGCTGCTCCATTCTCTCAGCATATGACAGTCCCACCATCCCGGGAATTAACCTTGTAAACCTACGCTGTACTCCCTCAATAGCAAGAATGTCCTTCCTCAAATTAGGGGACCAAAACTGCACACAATACTCCAGGTGTGGTCTCACTAGGGCCCTGTACAACTGCAGAAGGACCTCTTTGCTCCTATACTCAACTCCTCTTGTTATGAAGGTCAACATGCCATTCGCTTTCTTCACTGCCTGCTGTACCTGCATGCTTACTTTCATTGACTGGTGAACAAGGACCCCCAGATCCCGTTGTACTTCCCCTTTTCCCAACTTGACGCCATTTAGATAGTAATCTGCCTTCCTGTTGTTGCTACCAAACTGGGTAACCTCACATTTATCCGCATGAAACTTCATCTGCCATGCCTCTGCCCACTCCCCCAACCTGTCCAAGTCACCCTGCATCCTCATAGCATCCTCCTCACAGTTCACACTGCCACCCAGCTTTGTGTCATCTACAAACTTGCTAATGTTACTTTGAATCCCTTCATCTAAATCATTGATGTATATTGTAAATAGCTGCGGTCCCAGCACTGAGCCTTGCGGTACCCCACTAGTCACTGCCTGCCATTGTGAAAGGGACCCGTTAATCCCTACTCTCTGTTTCCTGTCTGCCACCAACTTCTCTATCCATGTCAGCACTCTACCCCCAATACCATGTGCTCTAATTTTGCCCACTAATCTCCTATGTGGGACCTTATCAAATGCTTTCTGAAAGTCCAGGTACACTACATCCACTGGCTCTCCCTTGTATATTTTCCTAGTTGCATCCCCAAAAATCTCCAGAAGATTAGTCAAGCATGATTTCCCCTTCGTAAATCCATGCTGACTCGGACCGATCCTGTTACTGCTATCCAAATGTGCAGCTATCTCATCTTTTATAATTGACTCCAGCATCTTCCCCACCACCAATGTCAGGCTAACTGGTCTATAATTTCCTGTTTTCTCTCTCCCACCTCTTAAAAAGTGGGATAACATTAGTTACCCTCCAATCCACAGGAACTGATCCTGAATCTATAGAACATTGGAAAATGATCACCAATGCATCCACGATTTCTAGAGCCACTTCCTTAAGTACCCTGGGATGCAGACCATCAGGCCCTGGGGATTTATCCGCCTTCAGTCCCATCAGTCGACCCAACACCATTTCCTGCCTAATGTGGATTTCCTTCAGTTCCTCCGTCACCCCAGATCCTCTGGCCACTAGTACATCAGGAAGATTGTTTGTGTCCTTCTTAGTGAAGATGGATCCAAAGTACTTGTTCAACTCGTCTGCCATTTCCGAGGGACAGTGAAAAGCTTTTATTGCGTGCTAACCAGTCAGTGGAAAGACAATACATGATTACGATCGATCCATTTGCAGTGTACAGATACATGGTAAGCGAATAGCGTTTAGCGCAAGGGTTAGTTTAGTTCCGAGATACAGCGAGGAAACGGGTCCTTCGGTCTACCGAGTCCGTGCTGACAAGCGCTCCCTGCACACTAACACTATCCTACATCCACTAGGGACAATTTTTACATTTACCAAACCAATTAACCATCAAACCTGTGTCTTTGGAGTGTGGGGGGAAACCGAAGATCTCAGAGAAAACCCGCGCAGGTCACGGGGAGAATGTGCAAACTCCGTACAGACAGCACCCGTAGTCGGGATGGAACCTGGGTCTCCGGCGTTGCATTCCCTGCAGGGCAGCAACTCTGCCGCTGCGCCGCCACAGGTGACCGCAGGTGAAGCTCCTGTTCTGTGAGCATCATTGAGGCTGGTGGGTCTCTGGTGGTAGCGGGAAGAGGAGGTTGCGCGGCATGGTGGCGCAGTGGTAGTTTGCTGCCTTACAGCGTTTGTGAAGCGGGTTCATAGAAACATAGAAACATAGAAATTAGGTGCAGGAGCAGGCCATTCAGCCCTTCGAGCCTGCACCGCCATTCAATATGATCATGGCTGATCATCCAACTCAGTATCCCGTACCTGCCTTCTCTCCATACCCTCTGATCCCCTTAGCCACAAGGGCCACATCCAACTCACTCTTAAATATAGCCAATGAACTGGCCTCAACTACCCTCTGTGGCAGAGAGTTCCAGAGACTCACCACTCTCTGTGTGAAAAAAGTCTTTCTCATCTCGGTCTTAAAGGATTTCCCCCTTATCCTTAAGCTGTGACCCCTTGTCCTGGACTTCCCCAACATCGGGAACAATCTTCCTGCATCTAGCCTGTCCAACCCCTTAAAAATTTTGTAAGTTTCTATAAGATCCCCTCTCAATCTCCTAAATTCCAGAGAGTATAAACCGAGTCTATCCAGTCTTTCTTCATAAGACAGTCCTGACATCCCAGGAATCAGTCTGGTGAACCTTCTCTGCACTCCCTCTATGGCAATAATGTCCTTCCTCAGATTTGGAGACCAAAACTGTACGCAATACTCCAGGTGTGGTCTCACCAAGACCCTGTACAACTGAAGTAGAACCTCCCTGCTCCTGTACTCAAATCCTTTTGCTATGAAAGCTAACATACCATTTGCTTTTTTCACTGCCTGCTGCACCTGCATGCCTACTTTCAATGACTGGTGTACCATGACACCCAGGTCTCGCTGCATCTCCCCTTTTCCTAATCGGCCACCATTTAAATAATAGTCTGCTTTCCTGTTTTTGCCACCAAAGTGGATAACCTCACATTTATCCACATTATACTGCATCTGCCAAACATTTGCCCACTCACCCAGCCTATCCAAGTCACCTTGCAGTCTCCTAGCATCCTCCTCACAGCTAACACTGCCCCCCAGCTTAGTGTCATCCGCAAACTTGGAGATATTGCCTTCAATTCCTCATCCAGATCATTAATATATATTGTAAATAGCTGGGGTCCCAGCACTGAGCTTTGCGGTACCCCACTAGTCACTGCCTGCCATTGTGAAAAGGACCCGTTTTACTCCTACTCTTTGCTTCCTGTTTGCCAGCCAGTTCTCTATCCACATCAATACTGAACCCCTAATACCGTATGCTTTAAGTTTGTATACTAATCTCTTATGTGGGACCTTGTCGAAAGCCTTCTGGAAGTCCAGATATACCACATCCACTGGTTCTCCCTTATCCACGCTACTAGTTACATCCTCGAAAAATTCCACAAGGTTCGTCAGACATGATTTACCTTTCGTAAATCCATGCTGACTTTGTCCAATGATTTTACCACTTTCCAAATGTGCTGCTATCCCATCTTTAATAACTGACTCTAGCAGTTTCCCCACTACCGATGTTAGACTAACTGGTCTGTAATTCCCCGTTTTCTCTCTCCCTCCCTTCTTAAAAAGAGGGGTTACATTTGCTACCCGCCAATCCTCAGGAACTACTCCAGAATCTAAAGAGTTTTGAAAGATTATCACTAATGCATCCACTATTTCCTGAGCTACTTCCTTAAGTACTCTGGGATGCAGCCTATCTGGCCCTGGGGATTTATCGGCCTTTAATCTATTCAATTTACCCAACACCACTTCCCGACTGACCTGGATTTCACTCAATTCCTCCTTTGACCCACAGTCCCCTGCTATTTCCGGCAGATTATTTATGTCTTCCTTAGTGAAGACGGAACCAAAGTAGTTATTCAATTGGTCCGCCATATCCTTGTTCCCCATGATCAACTCGCCTGTTTCTGACTGCAAGGGACCTACATTTGTTTTAACTAACCTCTTTCTCTTCACATATCTATAAAAACTTTTGCAGTCAGTTTTTATGTTCCCTGCCAGTTTTCTTTCATAATCTATTTTTCCTTTCCTAATTAAGCCCTTTGTCCTCCTCTGCTGGTCTCTGAATTTCTCCCAGTCCTCTGGTATGCTGCTTTTTCTGGCTACTTTGTACGCATCATCCTTTGCTTTGATACTATCCCTGATTTCCCTTGTTATCCACGGATGCACTACCTTCCCCGATTTATTCTTTTGCCAAACTGGGATGAACAATTTTTGTAGTTCATCCATGCAGTCTTTAAATGTCTTCCATTGTATATCCACCGTCAACCCTTTTAGAATTAATTGCCAGTCAATCTTGGCCAATTCACGTCTCATACCCTCAAAGTTACCTTTCTTTAAGTTCAGAACCATTGTTTCTGAATTAACAATGTCACTCTCCATCCTAATGAAGAACTCAACCATATTATGGTCACTCTTGCCCAAGGGGGCACGTACAAACAAGACGGCTAACTACCCCTTCCTCATTACTCAAAACCCAGTCTAAAATAGCCTGCTCTCTCGTTGGTTCCTCTACATGTTGATTTAGATAACTATCCCGCATACATTCCAAAAAATGCTCTTCCTCAGCACCCCTGCCAATTTGATTAACCAATCTATATGTAGATTGAAGTCAACCCATTATAACTGTTTTGCCTTTGTCGCACGCATTTCTAATTTCCTGTTTGATACCATCCCCAACTTCTCTGGTACTGTTAGGTGGCCTGTACACAACACCCACCAGCGTTTTCTGCCCCTTAGTGTTTTGTAGCTCTACCCATACCGATTCCACATCCTCCAAGCTAATGTCCTTCCTTTCCATTGCGTTAATCTCCTCTCTAACCAGCAACGCTACCCCCACCTCCTTTTCCTTTCTGTCTATCTGTCTGTCTTTCCCTCCTGAATATTGAATATCCCTGGATGTTCAGCTCCCAGCCTACATCACCCTGGAGCCATGTCTCCGTGATCCCAACTATATCATAATCATTAATATCTATCTGCACATTCAACTCATCCACCTTATTACGAATACTCCTTGCATTGAGACACAAAGCCTTCAGGCTTGTCTTTACAACGCACTTACCCCTTATACAATTTTGTTCGTGCATGGTTCGATCCCGACCTTGCGCGTGGAGTTTATACGTTCTTCCCCGTGACCACGTGGGTTTCTCCAAAAGTTCCAGGTTTCCTCCCACTCTCCTACAACATCCCGGGTTGTAAGTTAATCTTCTGGGTACAAATTGTAAATTGTCCCTCGTGTGCAGTAGAGTCGCTGCCTCACGGCGCTAGAGACTTGGGTTCGACCTGACTACGGGTGCTGTCTGTACGGAGTTTGCACGTTCTCCACGTGGCCTGCGTGGGTTTTCTCCGGGTGCTCCGGTTTGCTCCCAAACTACAAAGACGTGCAGGTTTGTAGGTTTAATGACCTCAGTAAAAATTGAAAGTTGTCCCTGGTGTGTGTGGGATAGTGTTAGTGTACGGGGGGGATCGCTGGTCGGCACGGGCTCGGTGGGCTGAAGGGCCTGTTCGGCACTGTTTCTCCATGGTCTAAATATTGAACCAAACTGTTTATTTGTAAATGACTGCACTTGGTCTGTGTGGTTCATGTCACAGTTGTGATCAGTGTCATTATGTTGCAATGAAGGCTTTAGGCAAGAGATCTGTCACAGTCAATGGAGCTAATTTGGATGAGGAACACAACACGCTTGTAACACTAAGCTGCGTTTCCTTCATTAATCAGCACAAATGGAACAAGCTACTGAACGATCCCAGACTGAGCTGCAAGATGCATGTTTGATCGACGAAGAAGACCTCAGTGCCGCGTTTCGTAGCTTCATTGAAGGAATGAGGAAGAAACTGAGGGTAAATCCGCTTAATTATTTGCCAAAGAAATGCTTCTGGGTCAGGGCTAACTGTATGTTGTCAACTGTGTGAATGGTGGCCGATTAGGAAAAGGGGAGATGCAGCGAGACCTGGGTGTCATGGTACACCAGTCATTGAAAGTAGGCATGCAGGTGCAGCAGGCAGTGAAGAAAGCGAATGGTATGTTGGCTTTCATAGCAAAAGGATTTGAGTACAAGAGCAGGGAGGTTCTACTGCAGTTGTACAGGGTCTTGGTGAGGCCACACCTGGAGTATTGCGTACAGTTTTGGTCTCCTAATCTGAGGAAAGACATTCTTGCCATAGAGGGAGTACAGAGAAGGTTCACCAGACTGATTCCTGGAATGGCACAACTTCCATATGAAGAAAGACTGGATAGACTTGGCTTGTACTCGCTGGAATTTAGAAGATTGAGGGGTGATCTCATAGAGACTTACAAAATTCTTAAGGGGTTGGACAGGACTTTCATATGAAGAAGACTGGATAGACTCGGCTTGTACTCGCTAGAAGATTGAGGGTGATCTTATAGAAACTTACAAAATTCTTAAGGGGTTGGTCAGACTAGATTCAGGAAGATTGTTCCCGATGTTGGGGAAGTCCAGAACAAGGGGTCACAGTTTAAGGATAAAGGGGAAATCTTTTAGGACCGAGATGAGAAAAACATTTTTCACACAAAGAGTGGTGAATCTGTGGAATTCTCTGCCACAGAAGGTAGTTGAGGCCAGTTCATTGGCTGTATTTAAGAGGGAGTTAGATGTGGCCCGTGTGGCTAAAGGGATCAGGGGGTATGGAGAGAAGGCAGGTACGGGATACTGAGTTGGATGATCAGCCATGATCATATTGAATGGCGGTGCAGGCTCGTAGGGCCGAATGGCCTACTCCTGCATCTATTGTCTATATTTCTAAGTGCGTGTTTTATTTTGGGAAATCTAACACGGGCAGGACTTACACGGGGTGGCGCAGTGGTAGAGTTGCTGCCTTACAGCAGATGCAGCGCCGGAGACCCGGGTTCCATCCCAACAACTGTCTGTATGGAGTTTGTACGTTCTCCCCGTGACCCGCGTGGGTTTTCTCCGGGATCTTTGGTTTCCTCCCACACTCCAAAGACGTACGGGTTTGTGGAGTGAGAGTAGGAATGGAATGAGGTGGAGGATAAATGCGTGGCTGAGGGACTGGTGCAGTGGGCAGGGATTCAAGTTTCTTGATCACTGGGACCTCTTTTGGGGAAGGCATGATCTGTACACAAAGGACGGGTTGCACTTGAGCCCGAGGGGGACCAATATCCTGGCAGGGAGATTTGCAAAGGCTACTGGGGAGACTTTAAACTAGAAAGGCTGGGGGGAGGGACTCGGGTAGAGGGGGCTAGGGGTCAGGGTGTGGGGCAAGAGGCAGAGAAGGGAAGCACTCGACACAATGTAAGCGAGAAAGAGAAAAAAGATAATAGACAGAGAATAAGGGAAAAATTAGAAAGAGCCATGGTTTTCATGGGAAATTGGACACTTGTTTCGAAAAAAGAGAGATACCTACAATAATTATAGGAGGCATGGAGTAAATGAAGTGCTAGAGGAGTATAAAGAATGTAAAAAGAATCTTAAGAAAGAAATTAGGAAGGCTAAAAGAAGATATGAGGTTGTTTTAGCAAGAAAGGTGAAAGTAAATCCAAAGGGTTTCTACAGCTATATTAATAGCAAAAGGATAACGAGGGATACAATTGGACCATTAGAGAGCCAGAATGGACAGCTATCTGCAGAGCCAAAAGAGATGGGGGGAGATATTGAACAATTTATTTTCTTCGGTATTCACCAAGGAGAAGGATATTGAACTGTGAGTTAAGGGGAAAAAGTAGAGTAGCTATGGAAACTATGAGATTCAAAGAGGAGGAAGTACTGACACTTTTGAAAAATATAAAAGTGGATAAGTCTCCAGGTCCTGACAGGATATTCCCTAGGACATTGAGGGAAGTTAGTGTAGAAATAGCAGGAGCTATGACAGAAATATTTCAAATGTCATTAGAAAAACGGGAATAGTGCCGGAGGATTGGCGTACTGCGCATGTTGTTCCATTGTTTAAAAAGGGTTCAAAGAATAAAACCTAGCAATTATAGACCTATTAGTTTGACGTCAGTGGTGGGCAAATTAATGGAAAGGATACTTAGAGATAATATATATAAGCATCTGGAAAAAACAGGGTCTGATCAGGAACAGTCAACATGGATTTGTGCCTGGAAGGTCATGTTTGACAAACCTTCTTGAATTTTTTGAAGCGGTAACTAGGGAAATTGATGAGGGTAATGCAGTGGATGTTGTCTATATGGATTTCAGTAAGGCCTTTGACAAGGTTCCCCATGGAAGGTTGGTTAAGAAGGTTCAATCTTTGGGTGTTAATGGCGGAGTAGCAAGATGGATTCAACAGTGGCTGAATAGAGAGTAATGGTGGATGGCTGTTTGTCAGGTTGGAAGCCGGTGACCAGTGGGGTGCCTCAGGGATCTGTGTTGGGTCCACTGTTGTTTGTCATGTACATCAATGATCTGGATGATGGGGTGGAAAATTGGATAAGTAAGTATGCAGATGATACTAAGATAGGTGGTGTTGTGGATAATGAAGTAGATTCTCAAAGTCTACAGAGAGATTTGGGCCATTTGGAAAAGTGGGCTGAAAGATGGCAGATGGAGTTTAATGCTGATAAGTGTGAAGTGCTACATCTTGGCAGGACAAATCAAAATAGGACGTACATGGTAAATGGTAGGAAATTGAGGAATGCTGTGGAACAGAGGGATCTAGGAATAAACTGTGCATAGTTCCTTGAAGGTGGAATCGCATGTAGATAGGGTGGTAAAGAAAGCCTTTGGTGTGCTGGCCTTTATAAATCAGAGCATTGAATATAGGAGTAGGGAAGTAATGTTAAAATTGTACAAGGCATTGGTAAGACCAATTCTGGAGTATGGTGTACAATTTTGGTCGCCTAGTTATAGGAAGGATGTCAACAAAATAGAGAGAGTACAGAGGAGATTTACTAGAATGTTGCCTGGGTTCCAGCAACTATGTTACAGAGAAAGGTTGAACAAGTTAGGTCTTTATTTTTTGGAGCGCAGAAGGTTAAGGGGGGACTTGATTGAGGTCTTTAAAATGATGAAAGGGATAGACAGAGTTGACGTGGATAAGCTTTTCCCATTGAGGGTAGGGAAGATTCAAACAAGAGGGCATGACATGAGAATTAAGGGACAGAAGTTTAGGGGTAACGTGAGGGGGAACTTCTTTACTCAGAGGGTGGTGGCTGTGTGGAATGAGCTTCCAGCAGAAGTGGTGGAGGCAGGATCGATTTTAACATTTAAAAGTAAAGTGGATATGTATATAGACGGGATGGGAATGGAGTGGTATGGTCTGAGTGCAGGTAGATGGTACTAGGGGAAAACAAATGGTCGGCACGGACTGGAAAGGCCGAGAGGGCCTGTTTCCGTGCTGTAATGGTTATATGGTTTGTAGGTTATTTGGCCTGGGCAATGTAAAAATTGTCCCTAGTGTGTGGGAATCGCTGGTTGGCGAGGGCCGAAGGGCCTGTTTCTGCGCTGTATCTCTAAACTAAACAAAAAAAGGAATAGATGGGGAGAATGTAGACTCTTTCACTGAGAGTAGGGGAATCGAGAACCAGAGGACATCGTTGTAAAGAGAGAGGGGGGGGGGGGGGGGGGGGGAAGATTTAATAGGAACCTGAGGGACAACTTTTTTTCACACTGAGGCTTTAGTTTATGAAAACTGTTTATTTTAACTGATCCTTTGACATGAGGTTATTACCCCTCTTATCTTAAACTATGCCTTCTAGTCTGACATTTCCGTCTTGGGGGGAAAAGTTCAGACCGCCGGTACCAGGTTTAGTTTACAGCATGGAAACAGGCCCTTTGGCCCACCTTGGCCGCACCAGCCAGCGATCCCCGCACATTAACACTGTCATATACACACCAGGGATAATTTTGCATTTATACATTTTTTTACAGAAACCAATTAACCAACAAATAATAGGCATTAAACAATAGGTGCAGGAGTAGGCCATTCGGCCCTTCGAGCCTGCGCCGCCATTCAATGTGATCATGGCTGATCATCCCCAATCAGTACCCCGTTCCTGCCTTCTCCCCATATCCCCTGACTCCGCTATCTTTAAGAGCCCTATCTATCTTTAAGAGCCCTATCATGGCTGATCATCCAACTCAGTATCCCGTACCTGCCTTCTCTCCATACCCCCTGATCCCTTTAGCCACAATGGCCACATCTAACTCCCTCTTAAATATAGCCAATGAACTGGCCTCAACTACCTTCTGTGGCAGAGAATTCCACAGATTCACCACTCTCCGTGTGAAAAAAGATCTTCTAATCTCGGCCCTAAAAGACTTCCCCCTTATCCTTAAACTGTGACCCCTTGTTCTGGACTTCCCCAACATCGGGAACAATCTTCCTGCATCTAGCCTATCCAACCTCTTAAGAATTTTGTAAGTCTCTATAAGATCCCCCCCCTCAATCTCCTAAATTCCAGCGAGTACAAGCCGAGTCTATCCAGTCTTTCTTCATATGGAAGTCCTGCCATCCCAGGAATCAGTCTGGTGAACCTTCTCTGTACTCCCTCTATGGCAAGAATGTCTTTCCTCAGATTAGGAGACCAAAACTGTACGCAATTGAAAACATCCAGAGAACCCGTCTCCACCACCCTCTGAGGCAGAGAATTCCACAGACTCACCACTCTCTGTGAGAAAAAGTGTTTCCTCGTCTCTGTTCTAAATGGCTTATTCCTTATTCTTAAACTGTGGCCCCTGGTACTGGACTCCCCCAACATCGGGAACATGTTTCCTGCCTCTAGTGTGACCAAGCCCTTAACAATCTTATATGTTTCAATGAGATGCCCTCTCATCCTTCTAAACTCCAGGAGCGGGGTACTGATTGGGGATGATCAGCCATGATCACATTGAATGGCGGTGCTGGCTCGAAGGGCCGAATGGCCTACTCCTGCACTTATTGTCTATTGATGGGCCCAGCTGCTCCATTCTCTCAGCGTATGACAGTCCCGCCATCCCAGGAATTAACCTTGTAAACCTACGCTGCACTCGCTCAATAGCAAAAATGTCCTTCCTCAAACCTGGGGGACGGAACGATGAAGGACGTGGGGTGGGAGGGGGCGCGCCGTGGGGGGGGGGGGGGGGGGGGGAGGGGGAGGAGCGGAGGGGGGGGAAAGAACAAAGGGGGACACTTTAACTTTGTAAACTCCTTTATGTGGCGACTATTTGCATACCATGGTGATGCAAGCAAAGAATTTCACTGTGTGACTCGTGACACAGTATTCATTCCTTGTACGTATTTGGAGTGTGGGAGGAAATCAGAGCACCCGGAGGAAACCCACGCAGGTCACGGGGAGATCGTGCAAGCTCCGTACAGACAGCACCCGTGGCCGGGATTGAATCCGGGCCTCTGGCTCTGTGAGGCAGCAACTCTACCGCTGCGTTACCGTGTGCCCCCCCCCCCCCCCCCCCCCGATGTGAGATGATTATTGCTCAGTGTATTCTGCTTGCTTGCGTTAATGGGACGTTGTGTTTAGCTTCGCCACAGGAGGGCCGAGCAGTCGTCCTGGCGATCCCTGCAGTCCAGCGAGGAGCAGTTTTCTACACTGATGACTCGGATACGCACCAGCAGGTCTGGCTCCTCGTGTGACCGCACTAATGGTCAACGATAGACTGGCCACAGAAACGGGCCCTTCAGCCCAACTTGCCCACACCGGCCAACAATGTCCCAGCGACACTTGTCCCACCTGCCTGCATTTGTTCCAGATCTCTCTAAACCATTTCCTATCCCATGTTGCTATCCAGAAGTCTTTTAAATGCTATTATAGCACCTGCCTCAACTACCTCCTCTGGCAGCTTGTTCCATGCCCCCACCACCCCCTGGGTTCTTCCCCCCCCCACCCCCACCCCCACCCCCACCACTCACCGTAAACCTATGTCCTCTGGTTCTCCATTCACCTTCTCTGGGTAAAAGTCTCGGGGCACTTCCCCGATCTGTTCTTCTTATGAACTTCTATATCTCTGAGATCACCCCCAAAACCTGCAGGACTTTGGAGTGTGGGAGGAAACCGGAGCACCCGGAGAAAACCCACGGGGGAGAACGTGCAAACTCCATACAGACAGCAACCGCAGTCGGGTTGGAACCCGGGTCTCCGGCGCTGTGAGGCGGCAACTCTCCCGCTGCGCCACCGTCTGGCCCTTATTTTAACATTTTCTTTAAACATTCTAGCTGTGCCTTGTGTCGTGTACGTACGTGGATTCGAGCCTTTGTGCTATCTTTGCCCCTCGTGCTGTAAGGCTGCAACTTTACCGTTGCCCTACCAAGCAGCGTTATTTCTGATTCCTAATGTTTAAACCATATCCGGTTCGGTCCCGACTACAGGTGCTCTCTGTACGGAGTTTGTACGTTCTACCCGTGACCTGCGTGGGGGGTTTCTCTGAGGTTTAGTTTTAGTTTGGAGATACAGCGCGGAAACAGGCCCTTCAGCCCACCGGGTCAGCGCCGACCAGCGATCCCCGCACACTAACCCTCGCGCGCGCTCCTTCACTCGCGCGCACTCACTCACACGCGCGCACTCACACAGTACAGTTTTGACATTTATATACCAAGCCAATTAACCTACAAACCTGCACGTCTTTGGAGCGTGGGAGGAAACCGGAGAACTGGAACTGGAAGCGCCAACCGTGCTTAATGACGGAGGAAAGTGAACGCAGGGTATGGTCAGCGGCTGTGTGGTCAACAGGTCCTCCACACAAGACGAGGGAATAAAAGAAAGAGTCGTTGTCACCAAACCGTCACCAGGCGAGGCCGGACCCTCGCGGGTCTTTCGAGGAGCACGTGAGAGCGTGTCAGCCAAGTGCGTTTCCGTGCCGATTTGTAGGTCAGAAGGATGTGATGCTTCTGAAGCTACCTCTGCAGCAGCCTCCGTTGAAGGTGTCCTGGAGAGGCGTGTATCGGTTTGTTCAAGATGCTGACCAAGGGTTGGTTGTTTAAGAAGGAACTGCAGATGCTGGAAAATCAAAGGTAGACAAAAATGCTGGAGGAACTCAGCAGGCGGGGCAGCATCTATGGAGCGAAGGAAATGGGCGACGTTTCGGGTCGAGACCCTTCTTCAAGGGTTGGTGGTCCGTTTCAATCATGACCGTTTGTCCCGAAGATCAAGTCATTAACCTTCTTGCAAGTGAGCACGACCGCTAGCAGCTCCTCCTCCATCTGGGCGCAGCGTTGTTCCATGTCTGTCATGGTGCGCGAAGCATAGGCGACGGGCCTGTTGCCGTCACCATCGTCCTGGAGGCAAGCTGCCCCTAAACCGTACTGTGAGGCGCCACAAGTCAGTGTGACCGGTAATTTAGTATTAAAGTCGGCGAGAGTGGGGGCACAAGACATCCGTTGTTGAAAAGTGGCAAACGCCCTCTGCTGTTACTCATGCCAATAGACAATAGGTGCAGGAGTAGGCCATTCGGCCCTTCGAGCCAGCACCGCCATTGAATGTGATCATGGCTGATCTTCCACAATCAGTACCCCGTTCCTGCCTTCCCCCCATATCCCCTGACTCCGCTATCTTTAAGAGCCCTATCTAACTCTCTCTTGAAAGTATCCAGAGAACTGGCCTCCACCACCCTCTGAGGTAGAGAATTCTACACAGACTTACCACTCTCTGTGAGAAAGTGTTTCCTCGTCTCCGTTCTAAATGGCTTACTCCTTAAGGGGTTGGACAGGCTAGATGCAGGAAGATTGTTCCCGATGTTGGGGAAGTCCAGGACAAGGGGTCACAGCTTAAGGATAAGGGGGAAATCCTTTAAGACCAAGATGAGAAAGACTTTTTTCACACAGAGAGTGGTGAGTCTCTGGAACTCTCTGCCACAGAGGGTAGTTGAGGCCAGTTCATTGGCTATATTTAAGAGTGAGTTGGATGTGGCCCTTGTGGCTAAGGGGATCAGAGGGTATGGAGAGAAGGCAGGTACGGGATACTGAGTTGGATGATCAGCCATGATCATATTGAATGGCAGTGCAGGCTCGAAGGGCTGAATGGCCTACTCCTGCACCTAATTTCTATGTTTCTATGTTTCTATTCTTAAACTGTGGCCCCTGGTTCTGGACTCCCCCAACATCGGGAACATGTTTCCTGCCTCCAGCGTGCCCAAAACTAGGCCCAAGCAGTGTCTTTATGGGTTAGCTGGCTGAGCGTGGCCGATAGTTCACTGAAGTTCCCCAGGTAGTTAACCATGCCAAGGAATCTCTGCAGGCCGAGCACGTCTGTGGGTGCTGGTAACTCGTTAATAGCAACAGTTTTCAATGTGTCGGCTTTGAGGCCATCTTTAGTGAACACATGGCCTATGTCGGTCGCCTTGTTTACTCTGAATTTGCACTTTAAAGGGTTTAACGAGGTTGATTTCTTTAGCGCGGCCCAGAACATTTTTTAAATTTGCGTCGTGTTCTTGAGTAGTCTGTGCAGCAACGAGGATGTCAGCAACTATGATGGAGCACGGATAGCCTGCAAACAATTGTTCCACAGCGCGTTGGAATACCTCACGAGCCGAAATTATGCCGAATGGCATACGAAGAAATTTGTAACGTCCAAAGGGTGTGCTGAAGGTGGATAACTTGGAGTTGTGATCCAGAGCAATCTGCCAGAATGAGCTCTTGGCATCTAGGACTGTGAATACAGTCGCCTCGCCCAGCTGCGCTGCAATGTCTTCCACTGTGCGCATGGGACAGTGTGGTCGTTTAAAGGCCGTGTTTAAATCTTTAGGATTGGTGCAAATCCTTATTTTTCGTTGCTACGATCATGGTCGAGACCCAGTCTGAGGGGTCGGCGACGGGGGCAATCACGCCAATAGTCACTATTCTGTCAAGTTCACTTCAGTACGTGGGCGGTCCCGCATAGCATGGGGAATCCGGTGTTGCGGATGGACAACTGTGAGTACCTCCGGATCAGTCGTGATTGTGTATTTGACAGGCAACCTGCCCAGCTTGCCGTCGAACAGACGTTTGTATTGTGTCAGGATTTGTCGAGTGAAGCCACATGTCGTAGACAGTTGATGGACAGATGCACTGAAGGTGACCAGACACAGGGCATTGCATGCCTCAATGCCCAGCACAGAAGGCACAAGGAAAATAAAGAAGCTCGGGCTGTGGACACGTGAATCAAGACCGCAGTGTAGCTCAGTTTGACTGATAGGGTGCACTGCACCCCCTGCAAAGGAAGTGCAGTTGCAGCTGTGTGATTGATAATCTCATTTTTTTTTAAATCCCGTTGAGCTCTGATAAGGATAACACATTGCACTTAGCTCCAGTGTCTAATTTAACCTAAACTTTCAGTCCGTCAATGAGGAGAGTGACCGTCGGATCTTGATGTTTACGAGACAGGTCCGACAAAGAATGTATGTTGATATACAAATTGTCGTTAGCAGACAGTATGTCCTCATAGGCCTGAACAGCGTCTGGGGGAACTCATCTGAGAAGGTTTCGAAGCCATGCTCCCATGGTTGAGCAAGTTGCCGGCTTGCTTTGTTTGAACTCTGTTTCCAGCCGACCGACAACAACGGTTCCTTCGTTTACAGAATTGGCAAAGCTTCCAAAATGCCAGACAACGTTCATGGATTGCACATGTGTACCTCCACAGTTCACACAATCGTGGATGAGCTTAGCAACAGATCTGCCGGGCACCTGTGAAAACTATCGCTGATCTTGATAGACATTGCCGGCAACTTTAACATCATAGGTCGAGCGGGGTCCCTGCCCCAATGATCTGGTGTGAGTATCGGTCATTTCGGCAATGCGACAGCAGTCTCCAGAGTGAGTTCAGTATCACGCAGGCACCCCCTGCACGGACACACAGCACCTCCACCCAGACTGAAATCAGAGCCAGTTTCTTCCAGACAGTCCCACCTCGCCAGACAACCAAAGAAACAGTAAGGACCAACATCTGGAAAGATGAATGGAACCAGCTCAACACACGAGCCCACGGCTGGATGGAGAGAGGAGTCACTCCGACTGAATGCCTCGCCAGCGGGCACGACCTCCCATGGCCAACCTGGAAGACCCACAACAGATTACGAGTGGAGCAGGGGAGGTGCAAAGCACTTATGAAAGCATGGAACTACCAGGCAGAAGACACATGCAGCTGTGGAGCAGAAACATAGAAACATAGAAATTAGGTGCAGGAGTAGGCCATTCAGCCCTTCGAGCCTGCACCGCCATTCAATATGATCATGGCTGATCATCCAACTCAGTATCCCGTACCTGCCTTCTCTCCATACCCTCTGATCCCCTTAGCCACAAGGGCCACATCCAACTCACTCTTAAATATAGCCAATGAACTGGCCTCAACTACCCTCTGTGGCAGAGAGTTCCAGAGACTCACCACTCTCTGTGTGAAGAAAGTCTTTCTCATCTCGGTCTTAAAGGATTTCCCCCTTATCCTTAAGCTGTGACCCCTTGTCCTGGACTTCCCCAACATCGGGAACAATCTTCCTGCATCTAGCCTGTCCAACCCCTTAAGAATTTTGTAAGTTTCTATAAGATCCCCTCTTAATCTCCTAAATTCCAGAGAGTATAAACCGAGTCTATCCAGTCTTTCTTCATAAGACAGTCCTGACATCCCAGGAATCAGTCTGGTGAACCTTCTCTGCACTCCCTCTATGGCAATAATGTCCTTCCTCAGATTTGGAGACCAAAAACTGCACGCAATACTCCAGGTGTGGGTCTCACCAAGACCCTGTACAACTGAAGTAGAACCTCCCTGCTCCTGTACTCAAATCCTTTTGCTATGAAAGCTAACATACCATTCGCTTTTTTCACTGCCTGCTGCACCTGCATGCCTACTTTCAATGACTGGTGTACCATGACACCCAGGTCTCGCTGCATCTCCCCTTTTCCTAATCGGCCACCATTTAAATAATAGTCTGCTTTCCTGTTTTTTGCCACCAAAGTGGATAACTCACATTTATCCACATTATACTGCATCTGCCAAACATTTGCCCACTCACCCAGCCTATCCAAGTCACCTTGCAGTCTCCTAGCATCCTCCTCACAGCGAACACTGCCCCCCAGCTTAGTGTCATCCGCAAACTTGGAGATATTGCCTTCAATTCCCTCATCCAGATCATTAATATATATTGTAAATAGCTGGGGTCCCAGCACTGAGCCCTGCGGTACCCCACTAGTTACTGCCTGCCATTGTGAAAAGGACCCGTTTACTCCTACTCTTTGCTTCCTGTTTGCCAGCCAGTTCTCTATCCACATCAATACTGAACCCCTAATACCGTATGCTTTAAGTTTGTATACTAATCTCTTATGTGGGACCTTGTTGAAAGCCTTCTGGAAGTCCAGATATACCACATCCACTGGTTCTCCCTTATCCACGCTACTAGTTACATCCTCGAAAAATTCCACAAGATTCGTCAGACATGATTTACCTTTTGTAAATCCATGCTGACTTTGTCCAATGATTTTCACCACTTTCCAAATGTGCTGCTATCCCATCTTTAATAACTGACTCTAGCAGTTTTCCCCACTACCGATGTTAGACTAACTGGTCTGTAATTCCCCGTTTTCTCTCTCCCTCCCTTCTTAAAAAGAGGGGTTACATTTGCTACCCGCCAATCCTCAGGAACTACTCCAGAATCTAAAGAGTTTTGAAAGATTATCACTAATGCATCCACTATTTCCTGAGCTACTTCCTTAAGTACTCTGGGATGCAGCCTATCTGGCCCTGGGGATTTATCGGCCTTTAATCTATTCAATTTACCCAACACCACTTCCCGACTGACCTGGATTTCACTCAATTCCTCCTTTGACCCACAGTCCCCTGCTATTTCAGGCAGATTATTTATGTCTTCCTTAGTGAAGACGGAACCAAAGTAGTTATTCAATTGGTCCGCCATATCCTTGTTCCCCATGATCAACTCGCCTGTTTCTGACTGCAAGGGACCTACATTTGTTTTAACTAACCTCTTTCTCTTCACATAATCTATAAAAACTTTTGCAGTCAGTTTTTATGTTCCCTGCCAGTTTTCTTTCATAATCTATTTTTCCTTTCCTAATTAAGCCCTTTGTCCTCCTCTGCTGGTCTCTGAATTTCTCCCAGTCCTCTGGTATGCTGCTTTTTCTGGCTACTTTGTACGCATCATCCTTTGCTTTGATACTATCCTTGATTTCCTTGTTATCCACGGATGCACTACCTTCCCCGATTTATTCTTTTGCCAACTGGGATGAACAATTTTTGTAGTTCATCCATGCAGTCTTTAAATGTCTTCCATTGTATATCCACCGTCAACCCTTTTAGAATTAATTGCCAGTCAATCTTGGCCAATTCACGTCTCATACCCTCAAAGTTACCTTTCTTTAAGTTCAGAACCATTGTTTCTGAATTAACAATGTCACTCTCCATCCTAATGGAGAACTCAACCATATTATGGTCACTCTTGCCCAAGGGGGCACGTACAACAAGACGGCTAATTACCCCTTCCTCATTACTCAAAACCCAGTCTAAAATAGCCTGCTCTCTCGTTGGTTCCTCTAATGTTGATTTAGATAACTATCCCGCATACATTCCAAAAAATCCTCTTCCTCAGCACCCCTGCCAATTTGATTAACCCAATCTATATGTAGATTGAAGTCACCCATTATAACTGTTTTGCCTTTGTCGCACGCATTTCTAATTTCCTGTTTGATACCATCCCCAACTTCTCTGCTACTGTTAGGTGGCCTGTACACAACACCCACCAGCGTTTTCTGCCCCTTAGTGTTTTGTAGCTCTACCCATACCGATTCCACATCCTCCAAGCTAATGTCCTTCCTTTCCATTGCTTTAAATCTCCTCTCTAACCAGCAACGCTACTCCACCTCCTTTTCCTTTCTCTCTATCCCTCCTGAATATTGAATATCCCTGGATGTTCAGCTCCCAGCCTACGTCACCCTGGAGCCATGTCTCCGTGATCCCAACTATATCATAATCATTAATATCTATCTGCACGTTCAACTCGTCCACCTTATTACGAATACTCCTTGCATTGAGACACAAAGCCTTCAGGCTTGTCTTTACAACGCATTTACCCCTTATACAATTTTGCTGAAAAGTGGCCCTTTTTGATTTTAGCCCTGGTTTTGTCTGCCTGCCACTTTTACCTTTCACCTTGCTACCTAATGCTTCTACCCTCATTTTACACCAGCAGTACAGACAATGTCCCACCTACTGGAGTGTGACGACGCCCCCCAGTGCAGCCCCCAGGACCTGGCTGAACCGACCCGACCAGCTGTGACCTGCGCCAGATACTGGCAGAACGACATCTGAGATTGCAACGGACTCGAAGAAGATCAGGCAGATGTTCGTCACGCACCTCATCATTGAGAATTCCATAGACCAGTTTGTCTCTTGGCAAACTATCACACACATTTTCAAAACTCACATCTACTGGCGATGTGTTTCAAAGAACTGACGCTCCGTCACGAGGTTATTGCGTAACTCGCATAACTGTCAAAACTTGTTAAGCAGGCGCTCGGGGTCCTGAATGGATTCAGCTGGAACAATCTGGACACCCGCAGCATTGAACTGCGCTGGTTCATTATGTAATCTCCTGGCGCCTCGAGCGACTTCTGTGCCGGCCAGGTCGAGGAGAATGAAAGCACGAACATTTGGAGCCGGGGCAGCGTACGCCGCATGCACATACACGGTGAAATCCTCTTCAAAGATGCGGCAACGCTCGGCGAGGTCGCCATTGAGAAGGTTATTGGCTGCAACCTTCCCTCCATTGATGAACTGTACACTGCAAGGGCCAGGAAGCGAGCGGGCAAGATCGTCTCTCACCCCTCTCACCCTGGCCACAAACTCTTTGAATCACTTCCCTCTGGAAGGCGACTCCGGACTGTCAAAGCTGCCACAGCCAGACATAAAAACAGTTTTTATCCACGAGTAGTTGCTCTACTCAACAGCCAAAAATCTGTAGCCTCCCTTTGATCTGGTATTGTGTTGGTTCACATGCTTGATCAATGGTGTTTTATCATTAATGTTTTATTATTATTAATGTTTAGTGTTTTCTGAGTTATTAGTAACTATCACTGTGTGTCATGTTGTTACTTGTGGCTGGAGCACCAAGGCAAATTCCTTGTATGTGAATACTTGGCCAATAAACTTACTTACTTACATTGAACACCAAAGGCTCTGGCTTTCGAAGCGGTGATGCCATGGTAAAAACACAAACTGAACAAACAAAAACTAAAATAGACGTCAAGCGACTAGGCGAGGAAGTTTCTGATACCATGCTGGGCAGACTCACACACAGTGATTAGAATCCAGAGTCTCTATTAGCATCTCTGCAAGAGAAAACGCAGCGGTGCTTTCTATAAGGTGGACAAAAAATGCTGGAGAAACTCAGTGGGTGAGGAAGCATCTATGGAGCGAAGAAAATAGGCAACGTTTCGGGTCAACCCTTCTTCAGACCCTTCTGTCTATAAGCATGCTTACTACGAATCTACCAGAGAGAGAGAGAGAGCTCTAAGCCTGTGGGCTGAGCCACAGTATGACTGACACTAATATAGACTTGGTATAAATGTAAATTGTCCAATGTGTATGTGTGTAGGATAGTGTTAGTGTGCAGGGATCGCTGGTCGGCACAGACCCGGTGGGCCAAAGGGCCTGTTTCCGTGCTGTATCTCTAAACTGAACTACATTTATTTTTAGTGTGCATTCTGCCGAGTGATTTTCTACGTTCTTATTTGTGAAAAGGTTGCAGAAATTGCGAGCATTTGAGGTGATGATGACCAAGGAACTGAAGAACCTTGAGGAGGACCTGCACACACTGAGCACCATGGAGGAAGAGAATCTGGTAGGTGAACCGTGCTGGGGTAACTCAGCGGGTCAGGCAGCATCTGTGGAGAACATGGATAGGTGACGTTTCACAGAGTGCTGGAGTAACTCAGCGGGTCAGGCAGCATCTGTGGAGAACATGGATAGGTGACGTTTCACAGAGTGCTGGAGTAACTCAGCGGGTCAGGCAGCATCCCTGGAGAAAAGGAATGGGTTACGTTTCGGGTCGGGACCCTTCTTCAGACTGAAAGTAGAGGGGAGGCAACTGGAGGTAGAGAATGGCCAGAGCAAGTCGGGGCCGGCAACAGATACCCAAACAAGTGTGGAGCCCACAATGGTCCATTGTGGGCTGGGGAAGAGGTGATAATGAGAGGGATGTGAACTGTGGAGGGCAATTAGGATGAGGGGAGGGCATGGATAGAGAATTGGCTTCATGGAAGGAAGCAGAGGGTGATGATGGAAGTTTGTATTTTGGACTGTAGGCCTGTGACTAGTGGTGTGCCTCAGGGTTCAGTGCTGGACCCTATGGTTTATAGCACCGGTTTGTGGTGGGACGGTTCAGTTGCCTGATAACAGCTGGGAAGAAACGGTCCCTGAATCTGGAGGTGTGCGTTTTCACACTTCCATACCTCTTGCCTGAGGGGAGAAGAGGGAGTGTCTATAACATTTCGTCCGGTATACCTGGATGGGACAGGTTTAGAGGGATATGCGCCAAATGCAGGCAGTTGGGACATGTTGGTCAGTGTGGGCAAGATGGGCCGAAGGGCCTGTTTCCACCCTGCACGACTCCATGGACTGCTGAGTTCCTCCAGCATTTTAACATTCATTCAGGATTAAAAAGCTTTCTCCTCATCTCCTTCCTAAAAGAACGTCCTTTAATTATGAGGACTAGAGGTCACAGCCTCAGAATTACAGGATGTTCTTTTAGGAAGGAGATGAGGTTGGAATGGCTTTAGTCAGAAGGTGGTGAATCTGTGGAATTCTTCACCACAGTAGCCTGTGGAGGCAATGTCAGTGGATATATTTAAGTCAGATAGATAGATTCTTGATTAGTGCGGGTGTCGGGGGTTATGGGGAGAAGGCAGGAGAATGGGGTTAGGAGGGAGGGATAGATCAGCTGTGATTGAATGGCGGAGCAGACTTGATGGGCCGAATGGCCTACTTCAACTCTTGATCGTTATGACCTTATAATTCCCGCAATTGCCGACGCATGGCGACACGGTGGCGCAGCGGCGGAGTTGCTGCCTCACGGCGCCGGAGACCCGGGTTCCATCCCGACTACGGGCGCTGTCTGTATGGAGTTTGCACGTTTGCCCCATGACCTGCGTGGGTTTTCCCCAGAGATCTTCGGTTTCCTCCCACACTCCAACCGTACAGGTTTTGTAGGTTAATTGGCTCGGTGTAAATGTAAAAAAATCCGCGGTATGTGTGGGGTAATGTTAAAGGCCTGTCCCACTTGCGTGTCCTTGGCACGCAAATTACGCGACCTCGTCATCACGTTGAGAAGCATGGGCATCGTGTGGCCGTGTGGGGCCGGTCCCACTGAGCAGCGCAGAGGGGTATGTATTTTTGCGCGATATCGCGCGGGGCTCCGAAAATTTTTGTAACGAACGAAATCTTCACCCGCTACCGGCCTGTCGCGTAACTGCCAAAGTGGGACAGGCCCGAGACCCTGGCGCGACGCAACGCCTCACCTCCAACAGCAGCAGAAGCAGGCAAACGATCGCGTCTCAACGCGACCACGTGGTCGCGCAGTTAGTGTGCCAAGGACACGCGAGTGGGACGGGCTTTAGTGCGCGGGGATCGCTGGTCGATGCAGACTCGGTGGGCCGCAGGCCTTGTTTCCACGCTGTATCTCTAAACTAAACTGAATGTCTCGTGCTGTGTGTTTCTTGTTGTAAATTGACCACGTTATCTTTCTTCACTTAATAACTATCTTTGTTTCTCCTGCACTAGAGCTTTTGGCAGCAGCAGTCTCTGAAGTTGTCTCAATTTTATGAAAAGCAACAACAAAGGTAACTATAGACACACAAAGCTGGAGTAACTCAGCGGGACAGGCAGCATCTCTGGAGAGAACGAATGGGTGACGTTTCTGGGTTGGAGAGAAAGGAATGGGTGACACCTCTTCAGACTGAGAGTCAGGGGAAAGGGAGACATAGAGATATGGAAGGATAAGGCATGAAAACGAGCGATCAAAATTAATCATCGAGTTGTATAGAGTGATACAGCGTGGAAACAGGCCCTTCGGCCCAACTTGCCCACACCGGCCAACATGTCCCATCTACACTAGTCCCACCTGCCTGCGTTTGGCCCATATCCCTCCAAACCTGTCCTATCCATGTACCTGTCTAACTGTTTCTTAAACGTTGGGATAGTCCCAGCCTCAACTACCTCCTCCGGCAGCTCGTTCCATACACCCACCACCCTCTGTGTGAAAAAGTTACCCCTCAGATTCCTATTAAATCTTTTTCCCTTCACCTTGAACCTGTGTCCTCTGGTCCTCGATTCCCCTACTCTGGGCAAGAGACTCTGTGCATCTACCCGATCTATTCCTCTCATGATTTTGTACACCTCTATAAGATCACCCCTCATCCTCCTGCGCTCCATGGAATAGAGACCCAGCCTGCTCAACCTCTCCCTGTAGCTCACACCCTCTAGTCCTGGCAACATCCTCGTAAATCTTCTTTGAACCCTTTCCAGCTTGACAATATCTTTCCTATAACATGGCGCCCAGAACTGAACACAATATTCTAAATGCGACCTCACCCACGTCTTATACATAGATGGCATAGATAGAGAAGCATTGATTGCGTAGACAATAGACAATAGGTGCAGGAGTAGGCCATTCGGCCCTTCGAGCCAGCACCGCCATTCAATGTGATCATGGCTGATCATCCCCAATCAGTACCCCGTTCCTGCCTTCTCCCCATATCCCCTGACTCCGCTATCTTTAAGAGCCCTATCTAGCTCTCTCTTGAAAGCATCCAGAGAACCTGCCTCCACCGCCCTCTGAGGCAGAGAATTCCACAGACTCACCACTGTCTGTGAGAAAAGTCTTTCCTCGTCTCCGTTCTAAATAGCTTACTCCTTATTCTTAAACTGTGGCCCCTGGTTCTGGACTCCCCCAACATCAGGAACATATTTCCTGCCTCTAGCGTGTCCAAACCCTTAATAATCTTATGTTTCAATAAGAATCCCTCTCATCCTTCTAAACTCCAGAGTATACAAGCCCAGCCGCTCCATTCTCTCAGCATATGATAGTCCCGCCATCCGGGGAATTAACCTTGTAAATCTACGCTGCACTCCCTCAATAGCAAGAGTCAGAATCTTTTTCCTTAAGGTGGAAATGTCAAAGATTGGTGGACAGAGGTTTAAGATGAGAGTGGCAAGGATATGGACACTTTGGAAAGGGCGTTGGATCTATTCCTCATGAATCTGTACACCTCTATAAAATCACAACTCTACCTCCTACACTAGAGTTGCTGCCTCACAGCGCCAGAGCCCCGTGTTTGATCCTGACTACCGGTGCTGTCTGTACGGAGTTTGCCGTTCTCCCCGTGACCTGCGTGGGTTTTCTCTGGGTGCTCCGGTTTCCTCCCGCTCCCCAAAGACGTGCTGGTTTGCCGGTTAATTAGCTCCGGTTAATAATTGTAAATTGTGTGTCGGGTGGTGTTACGTTGTGTGGTGAATGTTGGTCGGCATAGACTGGATGGGCCGAAGGGCCTGTTTCAGTGCGTCATCTCTAAAATAAAGCTGTCTTTACCGTTCTGCTTGTGTTGCTATCTTGAAGATGCCTGTGAAGAGGGAGGTCTGTCTGTCGGGGGGGGTCCGTCTGTCTGTCGGGGGGTCCGTCTGTCTGTCGTGGGGGTCCCGTCTGTCTGTCGGGGGGGTTCCGTCTGTCTGTCGGGGGGGTCTGTCGTCTGTCTGTCGGGGGGGGTTCCGTCTGTCTGTCGGGGGGGTTCCGTCTGTTCCTGTCGGGGGGGTTCCGTCTGTCTGTCGGGGGGGTTCCGTCTGTCTGTCGGGGGGGTTCCGTCTGTCTGTCGGGGGGGTTCCGTCTGTCTGTCGCCGGGTGGGGGCCCGGGTCGGGGGTGTCTGTCTGTCGGGGCCGGGTCCGTCTGTCTGTCGGGGGGTTCCGTCTGTCTCGTCGGGGGGGGGGGGGTCCGTCAGTCGTCTGTCCGTCGTCTGTCTGTTCGGGGGGGGTCCGTTGTCAGTCTGGAGGGGGGGGGGGGGGGTGGTGGTCGGGGGGGGGGTCCACGTCTGTCTGTCGGGGGGGGTCCGTCTGTCTGTCGGGGGGGGGGTCCCCGTATGTTGTCGGGTCCTGTCTAAGGGGGGGCTTGTCCCGTAATGTCTGTCCTGGGGTGGCGGCGATGTCTGTTCGGGGGGGGGTCCGTATGTGTCGTCGGGGGGGGGTCCGTATGTCTGTCGGGGGGGGGGGGGGTCTGTCGGGTGGGGGGGGGTCCGTCTGTCGGGGGGGGGGGGGGGGTCCGTCTGTCGGGGGGGGGGGGGTCTGTCTGTCCTGGGGTCTGTCTGTCTGGGGGTCTGTCTGTCTGTGTCCATCTGCGTGTGTCTGTTGGTCATGGGGGCTCTGCCTCTGCCCGCCTCTGCCCGCCTCTTGCCCGCCTCTGCCCGCCTCTGCCCGCCTCTGCCGCGGGGGGGGGGGGGGGGGCTGTGTGTGTGTGTGTGTGTGTCTCATCCAAGTATTGCTGCCCGCTGAGCCCAGCAACCAGTGGGTCCCGCACTCTAACACATCCTACGCGCACTAAGAGAAACTTTACCGAGCTAATTACCTTGCAGGCCTGCACATCTTTGGAGTGTGGCAGGAAACCGGAGCACCCGGAGAAAACCCACGCAGGTCACGGGGAGAAGGTACAAACTCCGTACAGACAGCGCCCGTAGTCAGGATGGAACCCGGGTCTCTGGCGCTGTGAGGCAGCAACTCTAACAACCTCTATACCCGCGCCACACGTGAACAATCCTGTTGTGCTGCTACAAGTAGCAGTTTCATTGTTCCCTTCTGGGGCACCCGTGTGGAAGTCAGGAAGACGAGAGTCAAGAGAGTTTTATTGTCATGTGTCCCAGATAGAACGATGACATTCTTGCTTGCTGCAGCACAACAGAATATGTAAACGTAATACAGAACGGAAGATAAAAGTTCAGTGTGTCTATAGACTATAGACCATATATACACATAATAAATAGACAGATAAAGTGCAATAGGCTGTTATTGTTCAGAGTTTGTTTCTTGGTGAGATTAACAGCCTGATGGCTGTGGGGGAAGTAGCTGTTCCTGAACCTGGATGTTCCACATTTCAGGCTCCTGTACCTTCTTCCTGATGGCAGGGGTGAGATGAGTGTGTGGCCAGGATGGTGTGGGTCCTTGATGATGCTGCCAGCCTTTTTGAGGCAGCGACTGCGATAGATCCCCTCGATGGTGGGGAGGTCAGAGCCGATGATGGACTGGGCAGTGGTCACAACTTTTTGTAGTCTTTTCCGTTCCTAGACTTCAAGTTGCTGAACCGAGCCACAATGCAACCGGTCAGCATGCTCTCTACTGTGCACCTGTAGAAGCTCGAGAGAGAGAGTCTTTGACATCCCGACTCTCCGTAATCTTCTCAGGAAGTAGAGGCGCTGATGTGCTTTCTTTATAATTGCATCAGTGTGCTGGGACCAGTGTGCTTTGGCCCAACCTGCCCACACCGGCCAACATGCCGCATCTGCACCAGTCCCACCTGCCTGCATTGGGTCCATGTCCCTCTAAACCTGTCCTATCCATGTACCTGTCTCTCAAACAATAGTTGGGATAGTCCCAGCCCAAACTATTTCCAGTTTATAATCCTTGTATATATTCTGGTCACGGAAGATACTGTATACGCTGGAACCTGAACCAAAAAAAATCAAACTCCACCTTAAAAAAAATAAATTAAAAAAAAATCCACTGACTTGGCCTCCACAGCCGTCTGTGGCAATGAATTCCACAGATTCACCACCCTCTGACTGAAGAAATTCCTCCCCATCTCCTTCCTAAAGGCACGTCCTTTTTATTCTGAGGCTGTGCCCTCTGGTCCTAGACTCTCCCACTAGTGGAAACATCCTCTTTGCATCCACTCTGTCAGGAGCCGGGGGATACGGGGTGAAGGCAGGAGAATGGGGTTAGGAGGGAGATCAGCCGTGATTGAATGGCGGAGTAGACTTGTGGAGCTATGAGGTCTATCCAGGCCTTTCATTATTCGGGAGGTTTTAATGAGGTTATCCTTGTTTATGCATCTCACTAAAGTTGTGTGTTTTTTGTTTTTTCTGTTGTATTTTTTTCAGCAGACTGAATGTATTGATGTTCTCATCAGAAGATAAGCCTGGGCTGTCCAAATGGTTCTGATCGCTGGTGTAGGGTGAGTGATGGAGCCTTGCTTTGGCTGTAGATGCAGAAGCTATGGACCGTGTCTGTTATGAGTTTAGCCGTGTACATAGATAGAACAGATTTGCCAGGATGCGCAAGGGTCTGGGCTGAGGGGAGAGGCTGAGCCAGATGGGACTCTTGGGCTCTGGGATTCCTTGGAGCACAGGCGGAGGAGAGGTGATCTTATAGAGGCGTTTAAGATCTATAGATGTGGATAAAATCATAGAGGGGAATAGATCGGAGTAGAGGCACAGAGTCTCTTGCCCAGAGTCGAGGACCGGAGGACATGGGGTCAAGGTGAAGGGGAAAATATTTAATAGGAATCTGAGGGGTAACTTTTTCACACAGAGGGAGGTGGGTGTATGGAACGAGCTGCCAGAGGAGGTAGTCAAGGCTGGGACTATCCCAGCGTTTGAGAAACAGTTAGACAGGTACATGGATAGGACGGGTTTGGCGGGAGATGGGCCAAACGTGGGCAGGTGGGACTGGTGTAGCTGGGACATTGTTGGCCGGTGTGGGCAAGTTGGGCCGAAGGGCCTGTTTCCACGTTGTATTGCTCTGTGACTCTATGATGTAGGAAGGGGCTTGTTGGCGCACAATGTACCGAACGTGAGGCCACGTTAATCCGATCGCACATGCCTGGACCTGACCCTCTAAAAGCCTCTCAAACGCTACTATCGCATCTGCCTCCAGCACCACCCCTGGCAGGAACAGCTTTGGGAGGCAGATCTTGTGTACGCCCCAGCTGAGTACTGCGCACCCGTATGGAGTAAAAGTAGACATACTAGCCTGGTAGACACGACCCTGAACAGCACCTTACGACCATCACTGGGTGCCTTCAACCTACTCCAGTCGAGCAGCTCCCTATACTCGCAGGCATTCCGATGCAGGGATCTGAAGGCAAGCAGCAACTCTGGCACTATCTCGTCGTGCCATGGACCCAGATCACCTCCTCCATCAGGCTATCAGCAGAGAGCAGAGGCCACCCCGACTGAAGTCCCGTCACCCCTTTGCTCCACATGCAAAACAACTATTTTACAGCTCTATATTACCTTGGACTCCACAGCCCTCTGTGGCAACGAGTTCCACAGATTCACCACCCTCTGACTAAAGAAATTCCTCCTCACCTCCTTTCTAAAAGAGCGCCCTTTAATTCTGAGGCTGTGCCCTCTGGTCCTAGACTCTCCCACCAGTGGAAACATCCTCTCCCCACATCCCCACTTAGACTCTATTTCCATAAGTTTCATTGAGTGGTGCATACAGAAAAGAAAATAGGTGCAGGGATGAGGCCATTCGGCCCTTTGAGCCAGCACTGCGGTCTTCATAGTGATCATGGGCTGATCGTCCCCATCAATAACCCGTGCCTGCCTTCTCCCCTATCCCTCGATTCCACCAACCCCTAGAGCTCTATCTAACTCTCTCTTAAATCCATCCAGTGATTTGGCCTCCACTGCCCTCTGTGGCAGGGAATTCCACAAATTCACAACTCTCTGGGTGAAAAAGTTTTTTCTCAGCTCAGTCTTAAATGGCCTCCCATTTATTCTAAGACTGTGGCCCCTGGTTCTGGACTCGCCCAACATTGGAAACATTTTTCCTGCATCTAGCTTGTCCTGTCCTTTTATAATTTTATATGTTTCTATAAGATCCCCCCCCGCCCCTTCATCCTTCTAATCTTTCCTCATATGACAGTCCCGCCATCCCAGGGATCAATCTCGTGAACCTACGCTGCACTGCCTCAATCACAAGGATGTCCTTAAGTTAGGAGACCAAACCTGTACACAATACTCCAGATGTGGTCTCACCAGAGCCCTATACAACTGCAGAAGAGTAGTGTGGTCCGTTTGTTCAGTTTATTGTCACATGTAGTAAAAAGCTTTTTTTGTTGCGTGCTAACCAGTCGGTGGAAAGATTATGCATGAGATGTCCACTGAACCTCCGCTCACACGATGATAAACTAAATAGAACTGAATTGATTACAATCGGGCTGTCCACACTGAACAGGTACGGTCTAAAGGCTATAACATGTACTGCACAGTAAAGTGCCATCAAAGATAGCCCGAGGGTCTCCAATAAGGTAGATATCAGCTCAGTAATGCGTTCTAGTGGTTGGTAGGACAGTTCAGTCGCCTGATAACAGCTGGGAAGAAACTGTCCCTGAATCTGGAGGTGTGCGTGTTCACACTTCTGTACCTCTTGCCCGATGGGAGAGGGCAGAAGAGGGAGTGACCGGGGTGAGACTGGTCCGTGATGATGCTGCTGGCCTTGCCGAGGCAGCGTGAGATGTGGATGGAAGGGAGGTTGGTTTGTGTGATGGTCTGGGCTGGATCCACAACACTCTACAATTCTTGTGGTCTTGGATGGAGCGCTTCCCAAACCGTGCCGTGATGCATCCCGATTAAATGTCTTCTAATCGACAGAGGGGAACAATTCACTGGAAGGTTGTAGTTTAACTTTGGGCTAAGATCCCTGGACAATTGATAATTCATTTTGGGTATCTTAACGACTTTAAGATTTGGGAGAAAGAGACAGAGTGCTGGAGTAACTCAGCGGGTCGGGCAGCATCTGTGGAGAACATGGATAGGTGACGTTTCACAGAGTGCTGGAGTAACTCAGCGGGTCAGGCAGCATCTGTGGGGAACATGGATAGGTGACGTTTCACAGAGTGCTGGAGTAACTCAGTGGGTCAGGCATTTTGCCACAGGTGCTGATACCGCTAGGCAGCTGTCTCAGTATCATGTCATGCTGTCTCAAATGTTGTCGTGAGTGATAGGTGTGTTGTTGGGTCTGGGGTTGATTTCCAGGTCTGATGTGTTTGACTACTACTACAAAATAGTCAGAATACGTCAGTTGAAAACAGGCGCTTCTGCCCAATTTTCCCATGCTGACCAAAGTGCCTCATCTACTGCCAACCCGGCCACTCCCTCTTCTCCCCTCTCCCATCGGGCAAGAGGTACAGAAGTGTGAAAACACACACCTCCAGATTCAGGGACAGTTCCTTCCCAGCTGTTATCCATCAGGCAACTGGATCATCCTACCACAACCAGATAATGGTCCTGAACTCCCGTCTACCTCATTGGAGGTTCTTGTGCTATCTTTGATCCGACTTTACTGGCCCTTATCTTGCCCTAAACACTATTCCCTTTATCCTGTATCTGTACACTGTGGACGGCTCGGTTGTAATCATGTACGGTCTTTCCGTTAACTGGATAGTACACAAGAAGAAAATCCCTGTACACGTGACAATGAGAAACATTGAGCAGGAACACGGATAGGACAGGTTTGGAGGGCCAAGTGCAGGCAGGTGGGATGAGTGTAGCTGAGACATGTTGGCCAGTGTGGGCTGAAGGGCCTGTTTCCATGCTGTATCACTCTATGACTAGTGTAGCTGGGACATGCTGGCCAGTGTGGGCAAGATGGGCTGAAGGGAAAAAAACCCCCGCCAGTTTCCACGCTGTATCACTCTTATGGCTAGTTGTAGTGGGGACATGCCAGTGGGGCCATGTGTGCTGGGACAGTGGCCAGTGTGGGCTAGATGGGCTGAAGGGCCTGTTTCCATGCTGTATCACTCTGTGACGCTGATAAACTAAAACGTATAATTTTGCACACTTTATAACATTTTTTTCTTAACAGAAAGAAGAAAAGCAAACCTTGGAGAAATGAAACCCTATTGTCGGTCCAAAAGGATACTTTGAATTTGAGAATGTGCTTTATTTCAGAAGATAATAATGAATTGCTTGTATCTGGTTTGGCCGAGCCAATGTTGGCTGTGCATTTGGTATGGTGCAGAATTCTTTGTGGAAATTTTGCTTTTTTGGCTAATGTTGGGAATACTAACACACGGTGTATTAAACAATGGCAACTTTTGTTTCTGTCAATTAAAGTTAGAAAATGGTAATGTATAACTTGTTGGATCTTGCTTCTTAATAACTAGCTTTGTGGTATCTGTTCCAGTTTAGTTTATTGTCCCAGTGGAAAGACAATACATGATTGCAATCGAGCCATTCACAGTGAACAGATACAGGATAAGGGAATAACGTTTAGTGCAAGGTAAAGCCAGCAAAGTCCGATCAAGGATAGTCCGAGGGTCACTGTGAGGTAGATAGTAGTTCAGGACTGCTCTCTGGTTGTGGTAGGATGATTCATTTGTTTGATAACAGCTGGGAAGAAACTGTCCCTGAATCTGGAGGAGTGCGTTTTCACACTTCTACACCTCTTGCCCGAGGGGAGAAGAGGGAGTGGCCGGGGTGAGACTGGTCCGTGATGATGCTGCTGGCCTTGCCGAGGCAGCGTGAGGTGTAGATGGAGTCGATCGATCCCAGCCTCAGCACGGAGTCTCAGTGTCCCAAATACATTCAACCGCAATGCTGCGATTGAGTTGACAGTGGCTGGGGCGTCGCAGTGACACAGCGGTGGAGTTGCGGCCACACAGCGCCAGAGACCCGGGTCCGATCCCCACGACCAGTGCTGTCTTTTCTCCGGGCGCTCCGGTTTCCTCCCACGCTCCAAAGACATACGGGTTTGTAGGCTCATTTGCTTCGGTGTACGTCTAAATTGTCCCCAGCGTGTGTAGGATAGCGTTAAGGGCCTGTCCCACTTGCCAGTCATTTCCGCGTCATGTAGATGGCGCGCAAAATCCTGCGAAGCCGTGCGCGGCTGCGCATCACTGCCTATGTCATCACGTACCATGCGCACGTAATGCGCCCCATGCGCGCTTCACGTGCGTGTCTTGCGTCGTGATGCGTAAATTATGTAGCGTAAATTACGTGAAAATGGCGGCCAAGTGGGACAGGCCCTTTAGTGTGCGGGGATCGCAGGTCGGCGCGGGCCGAAGGGCCTGTTTCCGCGCTGTATTTCTGAACTGAACTGAAAGTACAACGTAACCTCCAGTGCGATACTTCTGTATGTCTGCATACGCACACTGCACCAACCCACGCTGGGTTTAAAACAGAATAAATATATAAATGCTTCTGCTTCTGTCGGCCTTCTACACGATGAATTACAATGAAATTCTTTGTTGTACATATGCATACAGCGTGGAAACAGGCCCTTCGGCCCAACTTGCCCACACCGACCAACATGTCCCACCTGCCCGCGTTTGGTCCATACCCCTCCAAACCTGTCCTATCCATGTACCTGTCTAAAGGTTTCTTAAATATTCAACTACCTCCTCCGGCAGCTCGTTCCATGCACCCGCCACTTTTTCTTTGCGCCTGTCTTTGGTGTAAACCAGCATCTGCGGCTCCTCCATCCACAGTTGGGTAAGTGATGGGCTTGGCATCTTGTTCAGCATCAACATTGTGGGCCGAACGGCCTGTTTGTGCACGGTTTTCATGATAGAACGTATTCTATCCCTGTCAGAAGAGATACAACTTTTACAACGGGCTCTAGATACAGACTCTGGAGCTAGATATGGCTTTTAAAGATAGCGGAGTCAAGGGATATGGGGAGAAGGCAGGAACGGGGTACTGATTGTGGATGATCAGCCACGATCACATTGAATGGCGGTGCTGGCTCGATGGGCCGAATGGCCTACTCCTGCACCTATTGCCTGCTCGGGTCATGATCCCTGCACTCACAACAACTGGGACTTGGAAATGGTGCCAAGCCGGAGACTATACTGTCTCAGTCTACTATGTTACCTCAGTTTAGTCTAAGGCTGATCGAAGCAGGAGTGTGTGTGTGTGTGTACAGTGTGTGTATGCAGACATGCAGAACTATTGCACTGGAGGTTGGGTGGCATTTACTGTTCAGTTTAGAGATACAACGCAGAAACAGGCCCTTCAGGTCCACGCCAATTATTTTTACGCCGAACCAATTAACCCCAAACCTGCACGTCTTTGGAGTGTGGGAGGAAACCGAAGATCTCAGAGAAAACCTTGTCAAGCGTCCGTGGTCGGGATTGAACCCGGGTCTCTGGCGCTGTGAGGCGGCAACTCTACCCGCTGCGCCACCGTGCCGCCCTGCTGTGCAGTTTTACTGTATCTGAGATGCTTATCTAACATGTATCTCAGTGCTTATGTCAAGGTCAAAGTGATGTAGGAGCAGAATTAGGCCATTCGGCCCATCAAGTCTCTCTGCCATTCAATCATGGCTGATCTATCTCTCCCTCCTAACCCCATTCTTCTGCCTTCTCCCCATAACCCCTGACACCCGCACTGATCAAGAACCTGTCTCTGCCTTAATATCCACTGACTTGGCCTCCACAGCCGTCTGTGGCAATGAATCCCACAGATTCACCGCCCTCTGACTAAAGAAATTCCTCCTCATCTCCATCCTAAAGGAACGTCCTTTAATTCTGAGGCTGTGACCTCTAGTCCTAGGCTCTTCCCATGAGTGGAAACATCCTGTCCACATCCACTCTATCCAAGCCTTTCCCTGTTCTGTAACTAAACTCCAGCGAGTACAAGCCCAGTGCTGACTATAGGTGCAGGAGGAGGCCATTTGGCCCTTCGAGGCATCACTGCTATTCAATGTGATCATGGCTGATCATCCCCAATCAGTACCCCGTTCCTGCCTTCTCCCCATATCCCCTGACTCCACTATTTTTAAAAGCCCCATCTAGCTCTCTCTTGAAAGCATCCAGAGAACCGGCCTCCACCGCCCTCTGAGGCAGAGAATTCCACAACTCTCTGTGAGAAAAAATGTTTCATCGTCTCATCGAATGGCTTACTCCTTATTCTTAAACTGTGGCCCCTGGTTCTGGACTCCCCCAACATCGGGAACATGTTTCCTGCCTCTAGCGTGTCCAAACCCTTAACAATCTTATATGTTTCAATGAGATCCCCTCTCATCCTTCTAAATTCCAGAGTGTACAAGCCCAGCCGCTCCATTCTCTCAGCATATGACAGTCCCGCCATCCCGGGAATTAACCTTGTAAACCTACGCTGCACTCCCTCAATGTCATGGTACACCAGTCATTGAAAGTAGGCATGCAGGTGCAGCAGGCTGTGAAGAAAGCCAATGGTATGTTGGCATCCATAGCAAAAGGATTTGAGTACAAGAGCAGGGAGGTTCTACTGCAGTTGTACAGGGTCTTGGTGAGGCCACACCTGGAGTATTGCGTACAGTTTGGGTCTCCTAATCTGAGGAAAGACATTCTTGCCATAGAGGGAGTACAGAGAAGGTTCACCAGACTGATTCCTGGGATGGCAGGACTTCCATATGAAGAAAGACATGGATAGACTTGGCTTGTACTCGCTGGAATTTAGAAGATTGAGGGGTGATCTCATAGAGACTTACAAAATTCTTAAGGGGTTGGACAGGCTAGATGCAGGAAGATTGTTCCCGATGTTGGGGAAGTCCAGGACAAGGGGTCACAGTTTAAGGATAAGGGGGAAGTCTTTTAGGACCGAGATGAGAAAATTGTTTTTCACACAGAGAGTGGTGAATCTGTGGAATTCTCTGCCACAGAAGGTAGTTGAGGCCAGTTCGTTGGCTATATTTAAGAGAGAGTTGGATGTGGCCCTTGTGGCTGAAGGGATCAGGGGGTATGGAGAGAAGGCAGGTACAGGATACTGAGTTGGATGATCAGCCATGATCATATTGAATGGCGGTGCAGGCTCGAAGGGCCGAATGGCCTGCTCCTGCACCTAATTTCTATGTTTCTATGTTTCTAATAGCAAGAATGTCCTTCCTCAAATTAGGGGTCCAAAACTGCACACAATACTCCAGGTGTGGTCTCACTAGGGCCCCGTACAACTGCAGAAGGACAAACGCTCATCGTAGGTTAATATTAATGTATATCTATGCCTGTACTGAACTGTATTTAAAAATGAAATGAATAAAATGTAACTAATAAAATACAGTACCATAAACTACACACATACAGGCGACTCTTGTGTTATGTGCGTTAGATTCACAGAAATTCACCCGTTGCAGATTAACAAATTTGAGATGCAGAATAAAATTTGCGCACATTAAATTTTATTTGTCAACTTGGACGAATCCAATAATTTTTGGACTTCTTTCCTGATGTATATACAGATCATGGAACCTTATATTAGAAAAATCGCAATGCGTTTGTGATAGTCTTAGAGTGATACAGTGTGGAAACAGGCCCTTCAGCCCAACTCACCCACACCGACCAACATGTCCCAGCTGCACTAGTTCCACCTGCCTGCGCTTGGTCCATATCCCTCCAAACCTGTCCTATCCATGTACCTGAATAGCTGTTTTTTAAACATTGGGATAGTCCCAGCCTCAACTACCTCCTCCGACAGCTCGTTCCATACACCCACCACCCTCTGTGTGAAAAAGTTACCCCTCTGATTCCTATTAAATCTTTTCCACTTCACCTTAAACCGATGTCATCCGGTCCTCGATTCCCCTACTCTGGGCAAGAGACTCTGTGCATCTACCCGATCTATTCCTCTCATTATTTTATACACCTCTATAAGATCTCCCCTCATCCTCCTGCGCTCCAGGGAATAGGGTCCCAGCTTACTCAACCTCCCCCTGTAGCTCACACCCTCAAGTCCTGGCAACATCAGTAGGCCATTCGGCCCTCATCGAGCCAGCACCGCTATTCAAAATGATCATAGCTGATCATCTAAAATCAGTACCCTGTTCCTGCTTTTACCCCATATCCCTTGATTCTGTTAGCCCTAAGAGCTAAATCTAATTCTCTCTTGAAAACATCCAGTGAATTGGCCTCCACTGCCTTCTGTGGCAGAGAATTCCACAGATTCACAACTCTTTGGGTGTAAACGTTTTTCCTCATCTCAGTCCTAAATGGCCGACCCCTAATTCTTAAACTGTGTGACCCCTGGTTCTGGACTCCCCCAACATGGGGAACATTTCTTCCCTGCACATCAATCTACGTCCTGGTAAATCTTCTCTGTACCGTTTCCAGCTTGACAACATCTTTCCTGTAACATGGTGGAAGATGTGGAGATTTTATTCGACATTTTAAAAGGTTTGTACAAACGGGCTCGATCGAGCGGTGGAGTAAAAAGTTCACATTTATCTCGCAAAACGAAATCAACCATTCAAACATTTTTAACATTGAGTAGAAAAATGAGAATCTTTGAGGGAATTACTGGAACCCACCCAGATCAGGCGTTTTAATATAAAAAAACTCCAACTTAAATTGTTTGTTCTGCCCCAGCTGTAGAATCATAATAAACGTAGTATTATTAACTGTGCAAATCAGATGCATCTACTGAAAAAATATGGGAGAAGCCAGTCAAATTATTTTATTTCAAAGGTAGACACACAATGCTGGAGTAACTCAGCGGGTCAGGCTGCATCTCTGGAGAGAAGGAATGGGCGACGTTTCGGGTCGAGACCCTTCTTCAGACTCTACCCGAACGGAGACGAGGAAACGCTTTTTCTCACAGAGAGTTGTGAGTCTGTGGAATTCTCTGCCTCAGGGGGCGGTGGAGGCAGGTTCTCTGGATACTTTCAGGAGAGAGCTAGATAGGGCTCTTGAAGATAGCAGAGTCAGGGGATATGGGGAGAAGGCAGGAACGGGGTACTGATTGGGGATGATCAGCCATGATCACAGTGAATGGCGGTGCTGGCTCGAAGGGCCGAATGGCCTACTCCTGCACCTATTGTCTATTGTCTCTCCAGCGATGCTGCCTGTCCTGCTGAGTTACTCCGGCATTTTGTGCCTACCTTCAGTTTAAACCAGCATCTGCAGTTCCTTCATACACAATTATTAATTTCAGTTGATTCTCTAGGGTGAGGTCCATTCCTCTAAGACCAATCTAGGATTGAGAATGCAATCATTTACATTTTGTTTTAGGCTATACAGTGACAGGGTTTGTAAACCAGCAGGTGATTAGTTCCACTTGCTATCTTAGCACTAGTCTGTAGCAAGCAGGTGCCGATACAGCTGATGCCTGGACGGTGCGGATATTAATCCTCCTTCATGGAAGAGCTGCCGTTGATGGCTTTGCAGTACCCGTTGTTTAATCCACTGCAGGTGTTCGCAGCCGTCTCCTTGCGTTGTGTTCTGCTGTACGTCTGCAGACAATGTAAGAAGCAATGAGAGTAAATAGACTTGCAGAAGATGCTGCCTCACCCGCTCAGTTTCTCCAGCATTTTGTGTCTACCTTCGATATTTTCCAGCATCTGCAGTTCTTCCTTAAACACTCCACTGCAAAATCTCCTCAATAGACGATAGGTGCAGGAGAAGGCCATTCGGCCCTTCGAGCCAGCACTGCCGTTCAATGTGCGGTGGTGGAGGGGGTGGGGGGGGGGGGGGGGGGGGGGGGAGGGGGTGGAGCCCCCCAAGAACAAAGTTGGACTATTGGGAACCACCTTGGATGCTTTGTAATGTCGACAGTGCCCTCTCTGTGGCGGCTCTTGAGATAAAGGAGAGGAGGAGGAATGTCTTTAGCCAGAGGGCGGTGAATCTGTGGGATTCTTTGCCACAGACGGCTGTGGAGGCCACAAGTCAGTGGATATATTTAAAGCAGAGGTAGATAGATTCTTGATTAGTACATGTGTCGGGGGTTATGGGGAGAAGGCAGGAGAATGGGGTTTGGAGGGAGAGATAGATCAGCCGTGATTGAATGGCAGAGTTGACTTGATGGGCTGAATGGCCTGATTCTGCTCCTATCACATGGCCTTGCGTATGGTGGACAAAATTAAGAATTTCACTGCGATGTGACAGGTGATAATAAAGTATCGTTCATTCACTCACTCACTCACTCACTCACTCACTCACTCACCCACCCATCCACTCACTCACTCACTCACTCACTCACTCACACTCACCTCACTCACTCACACTCACTCCACTCCACCCACTCACTCACACACTCACACACTCACCCTCCACACTCACACACACCCACTCACCCACTCACCCACTCACACACTCACACACACTCACTCACACACTCACACACTCACCCACTCACCCACTCACTCACCACTCACCTCACACTCACTCACACACTCACTCACTCACCACTCACTCACTCACACACTCATCACTCACTCACACACTCACACTCACACTCACTCACCACTCGCACACTCACACACTCACACTCACCACTCAACTCACTCACTCACTCACCCACTCACCACTCACACATCACACACTCACACACTCACCCACTCACCCACTCACACACTCACTCACACACACACTCACACACTCACTCACTCACCACACACACCCACCCACTCACACACCACTCACTCACCCCACTCACCCACACCCACTCACCACACACCCACTCACACACACTCACCACTCACCCACCCACTCACTCACTCACACTCACTCACACACTCACTCACCACTCACCCACTCACACACACACTCACTCACCCACCCACTCACTCACCACTCACACACTCACATCACTCACACACCACTCACTCACCCACCCATCACTCACCACCCACTCACACTCACTCACCCACTCACCCACCCACTCACTCACCACCCATCACACACTCACACACTCACACACTCACTCACTCACACACTCACCCACACACACACTCACTCACACACTCACACACTCACACACTCACTCACACACTCACTCACTCACCCACTCACCCACCCACTCACCACCCACTCACTCACACACTCACTCACCACTCCACACCACTCACTCACTCACACACTCACTCACTCACTCACACACTCACTCACACACTCACTCACTCACACACTCACCCACATCACACACTCACTCACTCACACACTCAACACTCACTCACACTCAATTCACACACTCACACACACTCACTCACACACTCACCACACACACACTCACTCACACACACTCACACACTCACTCACACACACTCACACACTCACACCACTCACACTCACACACTCACTCACTCACACACTCACTCACTCACACACTCACTCACTCACACACTCACTCACTCACACTCACCCAATCACACACTCACTCACACTCACTCACTCACTCACTCACTCCACTCACCCACTCGCCCACTCACCCACTCACCCACTCACCTACTCACTCGCCCACTCACCCACTCACCCACTCACCTACTCACTCACTCACACACTCACTCACCCACTCACCACTCACCCTCACTCACTCACACACTCACACACTCACTCACACACTCACTCACTCACTCACTCACTCAGGAACGGGGTACTGATTGGGGATGATCAGCCATGATCACATTGAATGGCGGTGCTGGCTCGAAGGGCCGAATGGCCTACTCCTGCACCTATTGTCCCATTAATTCACTCACTCACTCTCACTCGCTGCTTCTTACCTTCCAGTAGAAGTTGATGAAGAGCAGGACGAGCGTGGCCATATAAGACGACTGGAAGAGCAAGCACCCTGATGGGAACCCACAGGGCTTCACCACTGCACTGAGTGTGTGGGCAATTGTGAGTATGAATTGTACCTGGAGAACAGAGAAGGCAAACGTCAGAGGATGAAGAGGTTCCGTTTAGCTTAGTTTAGAGATACAGCGCGGAAACAGGCCCTTCGGCCCGCCCAGTCCGCGCCGACCAGCGATCCCCGCTGTTGAACACTTCCTGTCACACACTAGGGACAATTTACAATTTTACCGAGCCAATTAACCCACAAACCAGCACGTCTTTGGAGTGTGGGAGGAAACCTGAGATCTCAGAGAAAACCCACGCAGGTCACGGAGAGAACGTACAAACTCCGTACAGACAGCACCGGTAGTCGGGATCGAACCCCGGGTCTCTGGCGCTGTGAGGTGCCACCTTGTATGAATGTTTCAACTGCTTTCTGTAAACACAAATTAAGTTCACGAGCTTCGCTGGCACCAGAATTCATGGATTCAACATTTCATAGAAATCTGTGGGATACCTTTTCCAAACAGAGGGTGGTGGGTGTATGGAACGAGCTGCCGGAGGAGGTAGTTAAGGCTGGGACTATCCCAACGTTTAAGAAACATTTGGACAGATACATGGATAGGACAGCTTTGCAGGGATATGGCCTGACCCACTGAGTTACTCCAGCACTCTGTGAAACGTCACCTATCCATGTTCTCCACAGATGCTGCCTGACCCGCTGAGTTACTCCAGCACTCTGTGAAACGTCACCTATCCATGTTCTCCACAGATGCTGCCTGACCCATGAGTTGCACTCTGTGAAACGTCACCTATCCATGTTCTCCACAGATGCTGCCTGACCCACTGAGTTACTCCAGCACTCTGTGAAACGTCACCTATCCATGTTCTCCACAGATGCTGCCTGACCCGCTGAGTTACTCCAGCACTCTGTGAAACGTCACCTATCCATGTTCTCCACAGATGCTGCCTGACCCGCTGAGTTACTCCAGCACTCTGTGAACGTCACCTATCCATGTTCTCCACAGATGCTGCCTGACCCGCTGAGTTACTCCAGCACTCTGTGAAACGTCACCTATCCATGTTCTTTTTTTGAAAGCCTTGTTTGTTTTAAAACCGCAGAATTGTAAATTGTCCCTGGTGTGTGTGTGTGTGTACGATAGTGTTAGTGTGCGGGGATCGCTGGTCGGCGCGGACTTGGTGGGCCGAAGGGCCTGTTTCTGCGCTGTATCTCCAAACTAAACAAAGTCTAACATGGGCAGGACCTACATGGTGAATGTTCGGCCTCTGGGGAGTGTTGTAGAGCAGAGGGATCTAGGAGTACAGGTGCAAGGTGGAGTCGCAGGTAGATAAGGTGGTCAAAAAGGCTTTTGGCACTTTGGCCTTCATCAGTCAGAGTATTGAGTATAGAAGCAGGGTTGCTATGTTACAGTCATACAGGATGTTGGTGAGGCTGCTATTTGGAGTATTATGTTCAGTTTTGGGTCACCCTGTTATAAGAAAGATGTCAAAGATGAAAGGGTACAGAGAAGGTTTACGAGGATGTTGCCAGGACTAGAGGGTGTGAGCTACAGGGAGAGGTTGAGTAGGCTGGGTCTCTATTCCCTGGAGCGCAGGAGGATGAGGGGTGATCTTACAGAGTGTATAAAATCATGAGAGGAATAGATCGGATGGACGCACAGAGTCTCTTGCCCAGAGTAGGGACAGCGTTAGCGTGCGGGGGTTGCTGGACGGCGAGGACCGGTGGGCTGAAGGGCCCGTATTTCCGCGCTTTATCGGATGGAGAGGACTGAGGGGGAATCCGTTCAACGCGGTCTCGCGGGCACTGGAGAGCGGACGTGCCGCTGAGAACAAAGGTGGGCCCGGCATGGGGGGACTGACGTGAGTGAGGGGGGGAGAATAAAGCGGGGGGGGGGGGGGGGGGGTGGAGTTAGGTATAGCCTTTGGGCTAACAGAATCATGGGGGGAAGGCAGGAACGGGGTACTGAGTGGGGATGATCAGCCATGATCACATTGATTGGCGGTGCTGGCTGGAAGGGCCGAATGGCCTCCTCCTGCACCGATTTTGTGTTTCTATGGGATGCTTTGTAATTTTGTCTGTGCCCTCGAGGTGGCGACTGTTTGCATACCTTGCGTGTGTAAAGCAAAGAATATCATTGTGACTCATCGCATTGTGACAATGACGTGTGTTCAAGGCTCCCGCCACCCTCTGTGTAAAAAAATACCTGCCCCACACATCTCCCTGAACTTTGCCTTCTCACCTTAACGCTAAGATCTCTAGTCAATAGACAATAGACAATAGGTGCAGGAGTAGGCCATTCGGCCCTTCGAGCCAGCACCGCCATTCAATGTGATCATGTCTGATCATCCCCAATCAGTACCCCGTTCCTGCCTTCTCCCCATATCCCCTGACTCCGCTATCTTCAAGAGCCCTATCTAGCTCTCTCTTGAAAGCATCCAGAGAACCGGCCTCCACCGCCCTCTGAGGCAGAGAATTCCACAGACTCACCACTCTCTCTCTGTGAGTAAAAGTGTTTCCTCGTCTCCGTTCTAAATGGCTTACCCCTTAGTCTTAAACGGTGGCCCCTGGTTCTGGACTCCCCCAACATCGGGAACATGTTTCCTGCCTCTAGCGTGCCTCTAAGTCTTTGACATTTCCACCCTGGGGGGGAGGAAAAAGGTTCTAACTGTCAACATGGAGCAGCAGGTAGAGCTGCTGCCTCTCAGCGCCAAAGACCCGGGCTCCATCCTGACTACGGGCGCTGTCTGCACGGAGTTTGCACGTTCTCCCCGTGACCTGCGTGGGTTTTCTCCGAGATCTTCGGTTTCCTCCCACACTCCACAGACGTGCAGGTTTGTAGGTTAATCGGCTTGGTGTAAATGTATTAAATTGTCCGTTGTGTGCGTAGGATAGTGTTAGTGTGCGGGGATCGCTGGTCGGCGCAGAACCCGTGGGCCGAAGGGCCTTTTTCCGCGCTGTATCTCTAAACTAAACTATAAACCAAACTAAATTATGAGTGGTAAGTAAATGCTGCCCTTGCCATTGATTCCCACAAAGGTTGCACAAAAGCATAAGTGATAGGAGTAGAATCAGGCCATTCGGCCCATCAAGTCTACCGCCATTCAATCATGGCTGATCTATCTCTCTCTCCTAACCCCATTCTCCTGCCTTCTCCCCATAACCTCTGACACCTGCACTAATCAGCAATCTGTCCCTTCACCTCCCCCCTCCACTCCTTTCAGGGACCCAAGCAGTCCTTCCAGGTCCGACAGAGGTTCACCTGCACCTCCTCCAACCTCATCTACTGCATCCGCTGCTCCAGATGCCAGATGATCTATATCGGTGAGACCAAGCGGAGGCTTGGCGATCGCTTCGCCGAACACCTCCGCTCGGTCCGCAATAACCAACCCGACCTCCCGGTGGCTCAGCACTTCAACTCCCCCTCCCATTCCGTATCCGATCTCTCGGTCCTGGGCCTCCTCCACGGCCAGAGTGAGCAACACCGCAAGTGGAGGAACAGCACCTCATATTCCGCTTGGGGAGTCTGCATCCTCTGGGCTTGAACATTGAATTCTCTCAATTCTGTTGACCCTTGCTGTCTCCTCCCCTTCCCACCTCTCCCTCAGCCCTCGGGCTCCTCCTCCTCCTTTTTCCTTTCTTCTCCCCCCCCCCCCCCCCCCCCCCCCCCCCCCCCCCCCCCCCACCTCCCATCAGTCTGAAGAAGGGTTTCGGCCCGAAACGTTGCCTATCTCCTTCGCTCCATAGATGCTGCTGCACCCGCTGAGTTTCTCCAGCATTTTGTGGACCCAAGAATCTGTCTATCTTTGCCATGACAATAGACAATAGACACAGGAGGAGGCCATTCGGCCCTTCGAGCCAGCACCGCCATTCAATGTGATCATGGCTGATCATCCCCAATCAGTACCCCGTTCCTGCCTTCTCCCCATATCCCCTGACTCCGCTACCTTTAAGAGCCCTATCTAGCTCTCTCTTGAAAGTATCCAGAGAACCGGCCTCCACCGCCCTCTGAGGCAGAGAATTCCACAGACTCACAACTCTCTGTGAGAAAAAGTGTTTCCTCATCTCCGTTCTAAATGGCCTAGCCCTTAATCTTAAACTGTGGCCCCTGCTTCTGGATTCCCCCAAAATCGGAAACATGTTTCCTGCCTCTAGCGTGTCCAAACCCTTTAATAATCTTATATCCACTCTAAGGTGGTCTTACCAGCTGGGCTTGGGTGAGGTATTTTTTCCACCAGAGGTATGGATGCATAGATGGGATGGTGGAGAGGCCATAGTAGGAGTACATGAGAACATGGATAAAGCTGTTGAGCGTTGGTCCCAGGAAGCCTGAAAAGAACAAAGGCCAGATGTTAAATCATTGGCTGTGCAGCGGTAGAGATTAAAAAAAAACATTTAAGTGAGTTAATCTGTGGAATTCTTGGCCACGGAGGGCAGTGGAGGCCAAGTCAGTGGATATTTTTTATGGGCCTGTCCCACTTAAGGGCCTGTCCCACTTTCACGACCTAATTCACGACCTCTGCCGAGTTTGCGCTGGACTCGTACTCGCAGCGTGGTCGTCACGAGGTCGTAGGTAGGCCGTGAAGTTACGTCGTAGTTACTCGTGGCATCACGTAGGCCGGGTGAGAAATGTCCACGAGTAAAAAAGGTCACGAATTAGGTCGGGAAAGACAGGCCCTTTACGGGACTTTATCGGCGACTGCCGGCACCCGTCATAGGTCGGTGAAAATGTGCAACGTTGAAAACCCAGCGGCGACCAGAACAAGGTGCGACTCTTTGGGCGACTGAGGAGACGACTCACGACCACACAGGCGACGGACGCCCTGGCGACGTGTCGCGGGGTGAAGCCCGTATGGTCGTGAGTAGTCGCCCAAAGAGTCGCACCTTGTTCCGCTTAAATGCGACAGGCCCATAAAGCAGAAATAGACAAATTCCTGATTAGAACGGGTGTCAAGGGTTATAGACAATAGGTGCAGGAGAAGGCCATTCGGCCCCTTTAGAGCCAGCACCGCCATTTAATGTGGTCATCCCCAATCAGTACCCCGTTCCTGCCTTCTCCCCATATCCCCCGACTCCGCTATCTTTAAGAGCCCTATCTAACTCTCTCTTGAAAGCATCCAGAGAAACTGCCTCCACCGCCCTCTGAGGCAGAGAATTCCACAGACTCACCACTCTCTGTGAGAAAAAGTGTTTCCCCGTCTCCGTTCTAAATGGCTTACCCCTTATGGGGAGAAGGCAGGAAAATGGGATGAGGTGGCAGAGATCAGCCATGATTGAATAGCGCAGAGGACTCGATGGGCCGAATGGCCTAATTCTACTCCTATAACTCTTGTGAACGTGACTTGATTAGTTTAGTTTGGTTTAGTTTATTGTCACGTGTGCCGAGGTTGAACCGAAACGTCACCCATTCCTTCTCTCCAGAAATGCTGAGTTACTCCAGCACTTTGTGTCTATCTATGGTGTAAACCAGCACCTGCAGTTCCTTCCTGCACTTTGTGCGCGCACCAGTCAGCGGACAGACAATGATTACAATCGCGACATGGTGGTAGAGCGGCGAGGGCAGTCACGGTGGCGCAGCGGTAGAGTCGCTGCCTCACAGCGCCGGAGACCCGGGTTCCATCCCGACTACGGGCGCTGTCTGTACGGAGTCTGTACGTTCTCCCCGTGACCTGCGTGGGTTTTCTCCGGGTGCTCCGGTTTCCTCCCACACTCCAAAGACGTGCAGGTCTGCAGGTTAAATAGCTTCGATAAAATGATAAATTGTCCCCAGTGTGTGTAGGATAGTGCGAGTGTTTGGTTTAGTTTATTGTCACGTGTACCCGAGCTACAGTGAAGAGCTTTTTGTTGCGTGCTAACCAGTCAGCGGAAAGACAACACATGATTACAAGTGAGCCGTCCGCTGTGTACAGATACAGGATAAAGGGAATTACGTTTAGTGCCAGGTAAAGTCCAGTAAAGTGTGTGGCCAGGATGGTGTGGGTCCTTGATGATGTTGAGCCAGCGACTGCGATAGACCCCTCCGACGGTGGGGAGGTCAGAGCCGGTGACGGACTGGGCTGTGGTCACAACTTTCTGCAGTCTTTTTCGCTCCTGGGTGTTCAAGTTGCCGAACCAGGCCACGATGCCACCGGTCAGAATGCTCTCTACCGTGCACCTGGAGAAGTTCAGGAGAATCCTCTTCCACATGCCGAATCTCCGTAATCTTCTCAGGAAGTAGAGTCGCTGATGTGCCTTCTTTACAATTGCATCGGCGTGCTGGGTCCAGGAAGGATCTTCGGAAATGTGCACGCCCAGGAATTTGAAGTTCTTGACCCTCTCCACCATCGTCCCGTTAATATAAACAGGATTGTGGGTCCTCAAACTTCCCCTACTAATGTCCACAATCAGTTCCTTGGTCTTACTGATGTTGAGAGCCAGGTGGTTGTGCTGGCACTGTTTGGGCAGTCGGTCGATCTCACTTCTATACTCTAACTTAGTTTAGACTTTTAACGTTTAGTGCAAGGCAAAGTCCAGTAAAGACTGATTAAAGATAGTCTGAAGGTCTCCAATAAGGTGGATTGTAGCTCATGACTGCTCTCTGGTTGTGGTAGGATGATACAGTTGCTGGATAAAAGCTGGGAAGAAACTATCCTTGAAACGGGAAGTAATTGCCACGCGTAGGAGTGTTAGTGTACAGGGCGATCGCTGGACTCGGTGGGCTGTATCGCTAGAGTCCAAAGTTCCCACTATTGTGTTACTATCGTAAGATTTTGTGTTAGGAGAAGAATCGGCCCATCAAGTCTACTCCTCCATTCAATCATGGCCAAACTACCTCCCCCTCCTAACCTCATACGAATCAAGAATCTAGCCAAAGTGTTAAAGAAGGAACTGCAGATGCTGGAAAATCGAGGGGACACAAAATGCTGGAGAAACTCAGCGGGCGCAGCAGCCTGAAGAAGGGTTTTGGCCTGAAACGTTGCCTATCTCCTTCGCTCCATAGATGCTGCTGCACTCGCTGAGTTTCTCCAGCATTTTGTGTACCCAAGAATCTAGCCATCTCTGTCTTAAATATATCCACTAATTTGGCCTCCAGAGTCTTCTGTGACAAAGAATTCCACAGATTCACCACCATCTGACTGAAGAAATTCCACCTCTTCATCTTTCTAAAAGAACGTCCTTTAATTCTGAGGCTGTGCCCTCTGGTCCTAGACTCTCCCACTAGTGGAAACATCCTCTCCACATCCACTCTATCCAGGCCTTTCACTGTTCGGTAAGTTTCAATGAGGTCCCCCCTCATCCGTCTAAACTCCAGCGAGTACAGGCCCAGCGCTGTCAGACGCTCATCATACATTAACCCACTCATTCCTGGGATCATTCTCGTAAACCTCCTCTGGACCCTCTCCAGAGCCGGCACATCCTTCCTCAGATATGGGACCCAAAATTACTCACAATATTCCAAATGCGGTCTGACCAGCGCCTTATAGAGCCTCAGCATTACATCCCTGTGTTTGTACACAAGCCCTCTCGAAATAAATGCTAGCATTGCGTTTGCTTTTCTTTACTACCGATTCGCCTTGCAGATTAACTGTTTGGGAATCCTGCACCAGCGCTCCCAAGTCCCTTTGCACCTCCGATTTCTGGATTCTCTCCCCATTTAGAAAATAGTCTATGCTGGTTGGCATGATCTCGTTGGGCCGAAGGGCCTGTTTCCACACTGAATGTCTAAACCGTGTAGGATGGTGCTAGTGTACAGGGATATCGCTGCTCCGAAGGGGCCTGTTTCCACGCTGAATGTCTAAACCGTGTGGGATGGTGCTAGTGTACAGGGATATTGCTGCTCCGAGGGGCCTGTTTCCACGCTGCATCTCAGATATCTAAAGTCCATAGGCCCCACCATTGCGTTACCATGCCAACACTTACTCTGACCACAGGGAATCCAGTTGAGGACACACCACCAGATGTTGAACATCGACGCGTGGTGGTACACATGAAGGAAGGTAATCTGACTGTTCTTCTTCCGCAAGATAAAAAATATCGTGTCCATAAATTCGATGGCCTTGGAAAAGTAGTACCACCACAGCACCTTTGCCACCTGAATGGGAAAAGGGAACACATTTAGAAACCCCTGAACAAAACACAGGCCTATCTCCCGCTCTTCCTTGTAGAGTCATACAGCGTGGAAACAGGCTATTCGGCCCAACTTGCCCACACCGGCCAACATGTCCCATCTACACCAGTCCCACCTGTCCGCATTTGGCCCATATCCAACTAAACCTGTCCTATCCATGTACCTGTCTAGATGTTACCTAAACATTGGGATAGTCCCAGCCTCAACTACCTCCTCCGGCTGCTCGTTCCACACACCCACCACCCACAAAATTGCCCCTTAAGATCCTATGGGCAGGTGGGACTAGTGTAGATGGGACATGTTGGTCAGTGTGGGCAAGTTGGGCTGAAGGCATTGCTTGAGTAACTCAGCGGGTCAGGCAGCATCTGTGGAGAACATGGATAGGTGACGTTTCACAGAGTGCTGGAGTAACTCAGCAGGTCAGGCAGCATCTGTGGAGAACATGGATAGGTGACGTTTCACAGAGTGCTGGAGTAACTCAGCGGGTCAGGCAGCATCTGTGGAGAACATGGATAGGTGACGTTTCACAGAGTGCTGGAGTAACTCAGCGGGTCAGGCAGCATCTGTGGAGAACATGGATAGGTGACGTTTCACAGAGTGCTGGAGTAACTCAGCAGGTCAGGCAGCATCTGTGGAGAACATGGATAGGTGACGTTTCACAGAGTGCTGGAGTAACTCAGGGTCAGGCAGCATCTGTGGAGAACATGGATAGGTGACGTTTCACAGAGTGCTGGAGTAACTCAGCGGGTCAGGCAGCATCTGTGGAGAACATGGATAGGTGACGTTTCACAGAGTGCTGGAGTAACTCAGCGGGTCAGGCAGCATCTGTGGAGAACATGGATAGGTGACGTTTCACAGAGTGCTGGAGGCTCTGTGGAGAAGCATGGGATAGGTGACGTTTCACAGAATGATGGAGTAACTCAGCGGGTCAGGCAGCATCTGTGGAGAACATGGATAGGTGACGTTTCACAGAGTGCTGGAGTAACTCAGCGGGTCAGGCAGCATCTGTGGAGAACATGGATAGGTGACGTTTCACAGAGTGCTGGAGTAACTCAGCGGGTCAGGCAGCATCTGTGGAGAACATGGATAGGTGACGTTTCACAGAGTGCTGGAGTAACTCAGCGGGTCAGGCAGCATCTGTGGAGAACATGGATAGGTGACGTTTCACAGAGTGCTGGAGTAACTCAGCGGGGCAGGCAGCATCTGTGGAGAACATGGATAGGTGGCGTTTTTGGTTGGGACCCTTCTTTAGACTGATTGTGGGGGGAAGGGAGAGAAGGCTGGAAAAGCGTGACCGGTATTAAGTGGACACAGGGGAAGGGGATTTGCTGATGGGCAGATAGTTGGAACAAAGACCAGAGATAAGAACAGTTGGTGTGAGACAGGTTTGAAGAGTTGCGCATTGTTAAGTCAAGGGGAGAAAAGTGGGAGAGATGGGGGAGGAAAGGGAAGCATCCGGAGAAAACCTCGCAGTTGAGCTACTGCCTCACAGCGCCTGAGACCCGGGTTCGATCCCGACTACGGGCGCTGTCTGTGTGGGCTCTGCACCTTTTCCCCGTGACCTGCATGGGTTTTCTCTTAGATCTCCGGTTTCCTCTCATACTCCAAAGGCGTACAGGTTTGTAGGTTAATTGTATAAATTAGGTGTAAATGTATAATTGTCCCCAGTGTGTGTAGGATAATAGACAATAGACAATAGACAATAGGTGCAGGAGTAGGCCATTTGGCCCTTCGAGCCAGCACCGCCATTCAATGTGATCATGGCTGATCATCCCCAATCAGTACCCCGTTCCTGCCTTATCCCCATATCCCCTGACTCCGCTATCTTTAAGAGCCCTATCTAGCTCGCTCTTGAAAGCATCCAGAGAACCGGCCTCCACCGCCCTCTGAGGCAGAGAATTCACCACTGTCTGTGAGAAAAAGTGTTTCCTCGTCTCCTTTCTAAATGGCTTACCCCTTATTCTTAAACTGTGGCCCCTGGTTCTGGACTCCCCCAACATCGGGAACATGTTTCCTGCCTTTAGCGTGTCCAAACCCTTAACAATCTTATATGTTTCAATGAGATCCCCTCTCATCCTTCTAAACTCCAGAGTGTACAAGCCCAGCCGCTCCATTCTCAGCATATGACAGTCCCGCCATCCCGGGAATTAACCTTGTAAACCTACGCTGCACTCCCTCAATAGCAAGGAATGTCCTTCCTCAAATTAGGAGACCAAAACTGCACACAATACTCCAGGTGTGGTCTCACTAGGGCCCTGTACAACTGCAGAAGGACCTCTTTGCTCCTATATTCGATTCGATAATGTGCGGGGATCGCTGGTTGACGCTGACTCGGTGGGCTGAAGGGCCTGTTACCGCGCTGTATCTCTAAATGAAACAAAGTGTGTACACACTGCGCGCAGACAGTGCCCTTAGTCGGGATCGAATCCGGGTCACACTACCCACACGGTGGTCTTACCCGAACGTCAGCTGTGCCAGCGCTGTGAAGATTCTGACACAGCAGATTGTACCGACCTTCCCAGCTCGCCGAGACCAACTGCGAGAGAGAGGAAAAAAGTCAGGGCAAAAATAGTTGACAAGAGAGAGTCAAAGATGGACGGACATTTTAAAATTATTTCTGAAGTTATCAATAACCAACCAAAATTAATAATATTAGGATTATCAGAACATAGCATAAACTTTACGATAAGTCAGAGACACTTTCTTACTTACAGTCTAATAACTGCGAAAAAATTAATACTAACATTTTGGAAAAAACCAGCAGCCCCCACAATTAAAATGTGGATTACGGAAATGACTGCGACCTTGCATTTGGAAAAAATAAGATTTGTCTTAATTGACAAACCAGAACCTTTTGTTAGAATATGGTCTACATTTATTGAATTCTTAAACAAGATCAGTGTTGAAACCTGAGTTTGGGATTGGATGAATAATCATGCTGTAATTGTTATATGGTTATATGGTTATATCCTGGATCTATCTCCACAATCTTCTTATTTGTAGTTTCTTTTTGCGTCTCCTTTTTCTCTCTATTAGATTATAGTTTCTCTTATTTTTTTCTCTCGTTATCTTTATTCTTAAAAAATTTTTTTTTAAGTGAAGCTATGTAAGAAATCTGTAATTAAATTGTCGCTTACTACTCTTTGTATACATGCTTCTAATAAAAGTCAAAGAGAGTTTTATTGTCATACAGTGTGCCCCAGACAACGACATTCTCATGGCCCTGTCCCACTTACGTGACTTTTCCGACGACTGCCGGCTCTCGTCATAGGTCGCCGAAAATAAATGTTCAACATGTTGAAAATCCAGCGGCGGCCAGAAAGACGCTACGACTCTTTGGGCGACTGAGGAGACGACTCACGCCTATACAGGCGACGGACGCACTGGCGACATGTTGCGGGGTGAAGCCCGTGTGATCGTGAGTAGTCGCCCAAAGAGTCGCACCTTGTTCTGGTCGCTGCTGGATTTTCAACATGGTGAAACATTTCGGCGACCTGCTGCGATCTATGACGGGAGCCGGCAGTCGCCGAAAAAGTGGCGCAAGTGGGACAGGGCCGTTACTTGCAGCAGCACAACACAATATGTAAACATCGTGCACTGGACGCTATATAATAAACCAGCAAGAACAGGTTCAGTGTGTCTGTATGTGTGCACACACATACTCACAAGTACTTCAAGTACCCCTTGCTTTCCCTCTCACTCTCCATCCCCTCCCCCTTCCCAGTTCTCCCACCAGTCAGAAGAAGGGTTTCGGCCCGAAACGTCGCCTATCTCCTTCGCTCCATAGATGCTGCTGCACCCGCTGAGTTTCGCCAGCATTTTGTGTTCTTAAGGGCCTGTCCTACCAGCATCCGACTCCATGCGGTGAGCGCGATCAAACCGGCAGCGGGGGCCACGCGGGGGTCGGGTGATCCCTGTACAGGGCCGTTCCCAACAGCATGTGCCTGCATGCGAAGAGCGCGACCAAACCGGCAGCGGGGCCGCGCGGAGATGGGGTGAGTGGCGCGACGCGGCACGAAGTGGGGCGAACTTGGAGCGAAGTCTTAAAGGTAAGTTCGCCAGGACAGAGAGGGACACACACAAAGGGGCACAGAGGCACACACAGAGAGGGCCATGGAGACACACACACAGAGGGTCACGGAGGCACCTACAGAGAGGGTCACGGAGGCATGACATCGAGGCGGTGTGTAATGCGTCGAGGCGACTGCGAGCCGACAAGCCGTTGCCGCGCGGAATTTTTGAACATGGTCAGTTTTTCGGAGCCCCACGCGATGTCGGGACGAGCTCCGCACAATTCCGCACGGCTCCGGCGATCGAAGTTGGACCGGCCCCGCGACGCCGGACGGCTCAAGCAATCACGTTAGGTCGCGCTCATCGCATGGAGTTGCATGCTGCTGGGACAGGCCCTTTACTGTCTCTGACTACATTTTATCTCAGTGCCGCCCAATAGACAATAGACAGTAGGTGATGGAGTAGGCCATTCGGCCCATCGAGCCAGCACCGCCATTCAATGTGATCATGGCTGATCATCCCCAATCAGTACCCCGTTCCTGCCTTCTCCCCATATCCCCTGACTCCGCTATCTTTAAGAGCCCTATCTAGCTCTCTCTTGAAAGTATCCAGAGAACCGGCCTCCATTGCCTTCCAATTCCATGACTCTAAATGAACAATTTACTTTAGACTTTAGAGGGATCCAGCACGGAAACAGGCCCTGTGGGCTACCTTGCCCGCGCCAACCAGCGGCCACCCCGTATACTACCACTGGCCTACACGCACTGGGGACAATTTTTAAATTTTACCGAAGCCAATTAATCCACAAACCAAGAGACAAGAGTCAAGAGAGTTTTATTGTCATGTGTCCCAGATAGTCAAGTCAAGTCCATTTTATTTCTATAGCACATTTAAAAACAACTCACATTGACCAAAGTGCTTTACATCAGTGCAGGTACTAGCGTGTTACATACAATGGTACATAGATCAACAATACATACATAGACACATACATACAGCGCTCCCTCAGAGGACCTCAAGAAAGGCTTGAGAGTAGAAATAGGTTTTAAGTCTAGACTTAAAGGCGTCGATGGAGGGGGCAGTTCTGATGGGAAGAGGGATGCTGTTCCACAGTCTAGGTGCTGCAACCGCAAAAGCGCTGTCGCCCCTGAGCTTAAACCGGGACCGCGGGATAGTCAGTAGCCCCAAGTCGGCCGACCTGAGGGACCTGGAGGTGGAGTGGTGGGTTAGCAGACTTTGATGTAGGTGGGGGCAAGCCCGTTAAGGGCTTTGTAAACATAAAGGAGGATCTTGAAATTGATTCGGAACCGCACAGGGAGCCAGTGGAGAGAGGCCAGGATCGGGGTGATGTGGTCCCTTTTACGAGTGCCCGTCAGGAGTCTCGCTGCGGCGTTTTGGACCAGTTGCAGGCGGGACAGGGATGATTGGCTGATGCCAGTGTAAAGGGAGTTGCAGTAATCGAGGCGGGAGGAGATAAATGTGTGGATGATCTTTTCAAGGTCGTCAAACTGGAGGAATGGTTTGATTTTAGCGATCGTCCAAAGCTGCAAGAAGCTAGCGTTTACCACAGCAATGACTTGTTTGTCAAATTTCAATGCTGAGTCAAATACCACGCCAAGGTTTGTGACGTGAGGTTTGAGTAATGGGGTAAGGCTTCCAAGGCCGCCTGCTATCGTTTTGATTGGACAATGAAATTCTTGCTTCACATCCTCAGAGTGTGGGAGGAAACCGGAGCACCCGGAGAAAACCCACTCGGGTCACGGGGGAGAACGTGCAAACTCCGTAGAGAGACAGCGTCCCTCGTCGGGATGGAACCCGGGTCTCTGGCGCCGTGAGACAGCGACTCTCCGCACCGCCTAACGTTAAACTTATTGAAAGCTGCTGTTCCCTGGGTTGTATGAGTGTCCTTTAAAGGGACCACATCACCCTGATCCTGGCCTGTCTCCACTGGCTCCCTGTGCGGTTCTGAATCAATTTCAAGATCCTCCTTTATGTTTACAAAGCCCTCAACGGGCTTGCCCCCATCTACATCAAAAGTCTGCTTACCCACCACACCACCTCCAGGTCCCTCAGATCGGCCGACTTGGGGTTACTGAACATCCCGCGGTCTAGGCATAAGCTCAGGGGCGACCGACCGCGCCTTTGCGGTTGCAGCTCCTAGTGGAGCTCCTAGGGTCCTGTGGAACAGCATCCCTCTTCCCATTAGAACTGCCCCCTCCATCGACTCCTTTAAGTCGAGACTTAAAACTCATCTTTACTCTCAAGCCTTTGACGTCCTCCGAGCGAGGGCTGTATGTATGTAGTGATGTTTGTATTTAATCTATGAACCACTGTTGTATAACGTTAGTGCCTCCACCAATGTAAAGCACTTTGGCCAACGAGAGTTGTTTTTTAAATGTGCTATAGAAATAATAGTGACCTAACGACTTGACTTTAAAGATGGTACAACAGTGACAAGTCTTACCTCGATGAACATGTAGAGGGAGAGGAGCATAACTCCAAAGTTGTAGGTGATCAGCAGGTTCCTGAGAGTGTAGGCCGGCCTCTTCCTCATATACTGGGTCCCGAGACAGATGGTGGAGAGATACAAGAGGGTCAGGAAGAAAGTGGGGAGATAGGAATCCAGCAACGGCCAGCCCCGAACCCTGGCATCTGTAAAATCAGAAAGAATCCTTCATCGGCCATCCATCACGCTTTCATTTTAGTTCAAGGCACAAACAAATCGAGGACCAGAGGACTTAGGTTCAGGCTGAAGGGGAAAAGATTGAGCAGGAATCGGAGGAGTCCACTGTCTTAGAGTAAAGGGGAGGCCATTTAAGAAAAACGTTTTTACCCAGAGAGTTGTGAATTTGTGGAATTCCCTGCCACAGAGGGCAGTGGAGGCCAAATCACTGGATGGATTTAAGAGAGAGTTAGATAGAGCTCTAGGGGCTAGTGGAGTCAAGGAATATGGGGAGAAGGCAGGCACGGGTTATTGATTGGGGACGATCAGCCATGATTAGTATACAAACTTAAAGCACATGGTATTGGGGGTTCAGTATTGATGTGGATAGAGAACTGGCTGGCAGACAGGAAGCAAAGGGTAGGAGTAAACGGGTCCTTTTCAGAATGGCAGGCAGTGACTAGTGGGGTGCCGCAAGGCTCAGTGCTGGGACCCCAGCTATTTACAATATATATTAATGATTTGGACGAGGGAATTGAAGGCAACATCTCCAGGTTTGCGGATGACACGAAGCTGGGGGGCAGTGTTAGCTGTGAGGAGGATGCTAGGAGGCTGCAAGGTGACTTGGATAGGCTGGGTGAGTGGGCAAATGCATGGCAGATGCAGTATAATGTGGATAAATGTGAGGTTATCCACTTTGGTGGCAAAAACAGGAGGGTAGACTATTATCTGAATGGTGGCCGATTAGGAAAAGGGGAGATGCAGCGAGACCTGGGTGTCATGGTACACCAGTCATTGAAAGTAGGCATGCAGGTGCAGCAGGCAGTGAAGAAAGCGAATCATATGTTAGCATTCATAGCAAAAGGATTTGAGTATAGGAGCAGGGAGGTTCTACTGCAGTTGTACAGGGTTTTAGGTGAGGCCACACCTGGAGTATTGCGTACAGTTTTGGTCTCCAAATCTGAGGAAAAGACATTCTTGCCATGGAGGGGGTACAGAGAAGGTTCACCAGACTGATTCCTGGGATGGCAGGACTTTCATATGAGGAAAGACTGATTAGACTCGGCTTGTACTCGCTAGAATTTAGAAGACTGAGGGGGGATCTTATAGAAACTTACAAAATTCTTAAGGGGTTGGATAGGCTAGATGCAGGAAGATTGTTCCCAATGTTGGGGAGGTCCAGAACAAGGGGTCACTGTCTAAGGATAAGGGGGAATTCCTTTAGGACCGAGATGAGGAAAACATTTTTCACACAGAGAGTGGTGAATCTCTGGAATTCTCTGCCACAAAAGGTAGTTGAGGCCAGTTCATTGGCTATATTTAAGAGGGAGTTAGATGTGGCCCTTGTGGCTAAAGGGATCAGGGGGTATGGAGAGAAGGCAGGTACAGGATACTGAGTTGGATGATCAGCCATGATCATATTGAATGGCGGTGCAGGCTCGAAGGGCCGAATGGCCTACTCCTGCACCTATTTTCTATGTTTCTATGTTTCTATGTAACTTTTTCACACAGTGGGTGGTGGGTGTATGGAACGAGCTGCCGGAGGAGGTAGTTGAGGCTGGGACTATCCCAGCGTTTGAGAAGCAGTCAGACAGGTACATGGATAGGACAGGTTTGGAGGGATATGGACCAAACGCAGGCAGGTGGGACTAGTGTAGATGGGGCATGTTGGCCAGTGTGGGCGAGTTGGGCCGAAGGGCCTGTTTCCACGCTGTATCACTCTGTGACTCTATCATCGTCGCGTTTTCCGAGGTATGGCGACTTGTTTATTTTGTTGCGCGCTATCCGGTCAATGAGACATGGACGAGACGTGGTCATAATCGATCACCCTTTCACACTAATATGATCAACCGTGACCACATTGAGTGGTGGCGCTCGCTCGAAGGGCCGAATGGCCTACTCCTGCACCTATTGCCTATTGTCTATCGATAAGCGAGTTCGGCATTCCCACCGCGCATGCCCAGGTCATGGGTCGCTGGCGATAAACGGTCTCGGCAGCCGGGTTGCTGCGTGGGTGGCAGACCTGCATTTTCGTCCGTGGCCGGGGCTGGACCTGAGTCTCCGGCACTGCAGAGTTGCTGCTGGGCCGACCCATCCCCTCCCCTCCCGGGCGTCCCGTCCCGGGACTGACGGGACACCGGCCCAGAGTTGGCGCGTCTTCTCCCCGCTGGCCGCGGGCCTGAGCTGCCGCCACCCCATTCTAACTCCTGTAGGTCCGGGGTCGCCCCGGACGTCTCCAGCCGCCCCCCCCCCCCCCCACCCCACCCTCCGGACGCGGGTGGGGCACTCGGGAGGGGACGGGGACGGTCCAGTGGCGGCTCGGCAGCGCTGGGGATCCGGGTTCGATCCTGGCTGCGGATGAGGGGCAGGTCAGGGTTGCCGAGAGTGTTTATCGCCAGTGACCTTTGACAAATCCCATGATTCCTTGCGTGCTTCGGAATACCGAACTCACTTATTCTGTGTGCAGGCAACATTAATAGTTCCACACAAAATCCTGGAGTATTTCCAGCGATGCTGCCTGTCCCGCTGAGTTACTCCAGCATTTTATGTCTACCTTCGTTGTAAACCAGCATCTGCAGTTCCTTCCTACACATTAAGATCATAAGGTCATAAGGGATAGGAGTAGAATTAGGCCATTCTGTCCATCAAGTTGCTGCTGGGCCGAATCATTCTCCGCCATTCTATCATGGCTGATCTATCTCTCCCTCCTAACCCCATTCTCCTGCCTTCACCCCATAACCCCTGACACCCGCACTGATCAAGAATCTATCTATCTCTGTCTTAAATATGTCCACTGACTTGGCCTCCACAGCCTTCTGTGGCAAAGAAATCCACAGATTCACCACAAAGAAATTCCTCCTCGTCTCTTTCCAAAAAGAACATCCTTTAATTCTGAGGCTGTGACCTCTGGTCCTAGACTCTCCCACGAGTGGAAACATCCACTCGTGGGAGATAGATCCACTCGTGGGAGATAGATAGATTCTTGATTAGTACAGGTGTCAGGGTTGATGGGGAGAAGATAGAAGAATGGGGTTGAGAATGAAAAATAGATCATCCATGACAATAGACAATAGACAATAGGTGCAGGATTAGGCCATTCGGCCCTTCGAGCCAGCACCGCCATCCACAATCAGTACCCCGTTCCTGCCTTCTCCCCATATCCCCTGACTCCGCTATCTTTAAGAGCCCTATCTAGCTCTCTCTTGAATGTTTCCAGAGAACCGGCCTCCACCGCCCTCTGAAGCAGAGAATTCCACAGACTGATTGAATGACGGAGCGGACTGGATGGACCGAATGGTCTAACCCTGCTCCTAGAACTGATGGTTTTATCTCCAAGTGATATACCAGGTCTTCTGCATACAGCCAGAACTCATCCCGATAAACACGGACTTACCTCGTTCACCGAACATGTAGTCCACAAAGGAATTCACATGTTTGTCTAAGGTTTGGATATGGCTCTGGAAGAAATATTTACAACAATTCATGAAATCAAATTTCAAGTCGAAATATAGAGACTTAACTGTTAATTATGACCTCGTAGAGGCATAGAGTGATACAGCATAGAAACAGGCCCTTCGGCCCAACTTGCCCACACCGGCCAACATGCCCCAACTACACGAGTCCCACCTGCCTGCGTTTGGTCCATATCCCTCCAAACCTGTCCTATCCATGTACCTGTCCAAATGTTTGTTAAATGTTGCGATAGTCCCAGCCTCAACTACCTCCTCCGGCAGCTCGTTCCATACACCCACCACCCTCTGTGTGAAAAAGTTACCCCTCAGGTTCCTATTACATTTTCCCCCCCTCACCTTAAACCCATGTCTTCTGGTCCTCAATTCCCCTACTCTAGGTAAAACTCTGAGCGTCTACCGCATCTCATGATTTTATACACCTCTGTAAGGTCACCCCTCATCCTCCTGCGCTCCAAGGAATAGAGACCCAGCCTGCTCAACCTCCCACTGTAGCTCACGCCCTTGAGTCCCGGCAACATTCTCGTGAATCTTAAAATATTTCAACGTTAACCTTTAGTAAAATTGAGTTCCAGTGCAACTCTGATCCAGAACTTGATTAAGCAACTAAGAAGGATCCAGAGCCGAATCATCACCTGCCCTTTCCCTCCACAGATGCTGCCTGACCCGCTGAGTTACTCCAGCACTCTGTGAAACGTCACCTATCCATGTTCTCCACAGATGCTGCCTGACCCGCTGAGTTACTCCAGCACTCTGTGAAACGTCACCTATCCATGTTCTCCACAGATGCTGCCTGACCCGCTGAGTTACTCCAGCACTCTGTGAAACGTCACCTATCCATGTTCTCCACAGATGCTGCCTGACCCCGCTGAGTTACTCCAGCACTCTGTGAAACGTCACCTATCCATGTTCTCCACAGATGCTGCCTGACCCGCTGAGTTACTCCAGCACTCTGTGAAACGTCACCTATCCATGTTCTCCACAGATGCTGCCTGACCCACTGAGTTACCCCAGCACTTTATGTTTGACCTAACTGGCTGTGTTGTCTGTAGATGTTAGAAATTGTCCTAATAAGATGATAAATACAAACATGTCACTGTATGTCATGTGCTTACAAAATTCTTAAGGGGTTGGACATGTTAGATGCAGGAAGATTTTGGGGAGGTCCAGAACACGGGGTCACAGTCGAAGGATAAGGGGGAATTCCTTTAGGACCGAGATGAGGAAAACATTTTTCACACAGAGAGTGGTGAGTCTCTGGAATTCTCTGCCACAGAAGGTAGTTGAGGCCAGTTCATTGGCTATATTTAAGAGGGAGTTAGGATGTGGCCCTTGTGGCTAAAGGGATCAGGGGGTATGGAGAGAAGGCAGGTACAGGATACTGAGTTGGATGATCAGCCATGATCATATTGAATGGCGGTGCAGGCTCGAAGGGCCGAATGGCCTACTCCTGCACCTATTATCTATGTTTCTATGAAACCCTTCATCAGACTGATGTAGGGTGGGGGGGAACGGGAAGAAGAAAGGAAGAGGCGGAGACAGAGGGTTCGAGGGAGAGCTACTGCGCTCGGTTCGCAATAACCAACCTGATCTCCCGGTGGCTCAGCACTTCAACTCCCCCTCCCATTCCGAATCCGACCTTTCTGTCCTGGGCCTCCTCCATGGCCAGAGTGAGGCCCAGCGTAAATTGGAGGAGCAGCACCTCATATGTCGCTTGGGTAGTTTACACCCCAGCGGTATGAACATTGACCTCCAATTTCAGGTAGTCCCTGCTTTCTCCTCCCCTTCTCAGCTCTCCCTCAGCCCACTGTCTCTGCCTTTCTTCTTCCCGACCCCCGCCCCCGCACATCAGTCTGAAAAAGGGTCTCGACCCGAATGTTGCCTATTTCCTTCGCTCCATAGACGCTGCCTCACCCGCTGAGTTTCTCCAGCATTTTTGTCTACCGTTGATTTTCCAGCATCTGCAGTTCCCTTTTGAACATAGACAATAGACAATAGGTGCAGGAGTAGGCCATTCGGCCCTTCGAGCCAGCACCGCCATTCAATGTGATCATGGTTCTGTCTAGCTCTCTCTTGAAAGTATCCAGAGAACCGGCCTCCACCGCCCTCATAAACAGTGGCCCCTGGTTCTGGACTCCCCCAACATCGGGAACATGTTTCCTGCCTCTAGTGTGTCCAAACCCTTAATAGTCTTATATGTTTCAATAAGATCCCCTCTCATCCTTCTTTCATCCTACAAGCCCAGCCGCTTAGCGTAGGACAGTCCCACCATCCCGGGAATTAGCCTTGTGACGTTTCGGGTCGAGTCCCTTCTCATACTCAAAGACTTGATCACAAACTAGACTTGTCCCACCCTGGTCATTCCTTCTTCTCCCTTAGCACCATCGGGTAGAAGGTACAGGAGCCTGAAAACTGTCCAGGTTCAGGAACAGCTTCTTCCCCACAGCCATCAGGCTATTAAACACGACAACCTCCAAATGGGCTCTAAACTACGAACCCTCTTGCTTGCATTAGAGACTTTGTGCTTTTGTTTTGCACTAAAAATATATTTTGTGAATATTTAATACACTGAACTGTTTTGTTTGTTCATCATGTGATTATGTTAATTATGAATGCTGTGTTTGCAAGCCTGTTATGGTGCTGTCAGAACGACTTCCATTGTGACTTGGACAGGTTGGGTGAGTGGGCAGATGCATGGCAGATGAAGTTTAATGCGGATAAATGTGAGGTTATCCACTTTGGTAGCAAAAACAGGAAGGAAGATTACTATCTAAATGGCGTTGTTGGGAAAATGGGAAGTACAACGGGATCTGGGGGTCCTTGTACATCAGTCTGTGAAAGTAAGCATGCAGGTACAGCAGGCAGTGAAGGAAGCAAATGCCATGTTGGCCTTTATAACGAGAGGACTCGAATATAGGAGCAAAGAGGTCCTTCTGCAGTTGTACAGAGCCCCAGTGAGACCACACCTGGAGTATTGTGTGCCCTTTTGGTCCCCTAATTTGAGGAAGGACATTCTTGCTATTGACGGGGTGCAGCGTAGATTCACCAAGTTAATTCCCGGGATGGCGGGACTGTCATACGCTGAGAGAATGGAGCGGCTGGGCTTGTACACTCTGGAGATTAGAAGGATGAGAGGCTATCTTATTGAAATATATAAGATTGTTAAGGGCTTGGACATGCTAGAAGCATGAAACACGTTCCCGATGTTGGGGGAGTCCAGAACCAGGGGCCACAGTTTAAGAATAAGGAGTAAGCCATTTAGAACGGAGACGAGGAAACACTTTTTCTCACAGAGAGTGGTGAGTCTGTGGAATTCTCTGCCTCTGAGGGCGGTGGAGGCAGGTTCTCTGGATGCTTTCAAGAGAGAACTAGATAGGGCTCTTAAAAATAGCGGAATCAGGGGATATGGGGAGAAGGCAGGAACGGGGTACTGATTGGGGATGATCAGCCATGAATGGCGGTGCTGGCTCGAAGGGCCGAATGGCCTACTCCTGCACCGATTGCCTATTGTCTATTGACCATCAGGCTATTAAACACGACAACCTCCACATGGGCTCTGAACAACAAACCATCTTGCTTGCATTAGGGACTTTGTGCTTTTGTTTTGCACTAAGAATTTTTTTTTTGAATATTTAATACATTTAACTTTTTTTTTGTTTATTATTGTTAATTATGAATGCTGTGTTTGCAAGCCTGTTATGCTGCTGTCAGAAAGAATTCCGTTGTTCCGAATTGGTGCAGATGATAATGAATCAGCCCCTCTTGAGAATAGGACGGGCCTTATGAACAGGAAGGTTTAGGAGAGATATTGGCCAAACCTAGGCAGGTGGGACTAGTGTAGATGGCCTGTGTGGGCAAGTTGGGCCGAAGGGCCTGTTTCCACTTTGTAAGGCTATGAATTTGACCCTCTCTCTCCCCTTCTTGCTCTCTGCCCCACCCTCTCCTTTTTCCCCTCTCCCCCTCTCCCTCTCTCTCCCCTCCCTCTTCTGCCCCCTCCCCCCCTTCTCCTCTCTGCCTCCCCCTCTCTCCCTCTCTCCCTCTCTCCCTCTCTCCCTCTCTCTCTCTATGCCCTTCTCCCTCCTTCCCCCCCAATCTCTCTCTCTCTCTCTCTCTCTCTCACGTTCTCTATATGTTTGCAAATTGCTTCCTGCAGAACATAATTGCATTCAGGTTTAGTTTAGTTTGGAGACACAGTGTGGAAACGGGCCATTCTGCCCATCGAGACCATGCCGACCACACTCGCTCTACCCTACACGCACCAGGGACAATTTACAATTTTGCCGCAGCCAATTAACCTACAAACCTGCACATCTTTGTAGTCCGGAACAACCCACGCAGGTCGCGGGGAGAACGTACAAACTCCATACAGACAGCACCCGTAGTCGGGATCGAACCCAGGTCTCCGGCGCTGTGAGGTAATAGCTCTAGCGTGCCGCCCATAAAGCTGGGCGTACTCACGCCTGTTTTTGTTTATGTTTAGAGAACATTTCATAAGGTCATAAGGAATAGGAGTAGAATTAGGCCATTCGGCCCATCAAGTCTACTCCGCCATCCAATCATGGCTGATCTATCTCTCCCTCCTAACCCCATTCTCCTACCTTTTCCCCATAACCCCTGACACCCGCACTAATCAACAATCTATCTATCTCTGCCTTAAAGATATCCACCGTGGCAAATAATTCCACAGATTCACTACCCTCTGACGGAAGAAATTCCTCCCCATCTCCTTCCTAAAAGAAATTCCATCTCTTCATCTTTCTAAAGGTACGTCCTTTAATTCTGAGGCTGTGCCCTCTGGCCCTAGACTCTCCCACTAGTGGAAACATCCTCTCCACATCCACTCTATCCAGGCCGTTCACTATTCTGTAAAGTTTCAATGAGGTTCCCCCTCATCCTTCTAAACTCCAGCGGGTACAGGCCCAGCGCCGATAAACGCTCATCCTAGGTTAACCTGCTCATTCCTGGGATCATTCTTGTAAACCTCCTCTGGACCCTCTCCAGAGCCGGCACATCCTTCCACAGATACGGGGCCTAAAACTGCTCACAATATTCCAAATGCGGCCTGACCAGCAGAGCCTTATAGAGCCTCAGCATTACATCCCTGTGTTTGTACACAAGCCCTCTCGAAATAAATGCTAGCATTGCGTTTGCTTTCTTTACTACTGATTCGACTTGTAGAATAACTGTTTGGGAATCCTGCACCAGCTCCCAAGTCCCTTTGCACCTTCGATTTCTGGATTTTCAACAGTTTTACAGCGGTAGTGAGCAAGGTGGGAAAAGGGGAAGTACAACGGGATCTGGGGGTCCTTGTACATCAGTCTATGAAAGTAAGCATGCACGTACAGCAGGCAGTGAAGAAAGCGAATGGCATGTTGGCCTTTATAACAAGAGGAGTTTAGGAGCAAAGAGGTCCTTCTGCAGTTGTACAGAGCTCTAGTGAGACCACACCTGGAGTATTGTGTGCAGTTTTGGCCTCCATATTTGAGGAAGGACATTCTTCCAATTGAGGGAGTGCAGTGTAGGTTTACAAGGTTAATTCCCGGGATGGCGGGACTGAGAGAAAGGAACAGCTGGGCTTGTATACTCTGGAGTTTAGAAGGATGAGAGGTGATCTTATTGAAACATATAGGATTTTTAAGGGCTTGGACACGCTAGAGGCAGGAAACGTGTTCTGATGTTGGGGGAGTCCAGAACCAGGGGCCACAGTTTAAGAATAAGGGGTAAGCCATTTAGAACGGAGACGAGGAAAAACATTTTTACCCAGAGAGTGGTGAGTCTGTGGAATTCTCTGCCTCAGAGGGCGGTGGAGGCCAATTCTCTGGATGCTTTCAAGAGAGAGCTAGATAGGGCTCTTAAAGATAGCGGAGTCAGGGGATATGGGGAGAAGGCAGGAACGGGGTACTGATTGTGGATGATCAGCTATGATCACATTGAACCAATTGTCAATTGTCTATAAGACATTCAAGTCTTTAACAAGGCCCACTGGAAGGAGACGCAGTGTTAAGTGTCGGTGATGGACGTGGAGTGGGACAGCCGTCCGGATCCACGTGATCCTGGCAGAAAGGACTGCCTTGTGCAAGTTAATCCCAGGCTTGGACTGGACTGCTGTAAAACCTGGAGCCGTTCCCAAAGGCATCTTAGACCGTCGACACAAGGAGGCCCTTGTCCCCCTGCGTCATTCCAGCGAGTCTTACGCGAAACTTATTAAAACCTGTTGTTCACTTAACTGTGGAATAATCGGTGTCGTTTGAATGTAGCACAAAGGTGACGGATTATAGCGATTCCGCTTGTTTCAACTCGCTGGTGAAGGTTAGTGTCATGGGGCACTGTTGGTCATTGGCCAAATTCATCCTCATTTGCAGTCTAGCTTAGTTGAGAGATACAGCGCGGAAACAGGCCCTTCATCCCACCGAACCCACGATCCCCGCGCACTAGCACTACCCTACTACACACACTGGGGACAATTTACACTGACACCAAGCCAATTAACCTGCAAACCTGCACGCCATTGGAGCGTGGGAGGAAACCCACGCAGGTCACGGGGAGAGAGAACGTACAAACTCCGTACAGACAGCGCCCGTGGTCAGGATGGAACCCGGGTCTCTGGCGCCGTGAGGCAGCAACTCTACCGCTGCGCCACCGTGCCGCTCACTGTCTAACGCTGGTCTTCTTGAGAGCTGCTGTTCTCTTAGTTGTAGAATAATTAGTGCCCTTTGAAGATGGTTCCAGAGTGACAGGTTACAGTGAATCACGATGATAGGAGCTCGCTGGGGAACGATAGTGTTAAGGAGTATGATTGGTAATTGGGCAAATTCATTGTCATTTGCAGTCATGGAGTTGTACAGCATGGCAAAAGGCCCTTCGGCCCAACTGGCAGCTGCTATCAGGCAACTGAACCATCCGATCTGCAACTGGGGAGCAGTCCTGAACTTACTATCTACCTCATGGCATTGAATCTTTTCCCCTTCACCTTAAACCTTTGTCCTCTGGTCCTCGATTCCTCTACTCTGGGCAAGCGACTCTACCCGATCTATTCCTCTCATGATTTTGTACACCTCTATAAGATCACCCCTCCTCCTCCTGCGCTCCAAGGAATAGAGTCCCAGCCTGCTCAACCTCTCCCTAAAGGAGAAAGGATTCTAAAGGACATACGATCAAGGTGGATGATGTCATGTTATAGGTTAGATGGTCTCATCTGTACAAACCCAGTGTGTATAGATGACCGGCTGTTATCATATCACAAGATATGTTTTATTAATCAGGCTTGGGAGGAAATTGCTGCCACATGATACAGCATCTATTAGCCTCTTCATCTACATCATCTTTAACCCTTCTCACGCTGGCCACAAACTCTTTGAATCACTTCCCTCTGGAAGGCGACTCCGGACTGTCAAAGCTGCCACAGCCAGACATAAAAACAGTTTTTTCCACGAGTAGTTGCTCTACTCAATAAACAAAAATATGTAGCCTCCTTTCGCTCGGGTATTTTGTTTAATTCACATGTTTAATCAATAATGTTTTATTGTTAACGTGTCACATATAAGCAAATTTAAAACTAAAGCAAAATAGTATAGGATTTGGAAATCTTTTTCCAGATCAGCGGTGGAGCTGCTGCCTCACAGCGCCAGAGACCCGGGTTCCATCCTGACCACGGGCGCTGTCTGTACTGTCTGTCATTCCTAACTGTCACTGTGTGTCATGTTGTCACTTGCGGGCGGAGCGCCAAGGCAAACTCCTTGTATGTGAATACTTGGCCAATAAACTTATTCATTCATTCATTAACCTCGGTCCTCTAAGGCCTACGGGATCTCATAAGGTCTTAAGTGAAAAGGAGCAGAATTCGGCCATTCGGCCCATCAAGTCTACTCCGCCATTCGATCACGGCTGACTTATCTCTCCCTCCTAACCCCATACTCCTGCCTTCTCCCCATAACCCCTGACACCAATCAAGAATCAGTCAATCTCCACCTTAAAAATATCCACTGACTTGGCCTCCACAGCCGTCTGTGGCAAAGAATTCCACAGATTCACCGCCCTCTGATTGAAGAAACTCCTCCTCATCTCCTTTCTAAACGAACGTCCTTTAATTCTGAGTCTGTGACCTCTGGTCCTAGACTCTCCCACTAGCGGAAACATCCTCTCCACATCTATCCAAGCCTTTGACTATTCGGTACGTCTCAATTAAACTTCCTTCTAAACTCCAGCGAGTACAGGCCCAGTGCCGTCAGACGCTCATCTTAGGGTAAATAGTCCAATAGTGAAGTCATTGTTTTCCCCTGTGAAATAAAATGATCATCAATTATGTATTTTTTTATCGGCCACAAGTTATCGAGTTTCCGGCTCCCGTTTCTGCGGCCCACCCCCATCACAGGAGTGTACACACACCTTCCGCTCACTTTACGTTAGGCTTTAGTGATACAGTGCGGAAACAGGCCCTTCGGCCCACCCAGTCCGTACCGACCAGCGATCACCCCGCACGCTAGCACTATCTCACGCACACACACGCGGGGGACAGTTTTATCACTTTTACCGAGCCAATTAACCTACAAACCTGCACGTCTTTGGAGTGTGGGATCAACCTGGAGCCCCCCCCCCCCCCGGAGAAAACCCACGCAGGTCACGGGGAGAACGTACAAACTCCGTACAGACAGCACCCGTGGTCAGGATGGAACCCGGGTCTCTGGCGCTGTGAGGCAGCAGCTCTACCGCTGATCTGGAAAAAGATTTCCAAATCCTAAACTATTTTTCTTTAGTTTTAAATTTGCTTATAGGTGGCATGGTGGCGTAGAGTTACTGCCTCACAGCACCAGAGACCCGGGTTCCATCCTGACCACAGGTGCTGTCTGTACGGAGTTTGTACTCCACCATTCAATCATGGGCTGATCTATCTTTTGCTCTCAACCCCATTCAATAGACAATAGGTGCAGGAGCAGGCCATTCGGCCCTTCCAGCCAGCACCGCCATTCAATGTGATCATGGCTGATCATCCCAATCAGTACCCCGTTCCTGCCTTCTCCCCATATCCCCTGACTCCGCTATTTTTAAGAGCCCTATCTAGCTCTCTCTTGAAAGTATCTAGAGAACCGGTCTCCACCGCCCTCTGAGGCAGAGAATTCCACAGACTCACCACTCTCTGTGTGGAAAAAGTGTTTCCTCGTCTCCGTTCTAAATGGCTTACCCCTTATTCTTAAACTGTGGCCCCTGGTTCTGGACTCCCCCAACATCGGAACACGTTTCTTGCCTCTAGCATAAAACCCCTCTCATCCTTGTAAACTCCAGAGTGTACACACTGGGCCTGTATTCACTGGAGTTTAGAAGGATGAAGGGTAAACTTAATTGAAACTTACCAAATAGTGGAAGGCTTGGATAGAGTGGATGTGGAGAGGATGTTTTGGCTTGGAATAATGGAAAATTGTCCCTAATGTGTGTAGGATAGTGTTCGCTGGTCAGTCTGGATATGGAGAGGATGTTTCCACTAGTGGGAGAGTCTAGGACTTGAGGTCAAAGCCTCAGAATTAAGGGGCGTTCCTTTTAGGAAGGAGATGAGGAGGAATTTCTTTAGTCAGAGGGTGGTGAATCTGTGGAAGTCATTGCCACAGACGGCTGTGGAGACAAGTCAGTGGATACTTTTAAGGCAGAGATGGGTAGATTCTTGATTAGTACGGGTGTCAGGGGTTATGGGGAGAAGGCAGGAGAATGGGATTAGGAGGGAAAGATAGATCAGCCATGATTGAATGGCGGAGTAGACAAGATGGGCCGAGTGGACTAATTCTGCTCCTGTCGCGTATGAAACCAGTGAGAGCGTCCAGGAGCGGGAAAGACTGCAGAAAGTTGTGACCACTGCCCAGTCCGTCACCGGCTCTGACCTCGCCACCATCGAAGGGATCTATCGCAGTCTCTGCCTCAAAAAGGCCAACATCATCAAGGACCCACACCACCCTGGCCACACACTCATCTCACCCCTGCCATCGGGAAGAAGGTACAGGAGCCTGAAATCTGTAACGTCCAGGTTCAGGAACAGCCTCTTCCCCACAGCCATCAGGCTATTAAACACTACAATGAATAGGCTCTGAACTACAGTAGACTATTATTGTTATTATTAATAATAATATTACTATTGCACTGTTATTGGGGGTTTTTTTTCTGAGTTTTTGTTGTATTATTTATTATGTTCACATATTCTGTTGTGCTGCGGCAAGTAAGAATGTCATTGTTCTATCTGGGACACATGATGACAAAACACTTGACATGAGCTTGCATCTTGACTAGAACTTGTCTAGACAGAACCAGGGGCCACCGTTTAAGACTAAGGGGTAAGCCATTTAGAGATGAGGAAACACTTTTTCTCACAGAGAGTGGTGAGTCTGTGGAATTCTCTGCCTCAGAGGGCGGTGGAGGCCGGTTCTCTGGATGCTTTCAAGAGAGAGCTAGATAGGGCTCTTAAAAATAGCGGAGTCAGGGGATATGGGGAGAAGGCAGGAACGGGGTACTGATTGGGAATGATCAGCCATGATCACATTGAATGGCGGTGCTGGCTCGAAGGGCCGAATGGCCTACTCCTGCACCTATTGTCTATTGTCTATTGATTTAGCAGAGGTCTCCATTATGTTTACCCGCTGTGTCTTTCAACTAAACTCCAAGCCCTTTGCTAGGGAGATAGATGATGTGCAAGTCATTTCCGCAGTTATCAGTCACATGAGCAGGTACCGTGTTACGCCATTTGCGAGGCGAGGCCGGTCTCATTGCTGTAACTGGAATCTCGATGAGGGACAGGATTACCAAAGGAAACAATGGTGGGGAGCAAGAAGTCAGTCAGACGGACGATCAAATGTCCCCAGTCCTCTCTCTCTCTATCTCTCTCTGTCTCTCTCTCTCTTTCTCTCGGAAAACTAGGTTACTCACACCATTTGTTCATCCTGAAAGAATTCATAGATCCAATTCTCTTCAGTCGGACAAAGCACCAAATACTCGCCCGGTTGTGTGTTCTGAGTTTTCAATGAGCTTTTCCCCTTCATTATATTCATTCCAGGACAACCATGAAACCCTTGTTCACTCAGACTCACTTTAGTTTCCGGTCGCAGAGGGTGGCGGGTGTATGGAACGGAGGAGGTAGTTGAGGCTGGGACTATCACAACGTTTAAGAAACAGTCAGACAGGCACATGGATAGGACAGGTGTGGAGGGATATGGACCAAACGCAGGCAGGTGGGGCTAGTGTAGATGGGGTATGTTGGCCGGTGTGGGCAAGTTGGGCCCAAAGGGCCTGTTTCCATGCTCTATGAGGAGTACCGAGGTACAGTGTACGTCAGGGGTCCGAATGCGGAATCATCCGGCCCGCAGGTGGATGTTTTCCCCCCGTTATCATCCGGCCCCCCCAGCGCTGAGCGTGGCCGAGCGCCGAGCGCTGTCTGTACCGTATCCTGCGCAAAGCCGCCGGCACGGCCACGCACCTTCTGTGGACACGCTTACGAAAGAACTGCCGATGCTGGAAAAATCGAAGGTAGACAAAAAATGCTGGAGAAACTCAACGGGTGAGGCATGCGAGGATTGCACGAGGCTGCCTCGCTCGCTGAGTTTCTCCAGCATTTTTGTCGACCCTCTGTCGACACGTGATTTGATGCCTGCCATCCGGGGCGGGATGGGGGCGGGATCCGTGTGTACACGTGATAGATGTGGCCCGCCATCCGCTCACAGACGTGCGTCCCAGCCCCGAAGCAGAACACGGTTGCCCACCCCTGCTCTAAAGATTTTTGTTGCGTGCGAGCCGGTCTCCAAGACAATACGGCTTTTAATTTTCTACAGTGAGAGGCAGCGATAGAGTGGATATGGGGAAGATGTGCTGGCGTTAGAGAGGGTCCAGAGGAGGTTTATGAGAATGATCCCAGGAATGAGTGGGTTAACATATGATGAGCGTTTGTCAGCACTGGGCCTGTACTCGCTGGAGTTTAGAAGGATGAGGGGGAACCTCATTGAAACTTACTGAATAGTGAAAGACCTGGATAGAGTGGATGTGGAGAGGATGTTTCCACTAGTGGGAGAGTCTAGGACTAGAGGGTACAGCCTCAGAATTAAAGGACGTACTGTTAGAAAGAGGATTTCTTTAGTCAGAGGGTGGTGAATCTGTGGAATTCATTGCCACAGGTGGCTGTGGAGGCCAAGTCAGTGGGTATTATTAAGGTGGAGATTGGACAGATTCTTGACTAGTATCTAGTATTAGGGGTTATAGGGAGAAGGCAGGAGAATGGGGTTGAGAGGGAGAGATAGACCAGCCGTGATTGAACGGCAGAGTAGACATGATGGGTCAAATGGCCTAATTCTGTACCTAGAAATTATCAACTTATGAACTGAATTTTCACAGGCTTTAGGGGGGAAAGAATTAATAGGAATCTGAGGGGTAACATTTTCACACAAAGGATGGTGGGTGTATGGAATGAGCTGCCGGAGGAGGTAGTTATTGCAGGAACTATCGCAATAAGAATTATTATTGCATTATTATATTCCTATACTATTAATACTAATTAAATCAAAGAACTGCTGATACTGGTTTATACACAAAAGGACATAAAATGCTGGAGTAACTCAGCGGGTCAGGCAGCATCTGTGGAGAACATGGATAGGTGACGTTTCACAGAGTGCTGGAGTAACTCAGCGGGGTCAGGCAGCATCTGTGGGGAACATGGATAGGTGACGTTTCACAGAGTGCTGGAGTAACTCAGCGGGTCAGGCAGCATCTGTGGGGAACATGGATAGGTGACGTTTCACAGAGTGCTGGAGTAACTCAGCGGGTCAGGCAGCATCTGTGGGGAACATGGATAGGTGACGTTTCACAGAGTGCTGGAGTAACTCAGCGGGTCAGGCAGCATCTGTGGAGAACATGGATAGGTGACGTTTCGCGTTGGACTTCACTTGACTTTATCTTGCATTAAATATTACTTGACTTTATCCTGTATCTGTAAAGTGCGGACGGCTCGAGTGTAATCATGTCTAGTCTTTCCGCTGACTGGTTAGCACGCAATAAAAAGCTTTTCACTGTACCTCGGTACACGTGACGATAGTAAACGAATAAGATCCTTCTTCAGTCCCTTTAAACTTTATCCCTTAGGTGACGTTTCAGTTTGAGACCCTTCTGCAGATTTTATTTATATTTATTTATTAGTTTAGTTTAGTTTAGAGATACAGTGCGGAAACAGGCCCTTTGGCCCATCGAGTCCCCACACTTTAACACTATCCTACACACAATTCACCAATTTAACAATTTAAGAATAAGGAGTAAGCCATTTACAACAGAGACGAGGAAACACTTTTTCCTCAGAGAGAGTGGTGAGTCTGTGGAATTCTCTGCCTCAGAGGGCGGTGGAGGCAGGTTCTCTGGATACTTTCAAGAGAGAGCTAGATAGGGCTCTTAAAGATAGCGGAGTCAGGGGATATGGGGAGAAGGCAGGAACGGGGTACTGATTGGGGATGATCAGCCATGACCACATTGAATGGCGGTGCTGGGTCAAAGGGCCGAATGGCCTACTCCTGCACCTATTGTCTATTGTCTATTGTCTATTGTCTATTGTCTATTGTCAACCATCATACCTTATAACACTGCTCCTTAAATCATCTGAGCCAACTCATTTCATGCTACCATTAGTTTAGTTTAGTTTAAAGATACAACGCGAAAACAGGCCCTTCGGCCCACCGAGTCCGTGCCGACCAGCGATCCCCGCACATTAACACACTAGGGACAATTTTACATTTACAACAAGCCAATTAAACAACAAACGTCTTTGGAGCGTGGGAGGAAACCGGAGCACCCGGAGAAAACCCACGCGGGTCACGGGGAGAACGTACAAACTCCGTACAGACAGCGCCCGTAGTCAGGATCGAACCCGAGTCTCTGGCGCTGTGAGGCAGCAACTCTACCCTCTGCGCCACCCTAGTTTATTAGTTCATCGACCCATCTACCGAGGTACAGTGAAAAGCTTTTGTTGCGTGCTAACCAGTCAGCGGAAAGACAATACGTGATTACAATCGAGCCGTCCGCAGTGTGTGGACACACAATAAGGGAATAATATTTAATGCAAGGTAAATCCTTTTTATCTTTTCGAGTACAATCCATGCACTTTCCATCTTTGTTTGAACTGTCCAAAAACCATATGCAGGGGGAGGGGATTAGTTTAACTTCGCCTTGTGTACAGCCCTGACATTGTGGGCCGAAGGGCCTGTTTTCTTCTCTCTCCCTGTGCTGTACTAATTCTATGTAAACACCAACCTACCGACTGCCCGTCAGCCCATGTTACATAAGGATTGTTAAAGAGCTTTCAAGGCGCTCGGAGGAAAATAGCCAGGGGCTGGCTGTGTGTTAAGCCTCTTTGCCGTGATTTCAACTGCTTTTGTGCAATTCAACCCCAGCTCCAGTCTCCTCTCCGTACAACAAAGACAGGCTGTACAGGCAAGGCGGGCGAAAAATCACATGCTGAAAAATAAATCCTGCATGATTTGACATGGGGGGTGGGGGGGTGGAAAAAATCTCCCTCCCCACCAAGTAAGTGTTCAGAAATTGCATTAAACATGAAAAAAAAATCATGTTTCAGTTGAACAATGCAATCGATTCTGATTCTGCAGGGGGTGGTGGTAAAGCTGATGTTAAGACGGGAAATAGATAGATAGATAGATAGATAGATAGATAGATAGATAGATAGATAGATAGATAGATAGATAGATAGATAGATAGATGCACCCTTACCGGGATTTCGTGGTTCATTGTCGCCTTCTCTTCCTTCTACTCCGGACAGCTCCCCTCCCTCCGTCCCTGTGTGTCTGTGTGTGTGTGTGTCTCTCTCTCTGCCAGCGAGCAAGGGCTGGGAGATCCACACGCATTCTCTCTCAGGGCGGCTGGGCCAGCTTATTGGCTCTGTCTCTGCATAGCAACCAGAGGCGTCTATGCTACACGACATGGCCACGCTTGCTGCACTGACCCAGAGCTGGCTCGCACTAGCTCCAGCTCACCTGCCTACACCTGTCTCTGCACCCCCTCTGCACCCCCCCCCACCTCCCCCCCCACCTCCCCCCCACGTCGCAAGCAAGTAAGATGCACAAACAAGCGCGCTTATTATGAAGACAGACGCAAAATGCTGCTGAAATGCTGCCATTCTACTGTTTTTGTCCCCTTTTCCATCCTCCCACAATATGTAACATGTAAAAGAATATGTGATTTTGTTCCATTCTGTTTGTAGGTTGTTTGTCTGTATGTTTTTTGCACAAAGTCCGCGAGCATCGCCACTTTTCACTTCACTGCACATCCCGTATGTGTATGTGACGAATAAACTTGACTTGAAGGTGCTGGATACATTGCTGGAGAACCTCAGCGGGAGAGATGCCAGACTCCCCAAATACTATGAACTGAGCTCTCCCCCCACCCCGGGAAATACAGTATTTAAAAACATAAAGCACCAAGAAATGCACTTACCACGTTATTGGTTGCTGGAGGGTGCGCATTTTCCCTTTGTAGGTCGTATTAATAGATACGGCCACGCTGAAATAACTCAAAGCCACAGGACGGAGATGTATTTTAACATTGTTGCTTTATTAAAACATACCTTAATTCACGGTTGGCTCAAGAGTAACGGGAGAGGAACTTGGAACATCGCAGAAATGACATACCCGTGGGAACTCGGTTAAACACTTGAACATAAACTTGAAGTCTCGTACACAACCACGAGTCTTTCACTCGGGGTACCTCGTGGGTCAACTCGCACTGTGAGACAGGGCCATCACTCTCTGGATACTTTCAAGAGAGAGCTAGATAGGGCTCTTAAAGATAGCGGAGTCAGGGGATATGGGGAGAAGGCAGGAACGGGGTACTGATTGGGGATGATCAGCCACGATCACATTGGATGGCGGTGCCTACTCAAAGGGCTGAATGGCCTCCTCCTGCACCTATTGTCTATTGTCTACCATCGATTTTTCCAGCTTCTGCAGTTCTTTCTCAAACAAAATGCTGCTGGAGTCACTCAGTATGTTGCAAAACAAACTTGGCAAATAAAGAACTATTCTGATTCTGATTCAGATTCAGATTCTGATTCCAGCAGCGTCTCTGGAGAGAAGGGACGGTCTGACGTTTCGGGTCGAGACCCTTCTTCTGCAATCTTGTCAAGCTCAAAAGAGTCAAAAGAGTTTAAGAAGGAACTGCAGATGCTGGAAAATCGAAGGTAGACAAAAGTGCTGGAGAAACTCAGCGGGTGCAGCAGCATTAGCGTCTTCCTAATTACGCAATGAAGTTTATTTTCAAACGTCTGGTAGAACAAACGTTGCCTATCTCCTTCGCTCCATAGATGCTGCTGCACCCGCTGACTTTCTCCAGCACTTTTGTCTAGTTAAAAGAGTGTTTTATTGTCATGTGTCCCACACGGAACACTGCAATGCCTTCTCTCCAGAGATGCTGCCTGTCCCGCCGAGTTTTACTCCAGCTTTTTGTGTCTATCTTCGGTTTAAACCATCACCTGCAGTTCCTTCCCACACAATTACATTCTTACTTGCAGAAGCACAACAGAATATGTAAACATAATACTCTGTGAACAACATAACAAGCGAGAATAAAAAGTTCAAAGTGTGCGTGTGCGTATCTATATAATTACAGGTGTCATCTTGACCTCTTCCTGTTTGCACTGTTCTTTGATTTTAGAAAAAAACGCTACCACATACGGCTGTGATTTTTTTAGCCATCTTACTCAGAGTCCTCCTCCGCTGCGCAGGCCCCGAGGATTTTTTCTCATCGATGAAAAATAAAAGAGTTATTATTGTTTTTAAAATCTTGAGATTCTCTCTCCTGTCAATCACCGCCATGAAGGCCACGCCCCTTCTAGTGGGAGGGGGAGGGACTATAAAACCCGGAAGTGTGGGCGTGGCGCAGTCTGTCTGCAAGATGGTGAGGGAGAGGTCACGACTCTCTGTCTGAGCTGGGAAACTACAGAACACTGTGAGTATGCAATGTACTTAAATAAACTTAATGAAAATTAAATGAGTTGTTTGGCCTGCCCTGTGCTTGAAAGTGCAATGGCAATGGAAATGAAGTGAAAATGAAATTAGCTGTCTAGCTTGAGCCTGCCTGTGCTTGAAAGTGCAATGGCAATGGAAGTGAAGTGAAAATGCAATGAGCTGTTTGGCTTGGCCTGCCCTGTGCTTGAAACTGCAATGGCAATGGAAGTTAAATGAAAATTCAATTAGCTATTCGGCCTGCCCTGTGCTTGAAACTGCAATGCAATTGGAAATGAAATAAAATGAGTTGTTTGGCCTGCCTGAAACCACTAATTTTGGCCTACAAGGCGCTTATTAGCTGAGAAACCAGTCCCTGTTGCCCAAAATCCCGTATTAGCCCAGGAGGAGCATTCTGGCCCAAAAGGCCCGTGCCAGGCCAGGAAAAGTCCAGAAAAAGTGAATTTCACTGAGATTTCACTGAGATTTTTTTTTTTTATGAGTCCCATCGGCCCATCAGGCATGTACTATCCCAGGAGTCCATTCAGACCATCAGTAAGTATTCCCCCTGCAAGTATTAAACCTCACCCCAGTATTTTTCTCCCTCCCTTCCTCTGAGATCCAGGCCAGGACAGACTTTGCTCCTTCATTGCTGAGACTGAGCTGCCAGCCCAATAATCCATTCGGCCCACAATGTCCATACTAGCCCTCTGGGAACCAGTCCCTTCAGCCCATAACCCCCATACTAACGCTCCAGAAAGCCCCCCCCCCCCCCCCCCCACACTGGCCAGCAACATTGGAATTGGTGGAGAGGTGGAATATTGCAGGGTACAGGGTGCAGGGTACAGGGTGCAGGGTGCAGGGTGCAGGGTGCAGGGTGCAGTGTGCAGTGTGCAGGGTGCAGGGTGCAGGGTGCAGGGTGCAGGGTGCAGGGTGCAGGTGCAGGGTGCAGGGTGCAGGTGCAGGTGCAGGGTCAGGGTGCAGGGTGCAGGGTGAGGGTTTCAGGGTGCGGGTTTAGGTGCAGGGTGCGGTGCAGGTGCAGGGTGCAGGGTGCAGGGTAGGGTGCAGGGTGCAGGGTGCGGGTTTAGGTGCAGGGTGCAGGGTGCAGCAGGGTTACAGGGTTAGGTGTGCAGGGTGCAGGGTGCAGGTGCGGGTTTAGGTGCAGGGTGGGGTACAGGGTTGCAGGGTTTTAGGTGCAGGGTGCAGGGTGCAGGGTACAGGGTGCAAGTTTAGGTGCAGGGTGCAGGGTAGGTGCAGGGTGCAGGGTACAGGGTGCAGGGTGCGGGTTTAGGGTGCAGGGTGCAGGGTACAGGGTGCAGGGTGCAGGGGGTGCAGGGTGCAGGGTGCAGGGTACAGGGTGCAGGGTACAGGTGCAGGGTGCAGGGTGCAGGGTGCAGGTTTAGGTGCAGGGTGCAGGGTGCAGGGTGCAGGGTGCAGGGTGCAGGTTTAGGTGCAGGGTGCAGGTTTAGGTGCAGGGTGCAGGGTGCAGGGTACAGGGTGCAGGTTTAGGTGCAGGGTGCAGGTACAGGGTGCAGGGTGCAGGTTTAGGTGCAGGGTGCAGGGTGCAGGGTGCAGGTTTAGGTGCAGGGTGCAGGTACAGGGTGCAGGGTGCAGGGTGCAGGGTACAGGGTGCAGGGTGCAGGTTTAGGTGCAGGGTGCAGGGTACAGGGTGCAGGGTGCAGGTTTAGGTGCAGGGTGCAGGGTGCAGGTTTAGGTGCAGGGTGCAGGGTGCAGGGTGCAGGGTGCAGGGTGCAGCAGGGTGCAGGGTTAGGGTACAGGGTGCAGGTTTAGGTGCAGGGTGCAGGGTACAGGGTGCTGGGTACAGGGTGCAGGGTGCAGGTTTAGGTACAGGGTGCAGGGTGCAGGGTACAGGGTACAGGGTGCAGGTTTTAGGCAGGGTACAGGGTGCAGGGTGCAGGGTGCAGGGTGCAGGTGCAGGTTTAGGTGCAGGTTTAGGTGCAGGGTGCAGGTGCAGGTTTAGTTGCAGGGTGCAGGGTGCAGGTTAGGTGCACAGGGTGCAGGGTTTAGGTGCAGGGTGCAGGGGGTGCAGCAGGGTGCAGGTTTAGGTGCAGCAGGTACAGGGTGGGTGCAGGTTTAGGTGCAGGGTGCAGGGTGCAGGTTTAGGTGCAGGGTACAGGGTGCAGGTTTAGGTGCAGGGTACAGGGTGCAGGTTTAGGTGCAGGGTGCAGGTGCAGGTGCAGGGTGCAGGTTTAGGTGCAGGGTGCAGGGTGCAGGTTTCAGGGTGCAGGGTACAGGGTGCAGGTTTAGGTGCAGGGTGCAGGGTGCAGGTTTAGGTGCAGGGTGCAGGTGCAGGTTTAGGTGCAGGGTGCAGGGTGCAGGGTGCAGGTTTAGGTGCAGGGTGCAGGTGCAGGTTTAGGTGCAGGGTGCAGGGTGCAGGTTTAGGTGCAGGGTGCAGGGTACAGGGTGCAGGTTTAGGTGCAGGGTGCAGGGTGCAGGGTGCAGGGTGCAGGTTTAGGTGCAGGGTGCAGGGTGCAGGTTTAGGTGCAGGGTGCAGGGTGCAGGTTTAGGTGCAGGGTGCAGGGTGCAGGGTGCAGGGTGCAGGTTTAGGTGCAGGGTGCAGGGTGCAGGGTGCAGGTTTAGGTGCAGGGTGCAGGGTGCAGGTTTAGGTGCAGGGTGCAGGGTGCAGGGTGCAGGTTTAGGTGCAGGGTGCAGGTGCAGGGTGCAGGTTTAGGTGCAGGGTGCAGGGTTCAGGGTGCAGGGTGCAGGGTGCAGGTGCAGGTGCAGGTTTAGGTGCAGCAGGGTGCAGGTTTAGGTGCAGGGTGCAGGGTGCAGGTTTTTAGGTGCAGGGTGCAGGGTGCAGGGTTTAGGTGCAGGGTGCCAGGGTGCAGGGTGCAGGGTGCAGGTTTAGGTGCAGGGTGCAGGGTGCAGGGTGCAGGGTGCAGGTTTAGGTGCAGGGTGCAGGTTTAGGTGCAGGGTGCACCCCCCCCCACCCACTACGCCGGGCGCGCCCCCGTGCACGTGCGCGCGCCCCAGACACCCACCGCCCTCCCTGCCGCTCGTGCACGCGCCCCCTTCCCCCACCCCCGGGACCAGTCTGCGCGCTCCCGCGACCCCCCCCCCCCCCCGCCCATCCTGTCTCAAGGCTCCCGCGGGAGCGCGCATCTTCCCCGCGTGTCCGCGGGAGCGCGCATCTTCCTTCACAGGGACGCGCGCGCCTCCCTCTGTGTGTGAGTGAGAGAGAGTGCGCGCTCCCGCTGGTGCTGACGCGCGCTCCCGGCCGCGGGGCGGAGGAGGAGGTGAGGCCGGGCCTGGGCACCGGGGCCTGGGCCTGGGGTGTGGGCCTGAGACCGGGGCCTGGGCCTGGGGTGTGGGCCTGAGACTGGGGCCTGGGTCTGTGACCGGGGCCTGTGACTGGGGCCTGGACACCGGGGCCTGGTGAGGCCTGACACTGATGCGGGTCTGGTCTCCATTCTGTTAACCCTTGCTGTCTCCTCCCCTTCCCACCTCTCCCTCAGCCCTCGGGCCCTGGCATTCCCTCTATCTCTATCTCTCCCCCACCCAAGTCGCACCAGCTTCTCATTTTCACACCACAAACAGCTTACAATGGCTTGTTCCCTTTATCATCGATACTTTTTTGCATATCTTTCACTCATTGTTCCTTATCTCTCCACATCACCGTCTATATCTCTCGTTTCCCTGATCCCTGACCAGTCTGAAGAAGGGTCTCGACCCGAAACGTCGCCTATCTCCTTCGCTCCTTAGATGCTGCTGCACCCGCTGAGTTTCTCCAGCTTTTTGTGTAACCCTCGATTCTCCAGCATCTGCAGCTCCTTCTTTAACACTCTGGACTGAGGGTCTGGGTCTAGGACTGGCACTGGTCTGGTATTGGTCTGGGTCTGGTACTGGACTGAGGGTCTGGGTCTGGCACTGGGCTGAGGGTCTGGGTCTGGTACTGGACTGAGGGTCTGAGTCTGGTCTAGGACTGCCACTGGTCTGGTACTGGTCTGGGTCTAGCACTGGTCTGGTACTGGGCTGAGCGTCTGGGTCTGGCACTGGGCTGAAGGTCTGGGTCTGGACTGAGGGTCTGGGTCTAGCACTGGGCTGAGGTTCTGGGTCTGGTCTAGGACTGGCACTGGGCTGGGTCTGCGCTGAGGGTCTGGCACTGGGCTGAGGTTCTGGGTCTGGGTCTAGACACTTGTCTGCAGGTCTAGGTGTGGCTCTGAACCTGCTCCTGGGTGGTTGCCCGGCCAGAGCTGAGGGGTTGGACTCTGGGTCTGGCCCGTGGGTCAAGCTGTGGGATTTGAGGCTGAGGCTCTGGGCCTGTACTAAGGGGCTGAGACGCTTGGCTGGGGGTCTAGGTTGAGGGTTTGGGCCTGAGGTGAGAGACTTGGCAGTAGGTCTGGGGAAGCCCTGTGGCTCTGGGCTGAGTGTCTGGACCTCAGCTTGGGGTTGGCACCAAGGGGCAGAGGATCTGGCCTGTGAGTCTGGGCTGTGGGTGAGTGTCTGGACCTGCTGATGGTCTAAGGGGCTGTGTTACTAGGCCAGAGCTGAGGGTCTGGACTGACGGTCTGCACCTGGACTGTCTGGCACTGCGAGGGCCTAGGTCTGAGCTGAAGGCCTGGGCTTGAGGGGAAGGGCCGAGGTCCTGGGTATAAGCATGTCTGAGGGTTTGGGGCTGGGATGTAGGTGTAAGTCTGGGTCTGGGCTATGGGTATAAGGGTATAAGTCTGGGCCTGGCATGTGAGTCTTGGCCTGGGCTTGTTGGGTTAGGGTCGTCAGCTTGGGGTTTGGTTTCTAGGAGCAGAATTAGGCCATTCGGCCCATCAAGTGTACTCCGCCATCCAATCACGGCTGATCTATCTCTCCCTCTCAACCCCATTCTCCTGCCTTCTCCCCATAACTCCTAACACCCGTACGAATCAAGAATTTTGTCCTTACTGATATCTAGCACTGACCATCTCCTGGTCTGCTCCTGATCGGGGTGTGTAGACTCATAGCGAGAGGATTTGAGTATAGGAGCAAGGAGGTCCTACTGCAGTTGTACAGGGCCCTGGTGAGACCACACCTGGAGTATTGTGTGCAGGGTTTGGTCTCCTTGTTTGAGGAAGGACATTCTTCCTATTGAGGGAATGCAGCGTAGGTTCACCAGGTTAATTCCCGGGATGGCGGGACTGACTTATGATGAAAGAATGGAGAGGCTGGGCTTGTATTCACTGGAATTTAGAAGGATGAGAGGGGATCTTAAAGAAACATAAAATTATTAAGGGATTAGACAGGCTAGATGCAGATTTTTTTTCCTGATGTTTTTGTTCCTGATGTAGATGGGACTAGGGGAAAACAAATGGTCGGCACGGACTGGAAGGGCCGAGAGGGCCTGTTTCCGTGCTGTAATTTTTATATGGTTATATGGTTATATGTTATATGTTGGGGGAGTCCAGACCAGGGGGTCGCCGTTTAAGAATAAGGGATAGGCCATTTAGGACTGAGATGAGGAAAAACCTTGTCACCCAGAGAGTTGTGAATCTGTGGAATTCTCTGCCACAGTGGAGGCCGATTCACTGGATGTTTTCAAGAGAGAGATTTAGCTTAGGACTAACAGAATCAAGGGATATGGGGAAAAAGCCAGAACGGGGTACTGATTGTGGATGATCAGCGAGGATCACATTGAAAGGTGGTGCTGGCTCGATGGGCTGAATGGTTTACTCCTGCACCTATTTTCTGTGTTTCAATGACTTGTCACTGGGTCAAGTAGGTTCCAGTTCTCCTGCACGCACAAAAGACTGCAAATACTACAATCTTGGAACAAACTTCAGATGGTCAGGCAGCATCTGTGGAGGGAATGGACAAGCTAAATCTAACTCTCTCTTGAAAACATCCAGTGATTTGACCTCCATTGCCTTCTGTGGCAGAGAATTCCACAGATTCACAACTCTCTGGTTGAGTGGTATCATAGATGGTGATTTATCAAAAATTTGCAGGAAGGAACTGCAGATGCTGGTTTAAGTCAAAGGTAGACACAAAATGCTGGAGTAACTCAGCTGGACAGGATGCATCTCTGGAGAGAAGGAGTGGGTGATGTTTCGGTTCGAGACTCTTCAGAATGATCAAAAACGTGCTCAGTTTCAGTTTAGTTTATTGTCATGTGTACCGGGGTACAGTGAAAAGCTTTTGTTGCGTGCTAACCAGTCAGCGGAAAGACAATACATGATTAATATCGAGCCATTTACACTGTATAGATACACGATGAGGGACTAATTTAGTGCAAGGTAAAGCCAGCAAAGTCTAATCTAAGATAGTCCGAGGGTCAACAGTGAGGTGGATAGTAGTTCAGCACTGCTCTCCGGGTGTGATGGGATAAATCAGTTCCCTGATAACAGCTGGGAAGAAACTGTCCCTGAATCTGGAGGTGTGCGTTTTCACACTTCTGTACCTGATGGGAGAGGGGAGAAGAGGGAGTGGCCGGGGTGCGACTGGTCCTTGATGATGCTGCTGGCCTTGCCGAGGCAGCGTGAGGTGTAGATGGAGTCAATGGAAGGGAGGTTGGTTTGTGTGACGGTCTGGGCTGCGTCCACAATTCGCTGCAATTTCTTGCGGTCTTGGATGGAGCTGTTCCCAAACCGAGCTGTGATGCATCCCGATAAAATGCTCTCTACGGCGCATCTGTAGAAGTTGGGGAGAGTTGTAGGGGACATGCCGAACTTCCTTAAGCCCCTGTCCCACTTTCATGACCTAATTCACGACCTCTGCCGAGTTTGCCCTTGACTCGTACTCGCAGCGTGGTCGTCACGAGGTTGTACGTAGGTGGTAGCAGGCCGTGATGCTAGTCGTAGGTACTCGTGACATCAAGTAGGTCGCGGCGTTTTTCTAGCATGATGAAAAATGTCCATGAGTAAAAATGGTCGTGAATTAGGTTGTGAAAGTGGGACAGGCCCTTAAGCCTTCTGAGGAAGTAGAGGCGCTGGTGTGCGTTCTTGGTCGTTGCTTCAGTATGGTAGCCTAGGAGAAGTTGTTGGTGATATTGACTCCTAGGAATTTGAAGATTTCAAGGGGCACCGTCAATGCAAACGGGTATGTGTATCGCTTCACTTCCTGAAGTCGATCACTACCTCCTCTATCTTGCTGACATTGAGAGAAAGGTTATTGTCGTGACACCAGGACACCAGCTTCTCAATCGCCTCCCTGCACTCTGTCTCATCATCATTTGATATCATTACTTGATTTTTCCGATTACTTGATATAATTACTTGATATTTGATATAATTACAACAGGATCTTGATCAGTTGAGCAAGTGGAGTTTAATGCAGATAATTGCGAGGTGTTTAGATTGGAGATTACAGTGTGGAAACTGGCCCCTCGGCCCACCGAGTCTGTACCGACCAGCAATCCCCCCCCCCCCCACACACCATCACTATCCTACACGCCAGGGGCAGTTTTTATCATTTTACCAAAGCCAATTAACCTACAAACCTGTATGTTTCTGGAGCGTGGGAGGAAGTTGGAGCACCTGGGGAAAGCCCACGTGGTCGTGGGGAGAACGTGTAAACTCCACACGGACAGCACCCGTAGCCAGGATCGAAGGCAGCAACTCTACCGCTGCGTCACCCTGCCAGAGTAGCGGAGTCAGGGGATATGGGGAGAAGGCAGGAACGGGGTACTGATTGTGGATGATCAGCCATGATCACAGTGAATGGCGGTGCTGGCTCGAAGGGCCGAGTGGTCTACTCCTGCACCTATTGCCTATTGTTTATTGTCTATTGTCTAATTAAAGGGCGCTCTTTTAGAAAGGAGGTGAGGAGGAACGTCTTTCATCAGAGGGGTAGTTAATCTGTGGAACCCCATTACTCCTGCACCTATTGTCTATCAGAATCAGAATCAGAATAGCACTTTATTCCCCAAGTATGTCTTGCGACATACGAGGAATTTCATTGGCCAGGTCAGTCATACAATTAAGCAACAAATCACTCAAAAACATGAACATCCACCACAGTGACTCCTACACATTCCTCACTGTGATGGAAGGCGATATAAAGTTAAACTCCTTCCCTTAGTTCTTCCTCAGTCATGGGCCTCTTGTATAAGATGTTGGTGAAGCCACATTTTGGAGTATTGTGTTGGAAGGAACTGCAGATCCTGGTTTACATCATAGATACAAAATCCTGGAGTAACTCAGCATGTCAGGCAGCACCTCTGGAGGAAATTAATAAGTGATGCTTATTAATTGCGGGCCTGTCCCACTTGGGCGATTTTGTTTGGACGACCACAGGCGACTGCTGCAAAGTTTTCAACACATTGAACAATTTTCGGCGGGAGTGGCGACTATTTTTGCTGTCGTAGGTTGTTGCCAGGTGTCGTAGGTAAATTCCATTTAAGGCCCTGTCCCACTTACGCGACTTTTTCGGCGACTGCCGGCACACGTCATAGGTCGTTGCAGGTGGCCGAAAATGTTCAACATGTTGAAAATCCAGCGGCGACCAGAACAAGGTACGACTCTTTGGGCGACTGAGGAGACGACTCACGACCACACAGGCGACGGACGCCCTGGCGACATGTCGCGGGGTGACGCCTGTCAGGTCGTGAGTAGTCTCCCAAAGAGTCGTAGAGTCGTTCTGGTCGCCGCTGGATTTTTAACATGTTCGACGAACTGTAACAACCTGTAGCGACCTATGACGGGTGCCGGCAGTCGCCAAAAAAGTGGGACAGGCCCCTACGGGAGTAGTTGGTCAAGCTGGGACTCAATAGTGCCTGATACTAGGGACAGAGACTGCCATGATATTGATGGAAACCTTTATCCGTCTCTTATGACAGGGAGAAAATGGCTGAAGATCCTCAAAGAAACTTCCGTTCTCACTATTACGAAAAGGTTGGATTCCGTGGAGTTGAAGAGAAGAAATCACTCGAGATTCTACTGAAGGATGATCCACTAGGTACGTATACTGAGCTGATCTTGCTCTTGAGGGAGTGCAGCGTAGGTTTACAAGGTTAATTCTCGGGATGGCGGGACTGTCATATGCTGAGAGAATGGAGCGGCTGGGCTTGTACACTCTGGAGTTTAGAAGGATGAGAGGGAATCTCATTGAAACATATAAGATTGTTAAGGGTTTGGACACGCTAGAGGCAGGAAACACGTTCCCGATGTTGGGGGAGTCCAGAACCCTGGGCCACAGTTTAAGAATAAGGAGTAAGCCATTTAGAACGGAGACGAGGAAACAGTTTTTGGTGAGTCTGTGGAATTCTCTGCCTCAGAGGGCGGTGGAGTCAGGTTCTCTGGATGCTTTCAAGAGAGAGCTAGATAGGGCTCTTAAAGATAGCGGAGTGAGGGGATATGGGGAGAAGGCAGAAACGGGGTATTGGGGATGATCAGCCATGATCACATTGAATGGCAGTGCTGGCTCGAAGGGCCGAATGGCCTACCTCTGCACCTATTGTCTATTGTCTATTAAAGTGTTGAACGTTACGCTGCTAAAGCATGTTGGTGCTGAAAGTCTCGCGGTTTGCAGGATCTTGGTGGCTGGTGGTGGTGATGTTTACCTCATTTTTATTATTTTATTACCAAAATGTCCAATTTCAAAACAGAGTCATAGAGTCACAGCGTTGAAACAGGCCCTTCGGCCCAACCCGCCCCATCTACACCAGTCCCACTTGGCTGTGTTGCCAACTCTACCGCTACACTGACTGGTTAGCGCACAACAACAGCTTTTCACTGTACCTCGGTACACCTGACTATAAACTAAACTGAAATGAATTTGATTGTATTAAAAATGAACATTGTGAAAAGTATACAGTTTAAATGTTGCTTTTTTTCAGATGTTGAGAAGCTTTGCACCTTCGCTCAACGCTACCCTCTCCCAACTATGTACCGGACTCTTGTATGGAAGGTGTTGCTTGGTATGTCTGACTAATCTTCTTGGAGTACATAATGACATGAATATATCTTTTGTTTCTTAATTCCTCAACTCTGCTGCATTTGCCAAAGTTACTTCTTTAGTTTAGTTCAGTTTAGAGATGCAGCGCGGAAACAGGCCTTGCGGCCCTCCGAGTCCGCGCCGACCAGCGATCCCCGCACACTAACACTATCCTACTCACGCACTAGGGACAATCTACAGTTTTTACCAAGCCAATTAACCTACAAACCTGCACGTCTTTGCAGTGTGGAAACCAGAGCACCCGCAGAAAACCCACGCAGGTCACTGGGAGAACGTACAGACTCCGTACAGACAGTACCCGTAGTCGGGATCGAACCCGGGTCTCTGGCGATCTGTGGCAGAAACTCTACAGCTGCGCCACCTGCAATTTTTCTGGATAGAAACATAGTAACATAGAGAAATATGTGGAGGAGTATGTCGTTCGGCCCTTCGAGTCAGCACCACCATTCAAAATGATCATGGCTGATTATCTAAAATCAGTACCCCGTTCATGCTTTTTCTCCGTATCCATTGATTCCTTTAGCCTTAAGAGCTAAACATAACTCTCTCTCGAAAACATCCAATGAAATGGCCTCCACTGCCTTCTGTGGCAGAGAATTCCACAGATTCACAGCTATCTGGGTGAAAAGGTTTTTCCTCATCTCAGTCCTAAATGGCCTACCCCTTATTCTTATATGTGACCCCTGGTTCTGGTCTCCCCCAACATCGGGAACATTTTTCCTGCATCTCGCTTGTCCAATCCTTTAAGAATTTTATATATTTCTGTAAGTTCCCCTCTCGTCCTTCTAAATTCTGAATACAAGCCCAGTCGACCCATTCTTTCAGCAAATGACAGTCCCGCCATCCCGGGAATTAACCTGGTGAACCTACGCTGCACTCTCAACAGTAAGAATGTCCTTCCTCAAATTAGGAGACCAACATTGCACACAATACTCCAGGTTAGATCTCAGCAGGGCCCTGTACAACTGCAGTAGGACCTCCTTGCTCCTAAACTGAAATTTTCTCGTTATGAAGGCCAACATGCCATTAGCTTTCTTCACTGCCTGCTGTACCTGCATGCTTACTTTCAGTGACTGATGTACATGTGACCCAGGTCTCGTTGCACCGCCCCTTCTCCTAATCTGACGCCATTCAGATAATAATCTGCCTTCTTGTTCATGCCACCAAATAGTGGATAACCTCACATTTATCCACATTATACTGCATCTGCCATGTTTCTGCCCACTCACCCAACCTATCCGTCACCCTGCAGCCTCATAGCATCCTCCTCGCAGCTCACACTGTCACCCAGCTTCGTGTCATCCGCACACTTGGGGATGTGGATGGAGAGTAATTCCTGCCTCAGGTTCAGTGTCAATAATGCTTTATTAGTCACATGTGTAACCGCACAGTGTAATTCTATTTGCATATATTACACCTGCCTTGGTTGCCATTATTGGCGCCATTATTCAAAGTCCAAAGTCCGGTCGGCGCGCGCGCTCGATGTACGGTAGTAGTTCTCCCGTGAACCGACCTCCCTCTCCTTGCCTCTCCTCACCCGGCCATCTTTGTTTCCCTGGGGGCGCCTCCTGCAGCCGACCTTGAAGACCCCGGTTCACCCTCCCACCAGCCCCTGCCCCTCGCGTCCCACGTCTCCAGCGGTCCCTCCTGGTTACGCCGACCCACGTTTCCGGTCCTGCGTACAGACAAACCTTCTGGCAGAGTAGACTTGATGGGCCGAATGGCCTAATTCAGGTACGATGTCTAATGATCTCTGTAAAAATCTTGTCCAACTCATCTCCTTTAAACTTTGCCCCTCACATATTAAAGCTTTGCTCTCTAGGAATTGATCATTTGCCAGCTCAGTCATACAATAAAAAGCAACAGAACACACAAAATACATTTTAACATGAACATCCACCACAGTGACTCCTCCACATTCCTCACTGTGATGGAAGGCGAAATAATGTTCAAGTCCTTCCCTTTGTTCTTCCTCGGTCGGGGGCCTCAAGCCACCGTTGACGGGACGATCTTGACTCCCGTAGCCGGCGGCTTTTGAGCCCTCCTCGTCGAGATGATCAACTCCAGCATCGGGGGGGATGTCAGCTCCCCCGCGCCGGGCGATCAAACTTCGCATCGGGGCTGGTCGAACCTTCTGTGGCGTTGGAGCTCCCGACTCGGCCTCTCCCGAGACTGCGAGCCCTTGATGGTAAGTCCACAGGCCGCGGTGAGAGCGATCCCAGGCAAGGTATCAGGGGATGTTATGTCTGTGCCCCATAGTGGGGCACACGACAGTCCGAGGAGGCCTCCAGCTCCAGCGATGGAAGGCAGCAGAGCGCCCGGAGAATGTGATGTGAACATCAATCGCATCTCCGGCAAGTTGAGAACCTGAAAAAAAGTTTCCCCCCCCGATCCACCCCTCCCCCTCCCCCATATACATCCACCTGAGACAACCTGAGAACCGAAAAAAGTTTCCCAGAACATTAAAACAAACTTTTAACAAACATTAAAAATTAAAAAAAGATGACTGAAAAGGAACAGACTGCCGGCGGATCTGCCATCGTACACCGTCCCCTGGTGGTATATTTGTGCCTCGCCTAATTTTATATACTTATATCAGGTCCCTTCTCAACAATAGACAATAGGTGCAGGAGTAGGCCATTCGGCCCTACGAGCCAGCACCGCCATTCACTGTGATCATCCACAATCAGTACCCCCCGTTCCTGCCTTCTCCCCATATCCCCTGACTTCGCTATCTTTAAGAGCCCTATCGAGCTCTCTCCTGAAAGCACCCAGAGAACCGGCCTCCACCGCCCTCTGAGACAGAGAATTCCACAGACTCACCACTCTCTGTGAGAAAACCTCTGGCATCCCAGAGAAAACAATCAAAGTCTGTTCCGCTTTGCCAATCAGGGATTGTGCTTGGGTATGGCAGTACTTAACTGAACCGTTTGCCAAAAGAGATTTTCACTGGGAGTTTTGTTTAAGAAGGAACTGGCAGATGCTGGAAAATCGAAGGTAGACAAAAATGCTGGAGAAACTCAGCGGGTGAGGCAGCGTCTATGGAGCGAAGGAAATATGCGACGTTTCGGGTCGAAACATCGCCTATTTCCTTCGCTCCACAGGGGTCTCGACCTGAAACGTTGCATATTTCCCCCGTTCCATAGATGCTGCCTCGCCCGCTGAGTTTCTCCAGCATTTTTGTCTACCTTCACTGGGGGAATTGTACACTTGACAATAATGCAACCTCTCCCAGTAGCTGAAACCCTCTAACGCAGACAGAATTCTGGTAAACCCCATATGTCTCCCTGTCCAAAGCTTGTGTATCACTCTTGTCATGGGGGCATGAATCAGAACTGCACACAATACTCCAAATGTGGCCTAACCAAAGTCCTACAGAGCTGCATCATGACCTCCTAACTCCTGTTCTCCATGCCCTGACTGATGCAGGCAAGCACACCATTTGTTCACAGGTTCAAAAGTCCCAGGAGCAGAATTAGGCTATTCGGCCCATCTAGTCCACTCTGCCGTTCAATCATGGCTGATCTATCTCTCCCTCTCAAACCCATTCTACTGCCTTCTCCCCGTAACCTCTGACACCCGCACTAATCAAGAATCTATCTATCTTCACCTTAAAAATATCCACTGACTTGGCCTCCACAGCCGTCTGAGGCAATGAATCCCACAGATTCACCACCCTCTGACTAAAGAAATTCCACCTCATCCCCTTCCTAAAGGAACGTCCTGTGATAATGTTAGTGTGCAGGGATCGCTGGTCGGGGCAGACTCGCCGGGCCGAAGGGCCTGTTTCCGTGCTGTATCTCTAAACTAAACTACGCTCTCGACTGTGTGATGCATAACCTTGCTCCGAGACTTACCTGTGTCAGGAAGGAGACTTCTTTGTTACAGGAAGATAGCTATATATATAAAACCAAGTGCTTAGTAATAATGGCAAGGTATCTTTTTCGCCCACTCGAGGGCCCAAAAAGGTCCTAGATTCAATGTGAAACATAGCACCCCAGATAGTATAGCACTTCCGATGCACTGCAGTCATGTATCTCTCTGGTTTGGGTGATTGGGTTTCTGGATGGTGGCATCATTTCACAACCTTGTAAGTTGAGACAAATGTCCTAACACTGAGGCAGCATTGACTTTAGACTTCTAGAGTCATATGTTTAAAGTTTGGGGAAGGACATCCTTGCTATTGAGGCAATGCAGCATAGATTCACCAGGGATGGCGGGACTGTCATAGAAACATAGAAACATAGAAAATAGGTGCAGAAGGCCATTCGGCCCTTCGAGCCAGCACTGCCATTCATTGTGATCATGGCTAATCGTCCCCAATCAATAACCCGTGACTGCCTTCTCCCCATATCCCTTGACTCCACTAGCCTCTAGAGCTCTATCTAGCTCTCTCTTAAATCCATCCTGTGATTTGTCCTCCACTGCCCTCTGTGGCAGGGAACTGTCATATGAGGAAAGATTGGAAAGACTGGGCTTGTATTCACTGGAATTTAGAAGGATGAGAAGGATCTTATAGAAACTTAAAACAATTATAAAAGGACTGGACCAGCTGGATGCAGGAAAAATGTTCCCGGTGTTGGGGGAGGCCAGAACCAGAGGGCCACAGTCTGAGAATAAAGGGGAGGCCATTTAAAACTGAGATGAGAAAAAACTTTTTTTTCATCCAGAGAGTTGTGAATTTGTGGAATTCCCTGCCACAGAGGGCAGTGGAGGCCAAATCACTGGATGAATTTAAAAGAGAATTAGATAGAGATCTAGGGGCTATCAGAATCAAGGGATATGGGGAGAAGGCAGGCACGGGTTACTGATTGTGGATGATCAGCCATGATCACCAGGAAGGGCGATGCAGGCTCGAAGGCTGCTCATCCACCTATTTTCCATGTTTCTATGTTAAAGCATGTAGGATAATGCTAGTGTGCGAGGTGATCGCTGGTTGGCGCAGACTTGGTGGGCTGAGGGGCCTGTTTCCGCGCTGTATCTCAGATGTCTAAAGTCTAAAGGCCCCACCATGGTGTTACCATGACAACACTTATTGTGTTGGAGTAACTCAGCGGGATAGGGAGCATCTCTGGAAAGAAGGAATGGGTGACGTTTTGGGTCGAGACCCTTCTTCAGACTGGAGACTGGTAGGATTTAGGAGAGAGTTAGATAGAGCTCTAGGGGCTAGTGGAATCAAGGGATATGGTGAAAAGGCAGACATGGGTTATTGATTGGGGACGATCAGACATGATTACAATGAATGGCGGTGCTGGCTCGAAGGGCTGAATGACCTCCTCCTGCACCTATTTTCTATGTTTCTATATACTCCCATCTACATTAGAGGCATAGAGTGATACAGTGTGGAAACAGGCCCTTCGGCCCAACTCGTCCACACCGGCCAACATGTCCCAGCTACACTAGTCCCACCTGCCTGTGCTTGGTCCATATCCCTCCAAACCTGTCCTATCCATGTATCTGTCCAACTGTTTCTTAATCAATGGGATAGTCCCAGCCTCGACCACCTCGTCCGGCTGCTCGTTCCATACACCCACCACCCTTTGTGTGAAAAAGTTACCCCTCAGATTCCTATTAAATGTTTTCCCCTTCACCTTGAACCAATGTCCTCTGGTCCTCGATTCCCCTGGTCCTCAGTGTGGAATCTGGTCCTCAGATTCCTCGACTCTGTGCATCTACCCGATTTATTCCTCATCCTCCTGCGCTCCATGGAATAGAGACCCAGCCTGCTCAACCTCTCCCTGTGGCTCACACCCTCTAGTCCTGGCAACATCCTCATAAATCTTTTCTGAACACTTTCTGGGCATCATGTTATAGGACATCTTTCCTATAACATGATGCCCAGAACTGAACACAATACTCTGCAACATGACCTCCCAACTTCTATACTCAATACTCTGACTGATGAAGGCCAGAGTGCCAAAAGCCTTTCTACCTGCGACCTTCACGGAACCGTGCACCTGTACTCTTAGATCCCTCTGCTCTACAACACTACCCAGAGGCCGACCATTCACTGTGTAGGTCCTGCCCTTGCTTGGCGTCCCAAATGCAACACCTCACACTTTTCGGTATTAAATTTTGTGTCTACCATATATATAAGTAAGTTTATTGACCAAGTATTCACATACAAGGAATTTGCCTTGGTGCTCCGCTCACAAGTAACAACATGACATACAGTGACAGTTACGAATGACTCAGAAAACACTAAACATTAATAATAATAGAACATTAATGATAAAACACCATTGAGCAAGCATGTGAACCAACAAAATACCAGATCAAAGGGAGGCGACAGATTTTTGGCTGTTGAGTAGAGCAACTACTCGTGGATAAAAACTGTTTTTATGTCTGGCTGTGGCAGCTTTGACAGTCCGGAGTCGCCTTCCAGAGGGAAGTGATTCAAAGAGTTTGTGTCCAGGGTGAGAGGGGTCAGAGATGATCTTGCCCGCTCGCTTCCTGGCCCTTGCAGTGTACAGTTCATTAATGGAGGGAAGGTTGCAGCCAATAACCTTCTCTGCTGATCTCTGCTGATATACATATATATACACACACACACACTTTTATGTGTAGCATTGCAAATTAACATTTTCTTCATGTCCTCCAAGGTATTCTTCCTCCTCACTATGAATCTCACGCTACTGTGGTATCATTCCGGAAGGAGCAGTACCAGGACTTGTTGCAAGCATTGCAGGTGATCCGCTTTGTTGAAGACTCCACCCCACAAGTCTGGGTCTACCTGCGGATGTATCAGCTAGAGTGCGGAACACTCCCACGCAGACCCTCCCACTCACTGGTCAGTTCTCTCCATGACATTCATTTTTATGGAGTAAAACAGAATTATAAAGTTCAGAATTTATACTTGCAAATGCAATTCGCAGGTAAAATTGCAGGTAGTTACAAAATGCTGGAGTAACTCAGCGGGTGAGGCAGCATCTATGGAGCGAATGAATTGGCGACGTTTCGGGTCGAGACCCTTCTTCAGACTTCGGGTCTCGACTCGAAACGTTGAGTTGCTGCCTTACAGCGCCAGGGACCTGGGTTCAACCCTGACTAAGTGTTTGGTCTGTACAGAGTTTGTACGTTCTTCCCCCCCGTGACCTGTGTAGGATTTCTCCGGGTCCCAAGACGTTAGGATTACTAGGTTAATTGGCTTCTGGAAATTGTAAATGATCCCTAGTCTGTGAGTGTAGGATAGTGCTAGTGTACGGGGTAATCGCTGGTCGGCACGGACTCAGTGGGCCGAAGGGCCTATTTCCGCCCCCTATCTAAAGTCTAAAGTCAAGTCATGTGTAGAGCATGGAAACAGGCCCTTCGGCCCACAGAGTCCATGCTGACCATCGATCACCCGTTCACACTAGTTCTGTTATCCCACTTTCTCGTCCACTTCTTCTGCAAGGGGAGGAATCATTTTTGCAGAGACCATTTAATGTACAAACCCGCGTGTCTTTAAGGTGTAGGAGGAAACCGGAGCACCCGGAGATGACCCACGTGGTCACAGGGAGAATGTGCAAACTCCACACAGACAGCATCTGAGGTCAAGATCGTACCTGAATTTCTTGATTAGTACATTCGTCAGAGGCTATGGGGAGAGGGCAGGATGATGGGGTTAGGAGGGAGAGTTGGATCAGCCATGATTGAATGGCGGAGTAGACTTGATGGGCCGAATGGCCTAATTCTGTTCCTATTCCTTATGACTTTATGAACCCAGGACTGGTGCTGTGAGGCAGCAGCCCAAACATCAATAAAGTTGCCTTTATTCAGTTCAGTTGCCATTCTTGGCACATTCAGTTGCCATCTTAAACATCAATAAACTTTGCTCATATATATGTATGTATATATATACACACACACACAATCTGTTTCTTCCCAGCTGTTATCAGGCAACTGAATCAATAGACAATAGGTGCAGGAGGAGGCCATTTGGCCCTTCGAGCCAGCACCGCCATTCAATGTGATCATGGCTGATCATCCACAATCAGTACCCCGTTCCTGCCTTCTCCCCATATCCCCTGACACCGCTATTTTTGAGCGCCCTATCTAGCTCTCTCTTGAAAGCATCCAGAGAACCGGCCTCCACCACACTCTGAGGCAGAGAATTCCACAGACTCACCACTCTCTGTGAGAAAAAGTGTTTCCTCGTCTCCGTTCTAAATGGCTTGCCTCTTATTCTTAAACTGTGGCCCCTGGTTCTGGCCTCCCCCAACATCGGGAACATGTTTTCTGCCTCTAGCGTGTCCAAGCCCTTAACAATCTTTGTTAACAATCTAAGAATCATCCTATCACCAACTAGAGAGCGGTCCTGAACTACCATCTACCTTATCGGAGACCCTCGGACTATCTTAAATCGGACTTTACTGGACTTTATCTTAGTCTAAACCTTATCCCCTTTATCTTATATCTATACACTGTGGACAGCTCGATTGTAATCATGCATAGTCTAACGAAACACGCAACAAAAAAAGCTATTCAATGTACCCCGGTACACGTGGCAATAATAAAGCAAACTAAACTAAACTTATTTTCAAGTTCATAAGATCATGTGATAGGAGCAGAATTAGGCCATTCGGCCCATCCAGTCTACTCCGCCATTCAATCATGACTGATCTATCTCTCCCTCAACCCCGTTCTCCTGCCTTCTCTCCATAACCTCTGACTCCGTACTAATCAAATAGTGAAATACTATTTAAAATGTCATCACAGTTGAGTTAATTATTCAATATTAATATAACATGTGCTTATAACATTATTCGATATTGAAATAATATGGTATTTGTAGGCTAATAAAATCAGAAACGTTTACAAATTAAAATGTCAGTTATGCAATGATATGCCCTTTCTCATAGAATCATAGAGTGATACAGTGTGGAAACAGGCCCTTCGGCCCAACTTGTCCCCGCCAGCCAACATCTCCCAACCCACCAGTCCCACCAGCCTGCGTTGGGTCCATATCCCTCCAAACCCGTCCTATCCATGTACCTGTCTTAAATGTTGGGATAGTCCCAGCCTCAATCAACTACCTCATCCGGCAACTTATTCCATACGCCCACCACCCTCTGTGTGAAAATGTTACCCCTCATGTTCCTATTAAATCTTTCCCCCTCCCTTCACCTTAAACCTATGTCCTCTGGTCCTCGATTCCCCTACTCTGTGCATCTACCCGATCTATTCCTCTCATGATTTTATACACTTCGACAAGATCACCGCTCATCCTCCTGCGCTCCAGAGAATAGAGTCCCAGCCTGCTCAACCTCTCCCTATGGCTCAGGCCCTCTAGTCCCGGCAACATCCTGGTAAATCTTCTCTGCGCCCTTTCCAGCGTGACAGCGTCTTTGCTACAACGTAGGAATCATGGGCATATAGCATCGTAATGTTTTAACGCTGTTATTACCGTTATTTGTCACAGGGACCAGAGGACAAAATGTTAATGGCAATTGCAGAAGCGATGGACGAGATGATGGAGAATGATGTCGATTCATACTGGCTGGTCAAGTGTTTTGTGAAGCAGTTTTATCATAAATACGGGGATTCGCTGCCTCACTTGGTAAGTAGCTCGCTGAAGTCACAATTGATCGCAAAACTCCAAGTGAAATCACCTTCATAGAAATGGGTGCAGGAGTAGGCCATTCGGCCCTTCGAGCCTGCACCGCCATTCAATATGATCGTGGCTGATCATCCACAATCAGTACCGGTTCCTGCCTTCTCCCCATATCCCTTGATTCCGTTAGCCCTAAGGGCTAAATCCAACTCTCCCTTGGAAACATCCAGTGAACTGGCCTCCACTGCCTTCTGAGGCAGAGAATTCCACAGATTCACAACTCTCTGGTGAAGTAAATGTTCCTCATCTCCATTCTAAATGGCCAACCCCTTATTCTTAAACTGTGGCCCCTAGTTCTGGACTCCCCCAACATCGGGGGCATTTTTCCTGCATCTAGCCTGTGCAATCCATTAATAATTGTATATGTTTCTATAAGATCCTCTCTCATCCTTCTAATGTAATGTGATTAGGAGTGACAATTAGAGTCATAGAGTGATACTGCAGGGTAACAGGCCCTTCGGCCCAACTTGCTCATGCCAGACCACATGTCCCATCTACACTAGTCCCACCTGCCTGTGTTTGGCCTATATCCCTCTAAACTTGTCCTCTCTATGCACCTGTCTAAATGTTTCCTAAACGTTGGGATAGTCCCTGCCTCAACTACATCCTCTGGCAGCTCGTTCCATACACGCACCACCCTCTGTGTTTGAACGTTACCCCTCATGTTCCTATTAAACCTTTCCCCCTTCACCTTAAACCAATGTCCCCTACTCTGGGCAAAAGAGCCTGTGCACTTGAATACCTGATGTACTCCTCTCATGAATCTGTACACAATACTCCAATTGTGGCCTCACCAACGTCTTATATAATTGCAACACCACTTCCCACCTTCCTTAATTGATGAAAAGCAGACAGCACTTATTAAGTGCAAGACATTGGTGAGGCCGCATAGGTGTGGACTCCTGTGTGAAGCGCAGGTTCGGCGATCGTTTCGCTGAACACCTCCGCTCAGTCCACCTAAACCTACCTTGATCTGCCGGTTGCTCAGCACTTTAACTCCCCCTCCCATTCCCACTCTGACCTTTCTGTCCTGGGCCTCCTCCATTGTCAGAGTGCGGCTCAGCGCAAATTGGAGTAACAGCACCTCATATTTCACTTGGGCAGCTTACACCCCAGCGGTATGAACATTGACTTCTCTAACTTCAAGTAGCCCTTGCTTTCCCTCTCTCTCTCCATCCCCTTCCCCTTCCCAGTTCTCCCACCAGTCTCGCTGTCTCCGACTACATTCTATCTCTGTCCCGCCCACTCCCCTGACATCAGTCTGAAGAAGGGTCTCGACCCGAAACGTCACCCATTCCTTCTCTCCAGAGATGCTGCCTGACCCGCTGAGTTACTCCAGCATTTTGTGTCTAACTTGGATTTAAACCCGCATCTGCAGTTCTTTCCTACCTATATATGTATTTATGTCATCATCGGAGGTCACGCAAACGAGTATGACTGTCCTCTCATGGAGGACGCCTGTGCATGACTTTGTTTAACGTGCACAGACAGCCACCCCACGGTCCTTGACTGATCTGGGTCAGGATCCAGTGGCATGGAGTCCAAGACGACCGGAGACCCTTTTCTGCTGCAGCCTTCATCCGCCTTCCCAGCCGTTGTGAGGCTCCACTAAGGTCAGCCATCGTCCTCCGCCTGTTCCACGGTTGAGGTCTTGGTTGGATTGCTCTTTGTCAGAGACCTCCCCCTCGACCTCACCGCCATGGGTGGCCCTACCAGGAGCATAGCTCCAGACGGCATCGCTCTCAGGATCTCAGGCCCACACAAGCTTCTCCACCACGACAAGGTGACAATCCACGGAGAAGATTATATATATGTGCGTGTGTGTGTGTGTGTATGTATGTATGTGTGTGTGTGTGTGTGTGTGTATATATATATAAATAATATATATATATAGATATGTATGTGTGTGTGTGTGTGTATATATATATATATATAAATTATATATATATATATATATATATATATATATATATATATGTGTGTGTGTATATATATGTGTATATATATATATGTGTGTATGTACACTCCCACCAACACCAGTCCCACCTGCCAGCGTTTGGCCCATATCCCTCCAAACCTGTCCCATCCATGTACCTGTCTAACAGCTTCTTATTTTTGATTTAAACCAGCATCTGCAGTTCTTTCCTACACATTTAGATAATTGTGTTCAGTTTTAGTCATCAAAGATGTTGATCAGCTGGAAAGGGTGCAGAGAAGATTTACGAGGATGTTGCCAGGACTCGAGGGTGTGAAGGGAGAGGTTGGGACTTTATTCCTTGAAGCACAGGAGGATGAGGGGGTGATCTGATAGAGGGGTACAACCTGAGGGATAACCTTTCCATGCATTAGGGTGATGGGTACATGGAACTTTGAAGAAATATTTAGACAGGTCCATAGATAGCTTAGGTTTAGAGGGATATGGCCCAAACGCAGGCAGGTGGGACTAGTGTAAGTGGGACATGTTGACCGGTGTGGGCTAGTTGGGCCGAAGGGCCAAGTCCAGGCTGTATCACTCAGTCTGCGGGGGCGGAGAGGTCCGAAGTTAAACATCTCATCCGTGAGACGCTACTGTAGAGCGCACAACACACCCAACTTCACATTCAGGGATATGGGCCAAACATAGCAGGTGGGAGAGTAGGCAGTCACGGTGGCGCAGCGGTAGAGTTGCTGCCTTACAGCGCTTGCAGCGCCACAGACCCGGGTTCCATCCTGACTAGGGGCGCTGTCTGTCCGGAGCTTGTTCATTCTCCCCGTGACCTGCGTGGGTTTTCTCCGGGTGCTCCGGTTTCCTTCCACACTCCAAAGAAGTACAGGTTTGTAGGTTAACTGGCTTGGTATAAGTATAAATTGTCCTTAGTGTGTGTAGGATAGTGTTAAGGTGGGGGGATCGCTGGTCAGATACAGGATAAAGGATAGGTAGACAAAAATGCTGGAGAAACTCAGCGTGTGAGGCAGCATCTATGGAGCGAAGGAATAGGCGACATTTCGGGTCCAGACCCATCTTCAGATAAAGGGTAGAACATTTAATGCAACATAAAAGACAATTGTAGCCCGAGGATATCTAATGAGGTATGTCGTTGCTCCAGTTGGTGGTTGGATGGTTCAGTTGCCTGACAACAGCTGGGAAGAAACTGTCCCTGAATCTGGAAGTGTGCGTTTTCACACTTCTGTACCTCTTGCCCGATGGGAGAGGGGAGAAGAGGGAGTGACCAGGGTGCGACTGGGCCTTGATTATGCTGCTGGCTTTGCCGAGGCAGCGTGTGGTGTAAACTTGCCCTTGCCTTTTATCCGTTGTGTAGCCAAAGAGCCTTGAACATTACCTGAACCTGGAAGACAGCAAACTCCTGGCTCACCTCCACACTTGCTCAGCCATGACTAAACTTCCCTACGATGTGTGGTTCACACACTGTTTTGCGGGTTATTTACCGGAATCAAGCCTTCAAAGGTAGGCCTTTAAGTTTACAATGAAAATGTACTTGTGTAGCTTTACTGATGACAGTGTAAAATATCATCAATGGTTCAATCGTAGACCACATTCTGGGCACCACGTTATAGGAAAGATATTGTCAAGCTTGAAAGGGTTCAGAGAAGATTTACTAGGATTTTCCCAGATCTTGAGGGTGTGAGATATAGGGAGATGTTGACTAGGCTGGGTCTCTATTCCATGGAGCGCAGGAGGATGAGGGGTGATATTATAGAGGTGTACAAAATCACGATGAATAGATCGGGTAGACGCACAGTCTCTTGCCCAGAGGACCAGAAGACATAGGTTTCAAGGTGAAGGGGAAAAGATTTAATAGGAATCTGAGGGGTAACATTTTCACACAAAAGGTGGTGGGTGTATGGAACGAGCTGCCGGAGGAGGTAGTTGAGGCTGGGACTATCCCAACGTTTAAGAAACAGTTAGACAGGTACATGGTTAGGACAGGTTTGTAGGGATATGGACCAAGCGCAGGCAGGTGGGACTAGTGTAGATGGGCCTTGTTGGTCGGTGTGGGCAAGTTGGGCCGAAGGGCCTGTTTCCACACTATTATTCTATGACTATGACTAATGGTACATTTTGTCAATGAAACTCCTCTGTTTGCATACAGTTCAGTAAAAATCTTAATATACATATGCTTATGCATAAAAATGTAAGACTAGCAGCAGAGTTGTTGCCTCACAGCGCCAGCGACCCGGGTTCGAGTATGCTGTCTGTAAGGAGTTTGCACGTTCTCCCCGTGACCTGCGTGGGTTTTCTCCGGGTGCTCCGATTTCTCCCACACTCCAAAGGCGTACAGGTTTGTAGGTTAATTGGCTTGGTGTAAATGTAAATTCTCCCTCGTGTGCAAAGGATAGTGTTAATGTATGGGATTGCTGGTCAGCATGGACTTGGTGGGCCGAAGGGCCTGTTTTCGGGCTGTTTAAACTAAACTAAACAACTAGTAGATTATACAAGTGTCGCCATGTTTCTGGCGCTATCTTGTTCTCATCTAGTTCAAAGTTGTTAAACATGTAGAATTTTAACTTGTCCTTAAGCCCCGTTGTCATGGCGACGGCACTGGGTGGGAGTTGCAGGGGTCGGCCTGGCCAGGCGATGTTGTAGGTGTGTCCACCGCTCCGTGCCGCTGCAGGCCGCATCCCATCCACCCGCTTGGACACTCGGAGTGGTGCCCGGTCTAATGGAGTCCCAGGCTGCTGCAGGGTCTCTAGGAGTGGTGCCCGGTCTAATGGTGTCCCAGGCTGCTGCAGGGCCTCCAGCAGGGCCCGGTCTAATGGAGTCCCAGGCTGCTGTGGGGCCTCTAGGAGTGGCGCCCGGTCTAATGGAGTCCCAGGCTGCTGCAGGGCCTCTAGGAGTGGCGCCCGGTCTAATGGAGTCCCAGGCTGCTGCAGGGCCTCCAGCAGGGCCCGGTCTAATGGAGTCCCAGGCTGCTGCAGGGCCTCCAGCAGGGCCCGGTCTAATGGAGTCCCAGGCTGCTGTGGGGCCTCTAGGAGTGGCGCCCGGTCTAATGGAGCCCCAGGTTGCTGCAGGGCCTCCAGCAGGGCCCGGTCTAATGGAGTCCCAGGCTGCTGCAGGGCCTCCAGCAGGGCCCAGTCTAATGGAGTCCCAGGCTGCTGTGGGGCCTCTAGGAGTGGCGCCCGGTTTAATGGTGTCCCAGGCTGCTGCAGGGCCTCCAGCAGGGCCCGGTCTAATGGAGTCCCAGGCTGCTACAGGGCCTCCAGCTGCCCATTCCACCCCTCATCTGCCGCAGCCGACCTCTGAACCCCCAGAGCATATCGAGGGTGCGGCAGGTGAGACCCCAGCCCACTCACCCGCACACATCCTCATCTCCGTTGACTCCATCTTGTAACTGTCATGCTGGCCAAAGTTGACTGGAAAGGGACCCTAACAGGGATGACGGTAGAACAGCAATGGCAGGAATTTCTGGGAATGGTCCAAAAGATGCAGGATCAGTTCAATCCAAAGAGGAAGAAAGATTCAGAGGGGAGTAAGAGGCAACTATGGCTGTCAAGGGAAGTCAAGGACTGTGTAAGGAAGACACAAACAATCTTCCTGATGTACTAGTGGCCAGAGGATCTAGGGTGCCGGAGGAACTGAAGGAAATCCACATTAGGCAGGAAATGGTGTTGGATAGACTGATGGGACTGAAGGCTGATAAATCCCCAGGGCCTGATGGTCTGCATCCCAGGGTCCTTCAGGAAGTGGCTCTAGAAATCGTGGATGCATTGGTGATAATTTTCCAATATTCTATAGATTCAGGATCAGTTCCTGTGTATTCAAGGGTAGCTAATGTTATCCCACTTTTTAAGAAAGGCAGGAGAGAGAAAACAGGGAATTATAGACCAGTTAGCCTGACATTGGTGGTGGGGAAGATGCTGGAGTCAATTATAAAAGATGAGATAGCCGCACATTTGGATAACAGTAACTGGATCGGTCCGAGTCAGCATGGATTTACGAAGGGGAAAACATGCTTGACTAATCTTCTGGAATTTTTTGATGATGTAACTAGGAAAATGGACAAGGGAGAGCCAGTGGATGTAGTGTACCTGGACTTTCAGAAAGCATTTGATAAGGTCCCACGTAGGAGATTAGTGGGCAAAATGAGGGCACATGGTGTTGGGGGTAGGGTACTGACATGGATAGAGAAGTGGTTGGCAGACATTGAACAAAGAGTAGGGATTAACGGGTCCCTTTCAGAATGGCAGGCAGTGACTAGTGGGGTGCTGCAAGGCTCGGTGCTGGGACCGCAGCTATTTACAATATACATCAATGATTTGGATGAAGGGATTCAAAGTAACACTAGCAAATTTGCAGATGACACAAAGCTGGGTGGCAGTGTGAACTGTGAGGAGGATGCTATGAGGATGCAGGGTGACTTGGACAGGTTGGGGGAGTGGGCAGATGCAGTTTAATGTGGATAAATGTGAGGTTATCCACTTTGGTGGCAAAAACAGGAAGGCAGTTTATTATCTGAATGGTGTCAAGTTGGGAAAAGGGGAAGTACAACGGGATCTGTGGGTCCTTGTTCATCAGTCTATGAAAGTAAGCATGCAGTACAGCAGGCAGTGAAGAAAGCGAATGGCATGTTGGCCTTCATAATGAGAGGATTTGAGTATGTCAAGTGGAATTCTTTGCCTCAGAGGGCGGTGGAGGCCGGTTCTCTGGATGCTTTCAAGAGAGAGTTAGATAGAGCTCTTAAAGATAGCGGAGTCAGGGGAGATGGGGAGAAGGGAGGAATGGGGTACTGATTGGGGATGATCAGCCATGATCACAGTGAATGGCGGTGCTGGCTCGAAGGACCGAAAGGCCTACCCCTGCACCTATTGTCTATCTTGTCGTAGCTTGTCGCGGGTGGACGTAAGTTGTTGTAGGTGTGATTTCATGTGGACGTCCAAATGGGTCACCGGTTGTCGGTAGCTTGCCGTAGCTTGTCGACGACTCGGTGGTAAGTTGTGATAGCTTGTTGTTGACATTGTCGTGGGTGGGTTCCAGTTGCCGCTTTTTCGGCGACCTGCTACGACTGTGACAGTCGCCGAAAAAATCTCCTAAGTGGGACAAGCCCTTTACTCCTGCATATTGTGTCTAAACTCAAACAGCGCTCCAGTACCTGCCCCAACTACCAACTCTGTCATCAGCGAATGTATTAATGTGTATAATTTGCATATTTTAGGATGTGCTGATCATGCTGATGGTTGTTTTTCAGGGTTTGGGATAAAGTGATAAGCGGATCGTGCAAAATTCTGGTCTTCGTAGCCATGGAAATTTTATTAACTTTTAAGATGAAGTTAATGGCAATGAATAAAGCGGAAAGTATCACACAGTTCCTTCTCAACGTAAGTATCCTTGCCAGCAAATATCTTCAGCGCTATTCTCAAGTTACTTGTGTCCCCACTACTTTAGAGATGCAGCGTGGAAACAGGCCCGACAGCCCACCGAGTCCGCGCCGACCTGCGATCCCCGCACACTAGCACTACCCTACACGCACCAGGGACAATTCCACATTTTGCACCAAGCCGATTAACCACCAAACCGCTGCGTCTTTGGAGTGTGGGAGAAAACCGAGAAAACCCACGCAGGTCACGGGGAGAACGTACAAACTCCCTACAGGCAGCACCCGTAGCTGGGATCGAACCCGGGTCTCTGGCGCTGTGAGGCAGAAGCTCTACCGCTGCGTCATCGTGCGGCCCTAGTAGACTTCTCCAAGGCAGTACACAAGGAGCTGTCGCGTTATAATACTGAGGCTTTTTAAGGCTCTGCTGGTCAGGCCGCATTTGGAATATTGTGAGCAGTTTTAGGCCCCATATCTGAGGAAGGATGTGCCGGCTCTGGAGAGGGACCAGAGGAGGTTTACAAGAATGATCCCAGGAATGAGTGGGTTAACCTATGATGAGCGTTTGACGGCACTGGGCCTGTACTCGCTGGAGTTTAGAAAGATTAAGGGGGGGACCTCATTGAAACTTACCGAATAGTGAAAGGCCTGGATAGAGTGGATGTGGAGAGGATGTTTCCACTAGTGGGAGAGTCTAGGACCAGAGGGCACGGCCTCAGAATTAAAAAAAACCTACCTTGAGAAAAGAGGTGAGGAATTTGTTTTTAACCAGAGGGTGGTGAGTCTGTGGAATTCTTTGCCTCAGACGGCTGTGGAGACCAAGTCAGTGGATATTTTTACAGCAGATAAAATAAAATGATTTAGACAGGCACGTGGATAGGATAGGTTTAGAGGGTTATGAGCCAAACGCAGGCAGGTGGGACTAATGTAGATGGGACATCATGTTGGTCGGTGTGGGCAAGTTGGGCCGAAGGGCCTGTATATGTACTCTATGACTACTGTGCAATCTTAACTTGATGCTGTTAATCAGATTAATTTTCTCCAACCTAACAATGTACTCTTTGTGGGTAGACAAAAATGCTGGAGAAACTCAGCGGGTGAGGCTTCATGTATGGAGAGAAGGAAATAGGCGACGTTTCGGGTCGGGACCCTTAAAAATGTTGGAGAAACTCAGCGGGTGGGGCAGCATCTATGGAGAGAAGGAATAGGCGACGTTTTGGGTCGAGACTGTTAAGATTGTTAAGGGCTTGGACACGCTAGAGGCAGGAAACATGTTCCCGATTTTGGGGGAGTCCAGAACCAGGGGCCACAGTTTTAAGAATAAGGTGTAAGCCATTTAGAACGGGACGAGAAAACACTTTTTCTCACAGAGAGTGGTGAGTCTGTGGAATTCTTTGCCTCGGAGGGCGATGGAGGCCGGTTCTCTGGATGCTTTCAAGAGAGAGCTAGATAGGGCTCTTAAAGATAGCGGAGTCAGGGGATATGGGGAGAAGGCAGGAACGGGGTACTGATAGGGGATGATCAACCATGATCACATTGACTGGCGGTGCTGGCTCGAAGGGCCAAATGGCCTACTCCTGCACCTATTGTCTATTGAGACCCTTAAAAATGCTGGAGAAACTCAGCGGGTGAGGCAGCATCAATGGAGCGAAGGAATATTCCTTCGCTCCATAGATGCTGCCTCACTCGCTGAGTTTCTCCAGCATTTTTATCGACCTTTGATTTTTGCAGCATCTGCAGTTCCTACTTAAACATGTGCTCTTTGTGTGTTTGTTTAGGTTCCTCAAGAGAATACAGACGCAGTCATCAGCAAGGCCATTGATTTGTGGCACAAATACGTGGGGACTCCGATGCACTCGGTATAATTAACACTCGAATGAAAGAGATCGACCTTGTCTTCTGTCATAATTTATTAAAATAACTTTGCACAAAATTTGAAAATTGGACTTTCAAGTAAACAAGACAATACTGTCAGGCCAACACTATGCTGGCATTTATTTCAAGAAGGGTAGAATCCACAGCAAGGATGTAATGCTGAGGCTCTATAAGGCGATGGTCAGGCCGCATTTGGAATATTGTGAGCAATTTTGGGCCCCATATCTGAGGAAGGATGTGCCGGCTCTGGAGAGGGTCCAGAGGAGGTTTACAAGAATGATCCCAGGAATGAGTGAGTTAATGTACGATGAGTGTTTGATGGCGCTGGGCCTGTACTCGCTGGAGTTTAGAAGGATAAGGGCGATCCTCATTGAAACGTACCGAATAGTGAAAGGCTTGGATAGAGTGGGTGTGGAGAGGATGTTTCCACCAGTGGGAGAGTCTAGGACCAGAGGTCATAGCCTCAGAATAAAAGGACATTCCTTTAGAAAGGAGATGAGGAGGAATTTCTTTAGTCAGAAGGTGGTGAATCTGTGGAATTCTTGGCCACAGACGGCTGTGGAGGCCACAAGTCAGTGGATATTTTTAAGGCAGAGACAGATAGATTCTTGATTAGTGCGGGTGTCAGGGGTTATGGGGAGAAGGCAGGAGAATGGGGTTAGGAGGGAGTGTTAGATCAGCCATGATTTTATGACGTATCAGGGGTAGACCTGATGGGCCAAATGGCCTAATTCTCCTATCAGTTATGAACTTATGAAATAATTTAGTATTTTAAAGTGAATAAAATTAGGACGGGTTGCATCATCACTGGTTGCCTCAATTGGTGACAGAAGTTGGGAGCCAAATCTATCCTCCCGGGTCTATCCTCCTAGTCCACCCGACCTCGGGCGGTCTGGGAGGAGGAGGAGGAGGACTGGACTTTTTGGTGCCTTCCCTCACAGTGGAAAGTGCTGATTCTGCTATGGGGGGACATTCATGTTGAATCCTATAGTGTATTGTGTCTTTTTTAATTTTTTTACATTTTATATGGATGTATGGTAATGTAAATTTATTTTTTCTCTGTAAAGCTACTTTGGCTTCAACATGATTTGATTTAAAAGTGTTATATAAATAAAAATTACTTATGCCCCTGTCCCACTTAGGAAACCTGAACGGAAACCTCTGGAGGCTTTGCGCCCCACCCAAGGTTTCCGTGCGGTTCCCGGAGGTTTTTGTCCTCCGGCAACCACCTTCAACTGGCATCGCAATCGGCTTTGACTAAAAAATTACAGATTTTTAAAACGGAAACCACTTTCGACCAGTAGGGAGACTGACAAAAATCTCCGGGAACCGTACGGAAACCTTGGGTGGGGCGCAAAGTCTCCAGAGGTTTCCGTTCAGGTTTCCTAAGTGGGGCAGGGGCATTACTTACTTACTTACTCCACCTATCATGCAATTGTAACAACGTTCTCTCTGGGAGATGCTCAGTCAATTCTTCCCAGCTGTCATCAGACAACTGAACCGTCCTCTCAAAACTAGCGAGTGGTCCTGACCTCCCATCTACATCATTGGAGCCCTATAATGGGACTATCTTGCACTAAACGTTATTCGGAGTACAGGAACAGCTTCTTCCCCTCTGTTATCAGGCTCCTTCAATAAGCTAGGGTACTGTCCGATTCACCTCTACCCCATTGCGGACATTGGACTTTGTCTCTGGAACTGATGCACTGGCAGAGAGCCTAGTCCTGACCTCCCATCGATCTCATTGGAGACCCTCGGAATATCTTTAATCGGACTTTACCTTGCACTAAATGTTATTCCCTTCATCACGTATCCATACCCTGGACGGCTCGATTGTAATCGTGTACAGTCTTTCCGCTGACTGGATAGCACGCATCAAAAGCTTTTCACTGTATCTCGGTACACGGGACAATAAACTAAACTAGGATCGTTATGGTGTGTTGGGATCGCTGGTCGGGGCGGACTCCCTGGTCGGCGGCAATCGGGAATCTCTTGGGTCTAGAAGTCTAAAGATGGTGCCAGTGTTCTCCAGGTGATCCAACTCTATAGAGGTGCAGGTGTGTTGGCTAAATGACTTCAGGAAATTGTTCCTGGTGTGTAAGTTGGTGCTGGTGTTGAGGGAGAGGATAGCTGGTCGGAGCGGGCACGGTGGGCCAAAGGGCCAAACTAAACTGTATCTCCAAACTGTCCTCACCTTCTCCATCATGGTCTGGTTTGGCTCAGCCACCAAGCACGACACCCGGAGGCTGCAGCGAATCGTCCGATCAGCAGAGAAGGTTATTGGCTGCAACCTTCCCTCCATTGATGAACTGTACACTGCAAGGGCCAGGAAGCGAGCGGGCAAGATCATCTCTGACCCCTCTCACCCTGGCCACAAACTCTTTGAATCACTTCCCTCTGGAAGGCGACTCCGGACTGTCAAAGCTGCCACAGCCAGACATAAAAACAGTTTTTTTTTCCCCACTAGTAGTAGCTCTACTCAATAACCAAAAATCTGAAGCCTCCTTTTGCTCTGGTATTTTATTTAATTCACATGTTTAATCAATAATGTTTTATTATTAATATTTAATGTTTTATGTGTCATTCTCAATTGTCACTATGTCATGTTGTCACTTGTGGGCGGAACACCGAGGCAAATTCCTTGTATGTGAATACTTGGTCAATAAACGTATTCACTCAAAGTAAACTGCCTTTTCAGCATGGTTCTGGTTTTCATTTTGACATTGTTGGTACAAACTCCTTTACTGCTGTAGTCACCGTCCATTTTATGCGCTGTAATGTTCTGCCACTCCGACAGGTAAGTCCCGGTGAGCCGTAGCCGTAACTAGTGGGGTACCGCAAGGCTCGGTGCTGGGACCGCAGCTATTTACAATATACATCAATGATTTAGATGAAGAGATTCAAAGTAACATTAGCAAATTTGCAGATGACACAAAGCTGGGTGGCAGTGTGAACTGTGAGGAGGATGCTATGAGAATGCAGGGTGACTTGGACAGGTTGGGTGAGTGGGCAGATGCATGGCAGATGACGTTTAATGCGGATAAATGTGAGTTTATCCACTTTGGTAGCAAAAACAGGAAGGCAGATTATTACCTAAATGGTGGGTTACACAAAAAGCTGGAGAAACTCAGCGGGTGCAGCAGCATCTAAGGAGCGAAGGAGATAGGCGACGTTTCGGGTCGAGACCCTTCTTCAGACTGGTCAGGGATCAGGGAAACGAGAGATATAGACGGTGATGTGGAGAGATAAAGAACAATGAATGAAAGATATGCAAAAGTAACGATGATAAAGGGAACAAGCCATTGTAAGCTGTTTGTGGTGTGAAAATGAGAAGCTAGTGCGACTAGGGTGGGGGAGGGAGATAGAGATAGAGGGAATGCCAGGGCCCGAGGGCTGAGGGAGAGGTGGGAGGGGGAGGAGACAGCAAGGGTTAACAGAATTGAGAAAATTCAATGTTCAAGCCCAAAGGATGCAGACTCCCCAAGCGGAATATGAGGTGCTGTTCCTCCAACTTGTGGTGTTGCTCACTCTGGCCGTGGAGGAGGCCCAGGACCGAGAGGTCGGATACGGAATGGGAGGGGGAGTTGAAGTGCTGAGCCACCGGGAGGTCGGCTTCGTTATTGCGGACCGAGCGGAGGTGTTCGGCGAAACGATCGCCAAGCCTCCGCTTGGTCTCACCGATATAGATCATCTGGCATCGGGAGCAGCGGATGCAGTAGATGAGGTTGGAGGAGGTGCAGGTGAACCTCTGTCGGACCTGGAATGACTGCTTGGGTCCCTGAAAGGAGTGGAGGGGGGAGGTGAAGGGACAAGTGTAGCATTTCTTGCGGTTGCAAGGGAAAGTGCCCGGGGAAGGGGTAGAGCGGGAGGGGAGGGAAGAATTGACAAGGGAGTTGCGGAGGGAGCGGTCTTTGCGGAAGGCAGACGGGGGGGAGATGGGAAGATGTGGCGGGTGGAGGGGTCACGTTGGAGGTGGCGAAACTGGCGGAGGACTATGTGTTGTATTTGCCGGCTGGTGGGGTGGAAGGTGAGGACCAGGGGGACTCTGCCCTGTTTGCGAGTGGGGGAATGGGGAGCGAGGGCAGTGTTGCGGGGTATGGAGGAGACCCTGGTGCGAGCCTCATCAATAGTGGGGGAGGGGAATCCCCGTTCTCTGAAGAATGAGGCCATTTGTGATGACCTGGTGTGGAACACCTCATCCTGTGAACAGATGCGGCGTAGACGGAGGAATTGGGAATAGGGGATGGAGTCCTTACAGGAAGCAGGGTGGGAGGAAGGGTAGTCCAGGTAGCTGTGGGAGTCGGTTTGTAGCTAAATGGTGTCAAGTTGGGAAAAGGGGAAGTACAATGGGATCTGGGGGTCCTTGTTCATCAGTCTATGAAAGTAAGCATGTAGGTACAGCAGGCAGTGAAGAAAGTGAATGGCATGATGGCCTTCATAACAAGAGGAGTTGAGTATAGGAGCAAAGAGGTCCTTCTGCAGTTGTACAGAGCCCTAGTGAGACCACACCTGGAATATTGTGTGCAGTATTGGTCTCCAAATTTGAGGAAGGACATTCTTGCTATTGAGGGAGTGCAGCGTTGGTTCACAAGGTTAATTCCCGGGATGGCGGGACTATCGTATGTTAATAGAATGGAGCAGCTGGGCTTGTACACTCTGGAGTTTAGAGGGATGAGAGGGGATCTTATTGAAACATATAAGATTATTTAGGGTTTGGACACGCTAGAGGCAGGAAACATGTTCCCGATGTTGGGGGAATCCAGAACCAGGGGCCACAGTTTAAGAATAAGGGGTAAGCCATTTAGAACGGAGACGAGGAAACACTTTTTCACACAGAGAGTGGTGAGTCTGTGGAATTCTCTGCCTCAGAGGGCGGTGGAGGCCAGTTCTCTGGATACTTTCAAGAGAGAGCTAGAGAAATATAGCGGAGTCAGGGGATATGGGGAGAAGGCAGGAACGAGGTACTGATTGGGGATGATCAGCCATGATCACATTGAATGGCGGTGCTGGCTCGAAGGGCCGAATGGCCTCCTCCTGCACCTATTGTATATTGTACCGTGACACAGGACCGGGATTGGGAAGCCGCCGGTCCCGGCCCCAACTCGCCCCCGAAGACCTGGAACCGGAGAGGAGGGTGGAGGGGTGTCAGCAAAGGGCCGGTAAGAAGGACCAGGGGGGGTCATACCTTCTGCACCCTCGAGGTCGGCTGCGAGAGGCGTCCCTGGGGCACGTAGGCTGACGGTGGGCGGCCGAAGAGAGTTGACGACGATTCACAGGACGATCCGAAATGGAGGCGACGGCTGCAAGGGGTCCATTATGGGCGGCACGGTGGCGCAGCGGGTAGAGCTGCTGCCTCACAGCGCCAGGGACCCGGGTCCAATCCTGACTACGGCTGCTGTCTGTACGGAGTTTGTACATTCTCTCTTCGTGACCTGCGTGGAGTTTCTCCGGGTGCTCCGGTTTCCTCCCACACTCCAAAGAAGTACAGGTTCGTAAATTAATTGGCTTCTGTGTTGTAGATAATGGTATATGGGTGGTTTTGCAGATAGTGAAGATGGTTGTGAAAGGTTGCAGCAGGATCTTGATCGATTGGCCAGGTGGGCGGAGGAATGGTTGATGGAATTTAATACGGAGAAGTGTGAGGTGTTGCATTTTGGGACGCCGAACAAGGGCAGGACCTACACAGTGAATGGCCGGCCTCTGGGTAGTGTTGTAGAGCAGAGGGATCTAGGAGTGCAGGTGCATGGTTCCGTGAAGGTCGAGTCGCAGGTAGATCAGGTGGTCAAAAAGGCCTTTGGCACATTGGCCTTCATCAGTCAAGAGTATAGAAGTAGGGAGGTCACGTTGCAGTTGTATAAGAGGTTGCTGAGGCCGCACTTAGAGTATTGTGCAGTTTTGAGCACCGTGTTATTGGGAAGATATTATAAAGCTTCATCCTTGTAAATCTTCTCACAGGTTCAGAGACGTTTACAAGGATGTTGCCAGGACTCGAGGGACTGAGCTACAGGGGGAGGTTGAGCAGGCTGGGACTCTATTCCATGGAGCGCAGGAGGATGAGGGGTGACCTTACAGGGGTGTACAAAATCATGAGAGGAATAGTTGTGTGAACACACAGAATCTTTTGCACAGGTTAGGGGAATCAAGGACCTAGAGGATTTAGGTTTCAGGTGAAGGGGAAAACATTTAATAGGAACCTGAGGGGTGAATTTTTTATACAGAGGGTGGTGGGTGTATGGAACGAGCAGCCCAAGGAGGTAGTTGAGGCTGGGACTATTGCAATGTTTAAGAAACATTTAGACAGGTACATGGATAGGATGGGAGGGATATGGGCCAAACGCAGGCAAGTGGGACTAGTGTAGATGGGACATTGTTGGCCGTTGTGGGCAGGAAACATGTTCCCGATGTTGGGGGAGTCCAGAACCAGGGGCCACAGTTTATGAATAAGGGGTAAGCCATTTAGAACGGAGACGATTAAACACTTTTTCACACAGAGAGTGGTGAGTCTGTGGAATTCTCTACCTCAGAGGACGGTGGAGGTCGATTGTCTGGATACTTTCAAGAGAGAGCTAGATAGCGCTCTTAAAGATAGCGGAGTCAGGGGATATGGGGAGAAGGCAGGAACGGGGTACTGATTGTGGATGATCAGCCATGATCACATTGAATGGCAGGTGCTGGCTGGAAGGGCCGAATGGCCTACTCCTGCACCTATTGTCTATAGGTTGGGCTGAAGGGCCTATTTCCATGCTGTATGACTATGAATATGAAATTATCCCCAGTGCGTAGGATAGTGATAGTGTTCGGTGTGATCGCTGGTCGGCACCGATTCGGAGGGCTGAAGGGCCAGTTTCCCGAGTAAACACACACCAAATTGCAGACTTGAGTCACGCGGAGAAGTTTGCATCAAATGACCGCGTGAAATGAACTGACAGCAACTTGGCTTCGTTTTAACTTTTAATGGGACCAGTCATTTAGTTATTTAGCAAAATTAGATTTAACCAAACTATTTAAATTGACGCCCTTTTTGTGTAAAAACAGTTGTTGAATGCCAACCACTAAAAAAATTTCTTTTTTAAATAAAATTTAGTCTTAAGAAACTGTGTACATCATTTGAAACAAACTTGTAGACAGTAAAATTAAAATTATACAACACCATGCAAGTCCATTATGTACAGATGGCAAAGTCTGGAGCAATATTATAACAGGCAAATGTTTCTTTTTATGGTTATTTACATGTTTTCACACATCGATGTTGTTTTAATTATACAGTGCAGGGTTTGAACAGTTACAACTTCCACTCCTTTACCAAGGCAACGTATGTACAGTGATGCCCCATCCACGTTTGTTCAGACCGCTGGAGTAATGGAGACTTCAACAGGGAGGCCAAGACCGACACTAATGCCCCTGTCCCACTTAGGAAACCTGACCTCCCTGGTGGAATAAAACTGGGTGAAAAAAAGGTCTTACCTTCCACTACCTGCAACCTCCGGCAACCACCTTCAACTATCATCGCAACCGGCTTTGACTAAAAAATTACCGATTTTTAAAACGGCAACCTATTTTTAGTCACGGTCAGTTTTGAATTTTTTTAATAATCGCCGGACGTAGAAGCGGAAACCACTTTCAACCATTAGGGAGACTGACAAAAACCTCCGGGAACCGCATGGAAACCTTGGGTGGGGCGCAAAGTCTCCAGAGGTTTCCTCCGTTCAGGTTTCCTAAGTGGGACAGGGGCATAACAAACACAGAGCAGGAACGGTCCCAAGTCTGATGGTTGAGAACATGAGGGGTGGCGCGGCTGGTAAGAGCCGCTGCCTCACGGCTGCCAGAGCCCCCCTCCCCCGGGTTCAATCCTGACCGTCTACGCGTACAGCGTGAACGCTCCCCCGGCGACCTTCTGCGTTCTCTCCTCTCAAGCCCCAAAGACTTGCGGAGTGTTTGTAGGTTAATCGGCCCACGTGGATGAGAAGGTGGGATAACATAGAACTAGGGCGAACGGATGATCGATGGTCGGCATGGGCTCAGTGGACCAAAGTACCTGTGTCAAGGTTCCGGCTCCCTCCCACATCCTAAGGACTTACGGATTGATAGGTACATTTCCCCAGGTCTGCAGGTGAACGGTGGAATGTGGGGGCTGAGTGATAACAATCTGGGAAGAATGCAATGGAACTAGATTGGACTGTGAGCAGTTTTGGGCCCTGTATCTGAGGAAGGATGTGCCGGCTCTGGAGAGGGTCCAGAGGAGGTTTACAAGAATGATCCAAGGAATGAGTGGGTTAACGTACGATGAGCGTCTGTCGGCGCTGGGCCTGTACTCGCTGGAGTTTGGAAGAATGAGGGGCCACCTCATTGAAACTTACTGAATAGTGAGAGACCTGAATAGAGTGGATGTGGAGAGGATGTTTCCACTAGTGGGAGAGTCTAGGACCACAGGTCACAGCCTCAGAATTAAAGGACGTGCCTTTGGAAAGGAGATGGGAACTTCTTCAGTAAGGGGGTGGTGAATCTGTGGAATTCATTGCCGCAGACGGCTGTGGGGGCCAAGTCAGTGGATATATCTAAGACATATTCTCGATTAGTACGGTTTGTGGGGAGAAGGCAGGAGAATGGGGTTGAGAGGGAAAGATTGATCAGCCATGAGTGAATGGCGTAGACTTGATGGGCCGAATGGCCGGAATCTGCTCCTTGGTGTCGGATTAGTGCAAATGGTTGTTTGTTGGTCAGTTGGATTTATTGGGCAAAAAGGACATTTATCTATGCTTTTTATCTCTTAACATTGTCTGTACTGATATTAATATTTTTAGTAGATCTGGCTCCAACATAGGTAACAAACTAAATAATGATGGCACCATTAAAGAAGCCACTCTTCAAGTTAATTCCTTGTTATTATTCTATTGAGGCCATTGCCATAGATTCCTTCACTGTAAACAGAAACCATAGAAATGTTCAAACAAAATCATTCAAGTCTGTATAAGGGCCTGTCCCACTTGGCAATTTTTTTCGCCGACTGCCAGAGTCGTATCAGGGTCGGCAAAACACTTTGACCATTTCAAAATCCAGCGGCGACAAAAAAAATGTTTTAACACTTGGAAAAAAAACAGTGCGCCAATACGTCGTCACGCTGCGTCACGGAGATTTACCTGTGATCTGATACGTCAGTCAATGATGCCGGCAGTCGCCGATAAAAATCGGCCCTTAAAGCCCTGTCCCACGGTACGAGCTCATTCCAAGAGTTCTCCCCGGGTTTGCCCTGATTCGAACTCGGAGATTTACGGTAATGGCCGCTCGTCGGTTCTCGGGGCTCTGGTGGACATTTTTCAACGTGTTGAAAAATCTTCACGAGTCTACCTGCCGTAAGCGAGTCTTCCCGAGTACCTGCCGTTAGCGTTACGAGCCGCTAAGAGACGTCCCCGAGCTCCGACGTACCCGCTACGTCCATTTTGATTTTTTTTAAACTCGGGAGAGCTCTTGGAATGAACTCGTACCCTGGGACAGGGCTATTCAATGTTCAAAGCCTGGCAGGAAAGAATAAAGGCCGCTAGTTGATGCAGTCATCTAGTGTGAAGTCAAATGCAGAATTGGCAACTGAAGGATGAGAATACAGGCCCTCCCTGACTTAGATGAGGGTTAATCATAGAGTCATACAGCGTTGGAACCAGGCCCGTCAGCCCAACTTGCCCACACTGGCCAACATGTCCCATCTACACCAGTCCCACCTGCCTGCGTTTGGCCCATATCCCTCCAAACCTGTCCTATCCATGTACCTGTCTGTTTCTTAAATATTCCGATAGTCCCAGCCTCAACTACCTCCTCCGGCAACTTGCTCCATACACCCACCACCCCTTATGTGAAGTGTTTAAGAAAGAACTGCAGATGCTGGAAAAATCGAAGGTAGACAAAAATGCTGGAGAAACTCAGCGGGTGAGGCAGCATCTATGGAGCGAAGGAATAGGTGACGTTTCAAGTCGAGACCCTTCTTCAGACGGAAAAGGTTACCTATTAAAACCTTCCTCCTTCACCTTGAACCTATGTCCTCTGGTCCTCGATTCCCCTACTCTGGGCAAGAGGCTCTGTGCGTCTACCCGATCTATTCCTCTCATGATTTTATACACTCAAGATAAAAGTCCCGTGAACCCGAGTTAAGTTGTGTTTCAGGTCAGAATTGCAGTCCCCATCCCCTGCCCGAGATCTCACATCCATGTATCACCTCTTCTCCAGCCAACAATGGGCTGTTATCAGGCAACTGAACCATCCTACCAACAACCAGAGAGCAGTGCTGAGCCACGATCTACCTCACTGGAGACCCTCCGACTATCCTTGATCGGACTTTACTGGCTTTACCTTGCACTAAACGTTATTCCCTTTATCATGTATCTGTACACTGTGAGTGGATCGATTGTAATCATGTATTGTCTTTCCACTGACTGGTTAGCACGCAACAGAAGCTTTTCACTGTACCTCGGTACACGTGACAATAAACTGAACTCAAACTGTAACTCATTATGGGCTGCATCCCTGGTCATCTGTTGCTGGCCTTCTTTATTCTGGCCTTTTCCTGCCTCCAGTTTCCTCCCGTCTACTTTCAGTCCCGACCCAAAACGTCACCCGTCCGTTTTCTCCAGAGACCCGCTGAGTTACTCCAGCACTCTGTGAAACGTCACCTATCCATGTTCTCCACAGATGCTGCCTGACCCGCTGAGTTACTCCAGCACTCTGTGAAACGTCACCTATCCATGTTCTCCACAGATGCTGCCTGAAAAACCGGCAACTGGAATGGTGACTGTCAGACACACAGACACACAGACACACCCACACCCACCCCCCCCCCCCCCCTACACGTCCCTTCACCAGCCCGTTTTGCAGGCGGGGACAAGACAGCGCTGTCTGAAAGATTCACGCAGTCCAAAGCCAAGGTGATAGACGCACCGTGATGAACAGGAAGCTGTAAAAAGCCGGCTTACACAGTGTATGGTAAGTCCTTTAAAAGAGGTGGGAGGAGTGCAGACAACCTTTAAGAAGGCTGTGAAGCTCGGCGGACATTTAACATTACCGGACCGGGTTTTCCTTGGTTCTGAAAACTACTACTTACCTTCTTTTTCCCATTGAGCTAATGAAATTCACCGGTCAGCACTGGCTCCAACCTATGGGAACCTTCGCCCTCCTGGTGACTCACCTACGGCACGTGAATTCTCGCTGCTCTCCACGGCGCCTTCATTCCAGTCGCCGCTAATTTTTAAGCGTGTTGAAAAAATCCCGGCGACCGTCGTGAGGCCGCGACCAGTTCCCAGAATGCGGGAACTCCTCACGACCACGAAGGCGACTCCCACGAACATGTGGCGACCACATAGTCTCCTGCAGTCGCCTAAGTGGGACAGGCCCATAAGGCTGAGTTTACCTCAGTCATCTATTGCGTAAGTTGGTGTCTGTATTAGATTAATGGTGCAGCTCAGTGGCGCAGCGGTCGAGCTGCTGCCTCACAGCGCCAGAGATCCGAGTTTGATCCTGACTACAGGCACTTGTCTGTACGGAGTTTGCACGTTCTCCCCGTGACCTATGTGGGTTTCCCCCGAGATCTTCGGTTTCCTCCCGCTCTCCGAAGATATGTAGGCTAATTGGGTTGGTATAAATGTATATTGTCCCTGGTGTGGGTAGGATAGTGTGAGTGAGCGGGGATCGCAGGTCGGCGCAGACTCGGTGGGCCGGGGGCCTGTTTCCGCTCTGTATATCTAAACGAAGCATGTATTCTGAATATATTCCGAAGAGGGTCTCGACGCGATACGTCGCCCATTCCTTCTCTTCAGAGATGCAGCCTGTCCCACTGAGTTACGCCAGCATTTTGTGTCTATCTTCGGTTTAAAGCAGCATCTGCAGTTCTTTCATGTATTCATATATTCGCTAAGCTAAACATTGAAATATTCCATGGGTGGAGGGGCTGCATCATATTGCCTGTGTTGGGACATTCTCACATTCAATAGACAACAGATAATAGACAATAGACGCCGGAGTAGGCCATTCGGCCCTTCGAGCCAGCACCGTCATTCAATGTGAACATGGCTGATCATCCCCAATCAGTACCCCGTTCCTGCCTTCTCCCCATATCCCCTGACTCCGCTATTTTTAAGAGCCCTATCTAGCTCTCTCTTTGAAGCATCCAGAGAACCGGCCTCCACCGCCCTCTGAGGCAGAGAATTCCACAGACTCACCACTCTCTGTGAGAAAAAGTGTTTCCTCGTCTCCGTTTTAAATGTCTTGCCCCTTATTCTTAAACTGTGGCCCCTGGTTCTGGACTCCCCCAACATCGGGAACATGTTTCCTGCCTCTAGCGTGTCCAAACCCTGAACATACTCCATTCACGCTCCATTGCACGCAAACAGTTGGCTCATCTGAGTCACACTCACTTTCCCCGCACAAAATACTGGTAGAAAATCTCCCTTGAAAAAAATGCAGCCGTTTGTGAAATATACAATACAAATTAGCGTCATCCGAGTTACCTTTTTCAATTATCTTACATTACATACTTCCTCAACTGAAGTAGACTGACTCCCCTCCCATCTCCCCTAACCCCCCCCATCCCAAACCTATGCACATCCCACAATCCGTTCCACTCGTCACTTTAATTTCATGCTTCAAGTATCTTGTGTTTCATGACCGTTGGCAGATCAATTTCCCTCCTAGGATAAACAAAGTGTTCTATCGTATCGTGTGACCTTTCCACACCCACTGTAATGTCTGGAGAAGGGTCCCGACCCGAAACACCGCCTCGCCATTTTCCTCCACAGATGCTGCCTGACCCGCTGAGTTACTCCAGCACTCTGTGAAACGTCACCTATCCATGTTCTCCACAGATGCTGCCTGACCCGCTGAGTTACTCCAGCACTCTGTGAAACGTCACCTATCCATGTTCTCCACAGATGCTGCCTGACCCGCTGAGTTACTCCAGCACTCTGTGAAACGTCACCTATCCATGTTCTCCACAGATGCTGCCTGACCCGCTGAGTTACTCCAGCACTCTGTGAAACGTCACCTATCCATGTTCTCCACAGATGCTGCCTGACCCGCTGAGTTACTCCAGCACTGTGTGTTTCACTTTGGGTAATATCAAAATTGCAACGTGTTAAGTTCGAGTATTTAACTTGCATTGTGTGGGCAGCATTATTCTTAAGTCAATTATTGAGAGTTTGTAGCATGGAAGTGTAATATATTTGTTCGGTAAACTGGATGTGGAGAGGGCAGGAGAATGGGGTTAGGAGGGAGAGATAGATCAGCCACGATTGAATGGCGGAGTAGACTAGATGGGCCGAATGGCCTAATTCTGCTCCTGTCACTTATGATTTCATGATCAAACACAAAACTCAGTATATACAATCTTCATTCGCCACTGTAGGACATCCCTTAGCAAGCTACAGACCCGAAACGTTACCCATTCCTTCTCCCCAGAGATGCTGCCCGTCCCGCTGAGTAAATCCAGCATTTTGTGTCGACTCTCGACGTAAACCAGCATCTGCAGTTCCTTCCTCCACGACCTGTTTTACTTGAACTCTGTCGAATCTCAGCTGTGTTAACAGGATCTCTGCTTGGTAATGACGGGTTGATTTTTTACATTGCTGCTTAATGTTAGTATTATGTGTTGTTCTTATTGTATATTGCGTAATAAATATATCTGCTAAATATAGTTAAACTCCTTCCCACACGCCACACTTTCATCAGCTACGCTTACCCCTCTAGGTCGAGACAGTACCGGGTAACTTGGACACTGTCATTCAGTTTAAGCAAGAGCAGCTCGGGAGGTAAGGTGCTACAGGACTTTTGGAGAAGCAACTTCAGTTGTGGCATCTCCCTCCATAACACACACGCAGGTATGCGCACACACACACACACACACACACACACGCATGCATGCAAACACACACACATGCACGCACATATATATATATATACACACACAGATACATGCGCACACACACACACACACACACACACACACACACACACACACACACACACACACACACACACACACACACACTCACACACCTATCTTGTGGACATTATTATTGTTAGTTTGTGTGTTGTGTGTTGATTTTATTTCATATTTCATAATATCTGGAGATGAGGAGAAATGTCTTTAGTCAGGGGGGTGAATCTGTGGAATTCATTGCCACAGGCGGCTGTGGAGGCCAAGTCAGTGGATATTTTTAAGGCAGAGATAGATAGATACTTGATTAGTACGGGTGTCAGGGGTCACGGGGAGAAGGCAGGAGAATGAGGTTAGGAGAGAGAGATAGATCAGCCACCATTGGATGGCAGAGTAGACTGGATGGGCCGAATGGCCTAATTCTACTGCTATTACTGATTCACGACACGAAGGATGGATTTCCTCGTCCTGGTGCCGACGGAGAACGAGACGAACAGGTGAATGACGGTACGAGATGTCCGAGCGACGGCGCTGGCTGAAGGACGCGGGCGCGCCTGACCGAGTCGCTGGGGGGACAGGGCGAACTCCTGAGGATGGGTCGACGAGTTGGAGAAGGTACCCCCGACTGGAGAGGGGGACACGGCCCCGACACACAAAGGCAATCACGAAGAGTTCTTGTCCCATTCGGGATGAAAGGGCACCTGCACAGTCCAAGCACTTCCGGCTTTCTGCTCTTGTAAGACACACTGCGGTTGTGCAGTGTTAATGGCTAGGGTCTGTGAAACCTGCGGAGAAGGCAATAAAACCACGTCAAGAACAAGGGACACAAAATGCTGGAGTTTCTTCCCAGCTGTTATCAGGCAACTGAATCGTCCTATCACCAACTAGAGGGCAGCCCTGACCTCCCATCTACCTCACTGGAGACCCTCAGGCTATTTATAATTGGACTTTTCTGGACTTCATCGTGCACTAAACGTTGTTTCCCTTTAGCCTGTAAACGGCTCAATTGTAATCATGTATTGTCTTTCCGCTGACTGGTTAGCACGCAACAAAGGTTTTTTTTCACTGCATATTAGTACACACAGGGTTGCCAACTGTCCTATATTAGCCGGGACATCCCGTATATTGGGCTAAATTGGTTTGTCCCGTACGGGACCGCCCTTGTCCCGTATTTGACCACTACTACTCAGGTCGAGGGGACTGTCGGGGTCGGACCCCGCCTCACCCGTCCCGACGTAGTGCAGCCCATGGAGTGCAGCAGCAGCAGCAGCAGCCCTCGCCCGTGGCCCCGTCGGTCGGTCGGCAGCCCGGCCAGCTGTCCGACCTTCGGACCTTCGCTTACCGGCAACACCACCACCACCACCCCCTCCTCCTTCTCACGGCCGATCATCGGTTCATGAGTTGGACGGGGCGCCGGACTTTGCGTCGCGACGTCACGCGGCCCCCGGGCCAAAACTCCTCAGCTGGCCCGCCGGCTGGGCTTTGTGTGCAGTCCAGCACCCGGGGCCAACTCATCATTCACCCACCCAGCCACGGCCCAGTCGGTCAACGAATTGCCGTCGGGAATTTGTCCCGTATTTTGACCTTTTGTCCCTTATTTGGGAGCGGGAAAGTTGGCGACAATAAGTACACGTGACAATAAACCGAACAACACCTTGCCAACCAAGTGATCAGCCACACACTAGTTCTAACCTACACACTCTGGGGGCAATACATGTGACAATAAACTAATCTAAAGTGAATTAAACTAACCTAGATGTCTACGATTGTAACATATTGTTGGTTCACTCACCTCGTTAGATGTCGACTTAATTCATGTACTTCCATCTCAGTACTCTTGAATTCATTCAGTTCCTTACGAATAGCAGCCTGCAGTTAAAATAAACACTGTGGAATGTGGAGATATTGATTTCCTCTCAAGAATTTTAGTTATGGTTTTAGTATTAGTGGTGAGTCTGTGGAACTCTCTGCCTCAGAGGGCGGTGGAGGCCGGTTCTCTGGATGCTTTCAAGAGAGAGCTAGATAGGGCTCTTAAAGATAGCGGAGTCAGGGGATATGGGGAGAAGGCAGGAACGGGGTACTGATTGGGGATGATCAGCCATGGTCACATTGAATGGCGGTGCTGGCTCGTAGGGCCGAATGGCCTACTCCTGCACCTATTGTCTATTGTCTATTGTCAAGGCAGAGATAGACAAATTGACGATTAGTACGGGTGTCAGAGGTCATGGGGAGAAGGCAAGAGAATGGGGTCAGGAGGGAGAGATAGATCAGCCATGATTGAATGGCAGAGTAGACTTGATGGGCCGAACGGCCTAATTCTACTCCATGATCATTAGCCATGATCACAGTGAATGGCGGTGCTGGCTCGAAGGGCTGAATGGCCTACTCCTGCACCTATTGTCTATTATGAAATACAGCGCGGAAACAGGCCCTTCGGCCCATCGAGTGCATGCTGACCAGCGATCACCCCGTACACTGGTTCTATACTGTCCCTACACACAAGGGACAATTTACCGAAGCTAATTAACCTACAGGTCTTTGGAATAAGGGAGGAAACCGGAGCACCCGGATAAAAGGCACCTTAGTGTGTGGCATGGAACTAGTGTGGAGGTGATGGCTAGTGGGCACGGACTCGGTGGGCCAAAAGGCCTGTTTCCACCCTGTCTGACTATGACTCTATACAACATAGAAAGGTTCTGCACAAGAACGGGTCCTTCCGTCCACAAAGTCTGTGCCAAACACGATGCCGTTAAACTAATCTCATCTGCCTGTAAATTAGTTTAGTTTAGAGACACAGTGTGGAAACAGGCCCAACTTGCCCACACTGACCAACATGTCCCAGCTGCACTAGTCCCACCTGCCCACATTTGGCCCATATCCCTCTAAACCTGTCCTATCCATGTGCCTGTCTAATTGCTTCTTAAGTGTTGGGATAGTCTCAGCCTCAACTACCTCCTCCGGCAGCTCGTTCCATACACCCACCACCCTTTGTGTGGAAAAGTTACCACTCAGGTTAGATTAAATCTTTCCCCCCTCACCATAAGCCTATGTCCCCTTGTTCCTGGTTCCCCTACTCTGGGCAAGTGACTCTGTGCATTCATCCTATCCTCTGCGTGATTTTGTACACCTCGATAAGATCACCCCTCATCCTCCTGCGCTCCAGGGAATAGAGACCCAGCCTGCCCAACCTCCCCCTATCGCTCATGGCTACGTTTGGTTCTCTATGTGCTCAATTGGATGAAAGAAATGCTTTCAATACTTCTGCGCTTCCAACACACGTGTAAGTTTGTTATTGCCGTTCATATTCATAAGTTATAGGAGCAGAATTAGGCCATTCGGCCCATCGTCTACTCCGCCATTCAATTATAGCTGATCTATCTCTCCCTCCTAACCCCATCCTCTCCCTCCTCCCTTCTCCCCATAACCCCTGATACCCGCACTAATCAAGAATCTATCTCCGCCTTAAAAATATCCATTGACTTGGCCTCCACAGCCGTCTGTGGCAATGAATTCCACAGATTCACCACCCTCTAAAGAAATTCCTCATCATCTTTTTAAAGATATATCAATTAATTCTGAGGCTGTGACCTCTGGTCCTAGACTCTCCCACTAGTGGAAACATCCTCTCCACATCCACTCTATCCAGGCCTTTCACTATTCTGGTAAGTTTCAATGAGGTCCCCCCTCATCCTTCTAAACTCCAGCGAGTACAGGCCCAGTGCTGACAAACGCTCATCATGGGTTAACCCGCTCATTCCTGAGATCACTCTTGTAAACCTCCTCTGGACCCTCTCCAGAGCCGGCACATCCTTCCTCAGATACGGGGCCCAAAACTGCTCACAATACACTAAATGGCAATTTAGACTGCGGAGAGGGAGGCTATGAACAATGAACCATTCTACAGTTTCCTTCAGCATTGTCTGCATTCTGACGAAGGGTCTAGACCCGAAACGTCACCCATTCCTTCTCTCCCGCGATGTAACCTGTCCTGCTGAGTTACTCCAGCATTTTGTGTCTGCTTTGATCCATTGTTTTCACACCTTACCCTTCCATTTCTCTAACCTCCCTCTATCCTGGCGCAGTCTAAACAAGGGTCTCGACCTGAAACGTACCCATTCCATCTATCCAGAGATGCGACCATTCCCGTTGAGTTACTCCAGCATTTTGTAGGTGGCACGGTGGCGCAGCGGTAGAGTTGCTGCCTCACAGCGCCAGAGACCCGGGTTCCATCCCGACTACGGGCGCTGTCTGTACGGAGTTTGCACGTTCTCCCCGTGACCTGCGTGGGTTTTCTCCTAGATATCTGGTTTCCTCCCACACTCCAAAGACGTGCAGGTTTGTAGGTTAATTGGCTCGGTATGAAGTAAAAATTGTCCCTAGTGTGTGTAGGATGGTGTTAATTAGATTGGAGATACAGCACAGAGGCCCTTCGGCCCACCGAGTCCGCACCGACCAGCGATCCCCGCACATTAACACTACCCAACACGCACTAGGGACAATTTTTACTCATACTCCAAGCCAATTAGCCTACAAACCTGCACGTCTTTAGAGTGTGGGAGGAAAATGAAGAATTTGGAGAAAACCCACGCAGGTCACGGGGAGAACGTGCAAACTCCGTACAGACAGCGCCCGTAGTCAGGATCGAACCCGGGTCCCTGGCGCTGCATTCGCTGTGAGGCAGCAACTCTACTGTCACGCCACCGTGGCCACCCCGTAACGTGCGGGGGTCGTGGGCTGGTCAGTGTAAGAAAGAACTTCAGATGCGGGTTTACAAGGGCTATCTGAAGTTGGAGAAGTCAATGTTCATACCGCTGGGGTGTGAGCTGCCCAAGTGAAGTATGAGGTGCTGCTCCTCCAATTTGCGCTGGGCCTCACTCTGACAATGGAGGAGGCCCAGGACAGAAAGGTCAGTGTGGGAATGGGAGGGGGCGTTGAAGTGCTGAGCCACCGGGAGATCAGGTAGGTTAAGACGGACCGAGCGGAGGTGGTCAGTGAAACGATGGCTGAGAGTTACTGCAGTATTTGGTGTCTAAACCAGAGTGTGGTGTGATGAACCCACATCCACGTTTGTCGATGTCTCACCTTGTCTGCAGCGGTCAGCCGCGTCCAGGGTTTGTCGGCCCGCCTGTCGTAATCCTGGGCTTCAGCCACTTCCACGTAGTCGCTGAAGCGGATCAGAATCTTCCGTTCTCTCAGCTCTTCCACCGTCGGCCTTTGGCTTAGCTAGAAAAAACCCAACACCGACACTGCAGTTTACCGCAGAAAATTACACCCTAGTCACCCGCTCACTGTTAGTTCACCAGTAACAGGAGCAGAATTAGGCCGCTCTGCCCATCAAGTCTACTCCGTCATTCAACAGAGTGGGTGTGGAGAGGATG
>CM069132.1:160538128-160733128 GCA_035221665.1 Okamejei kenojei
TTCTGAGGCTGTGACCTCTCGTCCTGGACTCTCCCACTGGTGGAAACATCCTCTCCAATGAGGTCCCCCCCTCATCCTTCTAAACTCCAGCGAGTACAGGCCCAGTGCCGACAAACGCTCATCATATGTTAACCCGCTCATTCCGGGGATCATTCTCGTAAACCTCCTCTGGACCCTCTCCGGAGCCGGCACATCCTTCCTCAGATATGGGGCCCAAAACTGCTCACAAAGGGGGCTGTCCCACTGTGGCGACCTAATTGGCGAGTTCAGAAAAGTTTAGGAGAGTTTGAAAAAGTCACATGTTGGGAGACCTCCTTCGACCTCCCTTCGACTGTGATGAAGACTATCGACGACAGCCTCCGACTACCCTCGACTGCCTACGACTAACATGCCGACCTACTTCGACTAAACCTACGAGTAAAAAATGTATAGATTTTTTCCATGGCAACCTTTTTTTTCCTCGCGGGCAGTTTTCAACATGTTAAAAAAAACGCCGCGACCTAGCTGAGGGCTCGAGTACGCGGGGACTACTCTCGAGCATGAAGGAGAGTTACAAAGACCTCATAGGACCTGCGAGTATGAGTCGAGGGCAAACGAACTCGCCAGAACTCGAGGAGTAGGTCGCCGCAGTGGGACAGCCCCTGAAGGACGTGTTTCCAAGCTTCCTGCAAGTTTGTCTCTTGTGGTACAAATAAAACAGTGCCGGCTGGATCTTAATGTGAAGATTAGCATGTTAATCGTTTATTCATGATCTTCTTTCCTTCTAAAAATAGAGCCTTGTCATTTCCCCAACGACATTTATGCAACAATATTTCAGCGAAGACACCATGGATGGAAAAGTAAAAGGAAAACTGTATGGGCCATGTTAGCATTATTTTGACAGGACTGGAGCATATGAACAGTTCTCAGCAATGTAGTTTAGTTTAGTCTTGTTTATTGTCATAACTTCACATGTGATAGGGGCAGCATTAGGCCATTCGGCCCATCAAGTCTACTCCGCCATTCAATCATAGCTGATCTATCTCTCCCTGGGAACAGCTCCATCCAAGACCGCGTGAGAAACTGCAGAGAATTGTGGACGCAGCCCAGGACCTCCCTTCCGATCTACACCTCACGCTGCCTCGGCAAGGCCAGCAGCATCATCAAGGACCAGTCTCACCCCGGCCACTCCCTCTTCTCCCCTCTCTCAGCAGGCAAGAGGTACAGAAGCGTGAAAACGCACACCTCCAGATTCAGGGACAGTTTCTTCCCAGCTGTTATCAGGCAACTGAACCATCCTACCACAACCAGAGAGCAGCGCTGAACTACTATCTACCTCATTGGAGACGCTAGAACTATCTTTGCTGGCTTTACCTTGCACTAAACGTTATTCCCTTTATCCTGTATCTGTACACTGCGGATGGTTCGATTGTAATCATGTATTGTCTTCCGCTGACTGGTTAGCACGCAACAAAAGCTTTTCACTGTACCTCGGTACACGGGACAATAAACTAAACTGAAGTAAACGCTAAATTAATTGTACATTTTCCCCTTAAGTTTAAACATCCCGTCCGCGCCACTTGATCCAAATCTCATTGTTCCGACTTACCTTCCGCGTCAGTCGCCGTTTGATTTCACGCTTTTCCTCCTCCTCTTCCTGCTCATTTCTTGCTACGGAGACAAATTAGTAAATTGTCTTAATCTGCCCAACAGCAAGGGGGCGGCACGGTGGCGCAGGCGGTAGAGTTGCTGCCTCACAGCGCCGGAGACCCGGGTTCCATCCCGACAACGGGCGCTGTCTGTACGCAGTTTGCACGTTCTCTCCCCGTGACCTGCGTGGGTTTTCTCCGGGTGCTCCGGTTTCCTCCCACACTCCAAAGACGCGCAGGTGTGTAGGTTAATTGGCTTCGGTAAATTGTGTGTAGGATAGCGCTAGCGTACGGGGTGATCGCTGGCATTCTTGCTATTGACGGAGTGCGGCGGAGGTTCACCAGGTTAATTCCCGGGTTGGCGGGACTGGATATGATGAAAGAATGGATCGAATGGCCTTGTATTCACTTGAATTTCGAAGGATGAGATGGGATCTTATACAGAAACATATAAAATTCTTAAGGGATTGGACAGGCTAGATGCAGGAAAAATGTTTAGAGTCCAGAACCAGGGGCCACAGTTTAAGAATAAAGGGTCGGCCATTTAGGACTGAGATGAGGAAAAACATTTTCAGCCAGAGAGTTGTGAATCTGTGGAATTCTCTGCCACAGAAGGCAGTGAAGGCCAATTCACTGGATGTTTTCAAGAGAGAGTTGGATTTAGCTCTTAGGGCTAACGGAATCAAGGGATATGTGGAGAAGGCAGGAACGGGGTACTGATTGGGGATGATCAGCCATGATCATATTGAATGGCGGTGCTGGCTGGAAGGGCCGAATGGCCTGCTCCTGCACCTATTGTCTATGTTTCTATGGGGGGCAGGGACTCAGCGGGCCGAAGGGCTTGTTTCTGCTCTGTATCTCTAAACTAATTAAACTGAACAATAACTGATTTACAGTAGACTCAGGAAGTGTGGATTGAACAGAAATCAAACTGTTCCATCTTTGCAAATGTTGTCATCTTTAGAGTTTACAGTTTAGTTTAGAGTTTAGAGATGTAGCGTGGAAACGGGCCCTTCGCCCCACCGTGTCCATATCGACCAACAATCACTCGTTCACCTAGTTAGTTCTATGTTATCCCACTTTCCCATCCACTCCCTTACACACGGCAATGTACAGAAGCCAATTAACCTACGAACCTGCGCATCTTTGGGATGTGTGAGGAAACCGGAGCACCTGGACTAGTCCCACCTGCCCGCGTTTGCCCCATATCCCACATACCTGTCCTATCCATGTACCAGTCTAATTGTTTCTAAAACATTGCGAGTGTACCTGCCTCAACTACCTCCTCCGGCAGCTTGTTCCATACACCACCCTTTTGTGTAAAAATGTAACCCCTCAGGTTCCTATGACAGAAATATTTCAAATGTCATTAGAAACGGGAATAGTGCCGGAGGATTGGCGTACTGCGCATGTTGTTCCATTGTTTAAAAAGGGTTCAAAGAATAAACCTAGCAATTATAGACCTGTTAGTTTGACGTCAGTGGTGGGCAAATTAATGGAAAGGATACTTAGAGATAATATATATAAGCATCTGGATAAACAGGGTCTGATCAGGAACAGTCAACATGGATTTGTGCCCGGAAGTTCATGTTTGACAAACCTTGTTGAATTTTTTGAAGTGGTTACTAGGGAAATTGATGAGGGTAAAGCAGTGGATGTTGTCTATATGGATTTCAGTGAGGCCTTTGACAAGGTTCCCCATGGAAGGTTGGTTAAGAAGGTTCAATCTTTGGGTGTTAATGGCGGAGTAGCAAGATGGATTCAACAGTGGCTGAATGGGAGATGTCAGAGAGTAATGGTGGATGGCTGTTTGTCAGGTTGGAAGCCGGTGACCAGTAGGGTGCCTCAGGGATCTGTGTTGGGTCCACTGTTGTTTGTCATTTACATCAATGATCTGGATGATGGGGTGGAAAATTGGATAAGTAAGTATGCAGATGATACTAAGATAGGTGGTGTTGTGGATAATGAAGTAGATTTTCAAAGTCTACAGAGAGATTTGGGCCATTTGGAAAAGTAGGCTGAAAGATGGCAGATGGAGTTTAATGCTGTTAAGTGTGAAGTGCTACATCTTGGCAGGACAAATCAAAATAGGACGTACATGGTAAATGGTAGGGAATTGAGGAATGCTGTGGAACAGAGGGATCTACGAATAACTGTGCATAGTTCCCTGAAGGTAGAATCGCATGTAGATAGGGTGGTAAAGAAAGCCTTTGGTGTGCTGGCCTTTATAAATCAGAGCATTGAATATAGGAGTAGGGAAGTAATGTTAAAATTGTACAAGGCATTGGTAAGACCAATTCTGGAGTATGGTGTACAATTTTGGTCGCCTAGTTATAGGAAGGATGTCAACAAAATAGAGAGAGTACAGAGGAGATTTACTAGAATGTTGCATGGGTTCCAAAAACTATGTTACAGAGAAAGGTTGAACAAGTTAGGTCTTTATTCTTTGGAGCGCAGAAGGTTAAGGGGGGACTTGATTGAGGTCTTTAAAATGATGAAAGGGATTGACAGAGTTGACGTGGATAAGCTTTCCCCATTGAGGGTAGGGAAGATTCAAACAAGAGGGCATGACATGAGAATTAAGGGACAGAAGTTTAGGGGTAACGTGAGGGGAACCTCTTTACTCAGAGGGTGGTGGCTGTGTGGAATGAGCTTCCAGCAGAAGTGGTGGAGGCAGGATCGATTTTAACATTTAAAAGTAAAGTGGATAGGTATATGGACGGGAAGGGATTGGAGGGGTATGGTCTGAGTGCAGGTAGATGGGACTAGGGGAAAACAAATGGTCAGCACGGACTGGAAGGGCCGAGAGGGCCTGTTTCCGTGCTGTAATTGTTATATGGTTATATGGTTCCTATTAAATCTTTCTCCCCATCACTTTAAACCTGTGCACTCTGGTTCTCGATTCCCCTTCTCTGCGCGTTTACCCAAATTATTCCTCTCATGGTTTTATACACCTCTATAAGATCACCCATCATCCTCCTGCGCTCCAAGGAATAGTCCCAGCCTACTCAACCTCTCCTGATAGCTCAGGCCCATGAGTCCCGGCAACATCCGTCTAAATCTTGTCTGTACCGTTTCCAGCTTGACAACATCTTTCTTATAACATGGTACCCAAAACTGAACACAATATTCTAAATGCGGCCTCACCGACATCATATATAACTGCAACATGACCTCCCAACGTCTATACTCAATGGACACAAAACGCTGGAGTAACTCAGCGGGACGGGCAGCATCTCTGGAGAGAAGGAATGGGCGACGTTTCGGGTCGAGATCCTTCTTCAGACCCAGTATTCCGACTGATGAAGGCCAACGTACCAAAAGCCTTTTTGACCACCCTATCTACCTGCGACTCGACCTTCAAGGAACCACGCACCTGTACTGCTAGATCCCTCTGCTCTACAACACTCCCCAGAGGCCGAACATTCACTGTGTAGGTCCTGCCCTTGTTAGACTTCCCAAAATGTAACACCTCACACTTCATACAAAGCCCATAGTCATTGACTCATCCAGCATGGACACGTCCGTTCAGCCCAACTTGCCCACATCGCCCAACATGCCCCATCTATCCGCATATGGCCCCTATCACCCTAAACCTGTCCTATCCGTGCTTCTCAAACGCAGGGATGGTTCCTGCCCCAACCACCTGTCACAGCAGCTCGTTCCATACCATCGCCATATTATGTGTGAAAAGGTAAAGATGAGGGGAAATGTTGCCTCCAGTCCGGGCACCATCCTTGTAAATCTTCCCGGCACCCTTCCCAGCTTGACGACATCTTTCCTACAACATGGTGCGCAGGACTGAACACACACACAGTCTTGACGAAGATTACGGAGAGGAAGAAGAACTTACGTTTCAGGATGTTGCGTTGCTCCAGTTCCTCAGCTGTTGGCCTCTGACTCAATCTTCTGTGGAAGAAGCTCAGGGTCAATGTTGGACCTGGTACCTACTCTCAGGGTCCCTTACCCCAGCCCTCCCATTATTCCCCATCGATAGTCACACGGGTGGAGCGGCTGGGCTTGTATACTTTGGTGTTTAGAAGGATGAGAGGATATCTTATTGAAACATGTAAGATTATAAAGGGTTTGGACACGCTAGAAGCAGGAAACATGTTCCCGATGTTGGGGGAGTCCAGAACCGGGGCCACAGTTTAAGAATAAGGGGTAGGCCATTTAGAACGGAGACGAGGAAACATTTTTTCACACAGAGAGTTGTGAGTGTGGAATTCTCTGCCTCAAGAGGGCCAGTTCTCTGGATACTTTCAAGAGAGTGCTAGATAGGGCTCTTAAAGATAGTGGAGTCAGGGGATATGGGGAGAAGGCAGGAACGGGGTACTGATTGGGGATGATCAGCCATGATCACATTGAATGGCGGTGCTGGCTCGAAGGGCCGAATGGCCTACTCCTGCACCTATTGTCTATAGTACAGGGTGATCGCTGGTCAGTGTGGATTTGATGGGCTGAAGGGCCTGTTTCTGCACTGTAAACCCTAAAGACTAAAGACCCTGGCAGCTCGTTCCAGATATCTACCACCCGGGTGTCTGACTACCGTTATGAATGAATGAGTGAATAAGTTTATTGGCCAAGTATTCACATACAAGGAATTTGCCTTGGTGCTCCGCCCGCAAGTGACAACGACATCCAGTGACGTTAATGAACTCTATCCAGCAGCACTGCTGGAAACCGCAACTCTCACAAAATCATACCCTTGGGCAGCTTACAACTGAGCGGTATGAACATTGATTCCTCTCATCCGAAGTAATCCTTGCATCGCCCCTCTCTCTCTCTCCGTCCCTCCCCCACTCTAGTCATCCTGCCCGCTGGTTTCTCCGTCCGTGTCCCTTCATTATCACCTCTTCCACAGACCAACAATGGACCATTGTGGGCTCCACCTTTCTTGAGCGATTGGTGCCGGGTCTGATCCGTTCCATACCTTTTCATACCTCTTCCTCTCCCCTGGCTCGCCTCAGTCTGAAGAAGCGTCGCGACCCGAAACGTTATCTATTCCTGACTGCGGGTGCTGTCTGTACGGAGTTTGTACGTTCTCCCCGTGACTGCATGAGGTTTCTCCGGGTGCTCAGGTTTCCTCCCAAACTCGAAGGACGTACAGTTTTAGCGGTAAGAATTATAAAATGTCCCCAGTGTGTGTAGGATAGTGTTAGTGGACGGGTGATCGCTGGTCGGCTCGGACTCAAAATGGCGCCAAATTGGCAACTCCGTTTACAGTCAGAGGGTTACTGCTATACACTTGTACTGTGTCAGAGATCATAATGTCATAAGGTCATACAGAATAGTAGAATTAGACCATTCGGCCCATCAAGTCCACTCCACCATTCAATCATGGCTGATCTATCTCTCCCTCCTAACCCCGTTCTCCTGCCTTCTCCCCATAACCCTTGACATCAAGAATCTATCTATCTATCTCTGCTTTAAAAAATATCCACTGACTTGGCATCCACAGCCTTCTGTGGCAAAGAATTCACAAATTCACCACCCTCTTACCGAACAGTGAAAGGCCTGGATAGAGTGGATGTGGAGAGGATGTTTCCACTAGTGGGAGAGTCTAGGACCAGAGGTCACAGCCTCAGAATAAAAGGACGTTCCTTTAGAAAGGAGATGAGGAGGAATTTCTTTAGTCAGAGGGCGGTGAATCTGTGGAATTCTTTGCCACAGACAGCTGTGGAGGCCAAGTCAATGGATATCTTTAAGGCAGAGATAGATATATTCTTGATTAGTGCGGGTGTCGGAGGTTATGGGGAGAAGGCAGGAGAATGGGGTTAGGAGGGAGAGATAGATCAGCCATGATTGAATGGCGGAGTAGACTTGATGGGCCAAATGGCCTAATTCTGCTCCTATCATGTATGAACTAATGAATTTACAGCGCCCTCCATAATGTTTGGGACAAACACCCAGCATTTATTTATTTGCCTTTGTACTCCACAAGTTGAGATTTGTAATAGAAAAAAAATCACATGTGGTTAAAGTGCACATTGCCAGATTTTATTTAAGGCCATTTTGGTATATTTTAGTTTCAAATAAATGAATGAATGAATGAATAGGTTTATTGGCCAAGTATTCACATACAAGGAATTTGCCTTGGTGCTCCGCCCGCAAGTGACAACACGACACACAGTGACAGTTAGGAATGACACATAAAATATTAAACATTAATAATAAAACATTATTGATTAAACATGTGAATTAAATACCAGAGCAAAAGGAGGCTACATGATGGGTCTTTGTCTCAAACATTGCTATGAAACCAGGCGTCAGACGGATTTGCTTGTTACTGACCTGGTCAGCTTTGTGCCGATCTGCTGCCGCATTTCCAGCCGCTCCTCGTCGGTCTGCATGGGAATTATGTTCTTGTCCTCCAGATCACGCTTGGAGGGCCTGTTGCTGAGTTTAATTGCCAGAGAGTCTTTCCTGCAAACCTTAAGCGCCAACGAGCCTGGAGGAAACAATGGAAACATACAAGACTGTTAAGGGTTTGGACACGCTGGAGGCAGGAAACATGTTCCCGATGTTGGGGGAGTCCAGAAACAGGGGCCCCACACAGTTTAAGAATAAGGGGTAGGCCATTTACAACGGAAACGAGGAAACACTTTTTCTCACAGAGAGTGGTGAGTCTGTGGAATTCTCTGCCTCAGAGGGCGGTGGAGGCCGGTTCTCTGGATGCTTTCAAGAGAGAGCTAGATAGGGCTCTTAAAGATAGCGGAGTCAGGGGATATGGGGAGAAGGCAGGAACGGGGTACTGATTGGGGATGATCAGCCATGATCACATTGAATGGCGGTGCTGGCTCGAAGGGCCGAATGGCCTCCTCCTGCACCTATTGTCTGTTGATAAAGTGAGGGGCAACGACAAAGACAACATCATAACGCCACTGGAGATGCTTCTTCCCTCTGGCTATCAATCTGTACGACTGCTCCCCCGTTCTGTCGAACCCAGGCCTCTGCCGCTATAGGGCCGCTGCGCCACTGTCTCTGGCACTGTGAGGCAGCAGTTCTATCAACTGCGCCTCCATGCTGCCCCTTGGAAAAATTCCCAGCGGCCCCGGTTCGATCCTGACTACGGGTGCTGTCTGTACGGAGTTTGTATGTTCTCCCCGTGACCGCGTTGGTCTTCTCCATATGCTCCTCTGCACCCCCTCTTCTCCCCTCTCCCATCGGGCAAAAGGTACAGAAGTGTGAAAACGAACGCACACCTCCAGATTCAGGGACAGTTGTCGGGCAACCGAACCATCCTACCACAACCAGAGAGTAGTCCTGAACTACGATCTACCTCATTGGAGACCCTCAAACTATCCCTGATCAGACTTTGCTGGCCTTGCCTTGCACTAAACGTTATTCCCTTATCCTGTATCTGTACACTGCGGACGGCTCGATTGTAATCGTGTGTTGTCTTTCCGCTGACCGGTTAGCACGCAACAGAAGCTTTTCACTGTACCTCGGTACACGTGATAATAAACTCGACTGAACCAAGGTGTACATGTTTAGTGTAGATAGACACAAAATGCTGGAGCAACTCAGTAGGTTAGGCAGCATCTCTGGAGTGAAGGAATGGGCCACGTTTCGTGTCGAGACCCTTAAAGCCCTGTCCCACTGTACGAGTTCATTCAAGTGCTCCCCCGAGTTGGAACCCATGTCGTGATAGAATGTCCTTGTAGAATAGTATCTAACAAAGGTAAACTAACGTTATTTACTTCTCAGTATAACTGTTGGCTAATTCTGCTTGGAAGTCAGAGAACTGGTGAGCAGGTTACTGCAGCCATCTCTCCATGATATCATGCAATCATGTCTCATGAAGCAAACCTGCAAAGTCTGGTTTGCTTCAATGTCTCTTGAAGCAAACCTGCAAAACTTTTCATTTTTCCTTTAATTTCCCTATAAATTAATTTCTTCGACAAGTATAGTTTAGTGCAGTTTGGTTTAGATTAGTTTGGTTTAGTTTAGATTAGTGTAGTTGAGTGTAGTTGAGTGTAGTTGAGGGTAGTTGAGTGTAGTTGAGGGTAGTTGAGGGTAGTTGAGTGTAGTTGAGTTTAGTTGAGTGTAGTTGAGTTTAGTTTGGTTTAGTTGAGGGTAGTTGAGTGTAGTTGAGTGTAGTTTGGTTTAGTTGAGGGTAGTTGAGTGTAGTTGAGTGTAGTTGAGTTTAGTTGAGTTTAGTTTGGTTTAGTTTAGATTAGTTTAGATTAGTGTAGTTGAGTGTCGTGTAGTGTGGTTGAGTGTAGATGAGTGTAGTTTGGTTTAGTTGAGGGTAGTTGAGGGTAGTTGAGTGTGGTTGAGTTTAGTTGAGTGTAGTTGAGGGTAGTTGAGTGTAGGTTTAGTTGAGAGTAGTTGAGGGTAGTTGAGTGTAGTTGAGTGTAGTTGAGGGTAGTTGAGTGTAGTTGAGGGTAGTTGAGTGTAGTTGAGTGTAGTTGAGTGTAGTTGAGTTTAGTTGAGTGTAGTTGAGTGTAGTTTGGTTTGGTTTAGATTAGTTTAGAGGAGTGTAGTTGAGTGTCGTGTAGTGTGGTTGAGTGTAGATGAGTGCTGTGTTTAGTGCACTACAGGTGTGGGATTGCGTACTTGTGAAGAAGCTGTCTTCGTCTTCATCATCATCCTCGTCGCCCTGGTCCACCTCCTCGTCCTCTCCCTGCATGCTGAACGTGTCCTCGTAGTCCGATTCATTCGGCACATTCTCCTTGTCGTCGTCCTCGTCGTCCTCGACCACCACCGTCGGCACTTGCCGCGTGTCCGCCGTGTTGATCCTCACCGTTCTCATGCCAATCTCGCCCGTGTGCAGTCCTGAGCTGCCAACATAAAACCAGACGGCACACCGCGACGTTAGTGGACACAACCAGGCGTTGAGCAACCTCCCATGTTCTGGAGTAACCAATCCCCGTCTGTCCCAAGTTAAAGGAGTAGAACTAGGCCATTCGGCCCATCCAGTCTACTCCCCCATTCAATCATGGCTAATCCCTTTTTCCTGCCTTCTCCCCTTAACCCTTGACGCCCGTTCTAATCAGGAGTTTGTCCATCTCTGCCTTAAAATTATCCACTGACTTGGCCTCCACAGCCGTCTGTAGCAATGAGTTCCACGGATTAACTGCCCTCTGACTAAAGAAGTTCCTCCTCTCCTCCCCTTTAATTCTGAGGTCCAAGACTCTCTTTCATCAGACGTAGATTCACAGATTCACCACTCCTCATCTCCTTCCTAAAGGTATGTACTTTAATTCTGAGGCTGTGACCTCTGGTCCTAGACTCTCCCACTAGTGGAAACATCCTCTCCACATCCGCTCAATCCAGGCCTTCCATTATTCTGCAAGTTTCAATGAGGTCCCCTCTCAACCTTCTAAACTCCAGCGAGTACAGGCCCAGTGCCGACAAACGCTCATCATATGTTAACCCACTCATTCCTGGGATCATTCTTGTAAACCTCCTCTGGACCCTCTCCAGAGCCGGCACATCCTTCCTCAGATGTGGGGCCCAAATTTGCTCGCAATATTCCAAATGCGGCCTGACCAGCGCCTTATATAGGTAGACAAAAATGCTGGAGAAGCTCAGCGGGTGAGGCAGCATCTATGGAGCGAAGGAAATAGGCATCGTTTCAGGTCGAGCCTTCTTCTATATAAGGGTCAAGACCCTTCTAAAGCCTCAGCATTTCATCTCTGCTCTGCAACCCAAGATTTAGACTTTAGACTTTAGAGATACAGCGTGGAAACAGGCCCATTTGCTCACCGAGGCCACGCCGATCAGTGATCACCCCGTACATTAGCACTATCCTACACACACTATGGACAATTTACAATCTTTACCAAAGCTAATTAACCTACAAACCTGAACTTGTAATCGTGTGTTTCACCGTGATCACAATGAATGGCGCTGCTGGCTCGAAGGGCCGAATGGCCTCCCCCTGCACCTATTGTCTATGTTTCTATGTTTCTATGCAACACAAAAGCTTTTCACTGTACCTCGGCACACCTGACGAGAAACTAAACTGGACTGAACTAAATTACACTGCGGACGGCTCGATTGCAATCGTGTGTTGTCTTTCCGCTGACTGGATAGCACGCAACAGAAGCTTTTCACTGTACCTCGGTACGCGCGACAATAAACTAAAGTTGACGTTACCTCTCGAGCCGCTGCATGGTCAGAGCCAGGGTCTTGTTGAGCTCCTCGATCACCTTGCTGGTGGGCATGGCTGAGTGGAGGGCCAGGCCGGGGGGCAGCGAGGACGTGTACTGCTGCGTGATCTTCTGCCCCGAGGGGTAGGAGCTGGACGGGACGTCGCCCGTCTGCGGCGGTATGCAGACCATCACTTTCTTTGGCGGAAGAGGAGGCGACAGCCTGACCGGCAGCATGCACGGCAGCTTCACCGGCTGCCCAGCGTCTGGTGGGCAAAGGCATCGTCACAGAGTCACAGAGTGCAATAGTCATAGAGTCATAGAGCACAGAAACAGGCCCTTCCGCCCAACCCGCCCACACCCACCCACACGCCCCATCTACACTACTCCCACCTGCCTGCGTTTGGCCCCTATTCTATACCTGTCATATCCATGCACCTGTCCAAATGTTTTGTTTCAAACATTGCCATAAGGTTGTAAGGAATAGGAATATAATTAGTCCATTCGGCCCATCAAGTCTATTCTTGTCCTTCCCCTGACTGGTTAGCGCGCAACAAAAGCGTTTCACCGGACAATAAACTGAACTGAAGCTGAACTGAAGGGAGTGGAAGACTACTTACCCCTGATGGCTCGTAGGTGCCCCACTGGTCTCTTGGAAGTGCAAAGGGCGGAGTCGTGTGAATAGGTGGTTTGCCGATCGGCCTGTCGTCTTAGCCGAGGAATGGTGTAGGCTGTGGGGAAAGCTGGAGAAAGGGGGACACGTTTAGAGGCCTCGCGTACTGGGCGAAAGGACTGACGCTGGTTTATAGACACAAAATCACAATGGGCACAGCACAGTGGCTCAGCGGCAGAGTCGCTGCCTCTCAGCGCCAGAGTCCCGGGTTCAATCCCAACTACGGGCGCTGTCTGTACGGAGCTTGCACGCTCTCCTCGTGACCTGCGCGGGTTTTCTCCGGGATCTTCGGTTTCCTCCCACACTCCAAAGACGAGCAGGTTTGTAGGTTCATTGGCTTCAGTGTATGAGTTAAAAACTGTCCCGTGTGTGTGGGGAGATCGCTGGTCGGCGCAGACCCGTGTGTGTGGGGCGATCGCTGGCGGGTAGACCCGTGTGTGTGGGGGAGATCGCTGGTCGGTCGGACCGTGTGTGTGGGGAGATCGCTGGTCGGTCGGACCCGTGTGTGTGGGGGGAGATCGCTGGTCGGAGTCGGACCCGTGTGTGTGGGGAGATCGCTGGTCGGTGCAGACCCGTGTGTGTGTGTGTGTGTGTGGGGAGATCGCTGGTCGGTCGGACCCGTGTGTGTGGGGAGATCGCTGGTCGGTCAGACCCGTGTGTGTGGGGAGATCGCTGGTCGGCGTAGACCCGTGTGTGTGGGGAGATCGCTGGTCGCGCAGACCCGTGTGTGTGGGGCGATCGCTGGTCGGTCGGACCCGTGTGTGTGGGGAGATCGCTGGTCGGAGCAGACCCGTGTGTGTGGGGAGATCGCTGGTCGGCGTAGACCCGTGTGTGTGGGGAGCGATCGCTGGTCGGTCGGACCCGTGTGTGTGGGGAGATCGCTGGTCGGTCGGACCCGTGTGTGTGGGGAGATCGCTTGTCGGCGCAGACCCGTGTGTGTGGGGAGATCGCTGGTCGGTCAGACCCGTGTGTGTGGGGAGATCGCTGGTCGGTCAGACCCGTGTGTGTGGGGAGATCGCTGGTCGGTCGGACCCGTGTGTGTGTGGGGAGATCGCTGGTCGGTCGGACCCGTGTGTGTGGGGAGATCGCTGGTCGGCGTAGACCCGTGTGTGTCGGGAGATCGCTGGTCGGCGCAGACCCGATAGGCCAATGGGCCGATTGTTCCGTGCCGTACCTCAGAAGTAAACTAAACTTAAAGGCTGGGGGTGTCTCCGTGAGGAAAGGCAGCATGTCTGGAGTCAGGGTCGAGGTGACGTTACCGGTCGACTCCCTTCATCGGGGCTGAGAGTCGGGGAGGCGGTGAACTAGAGGTGTGGGAAGGTACAGCACGGAGCACATCCTGCATTGATGACCAAGGAAATGTGGAGCCCACAATGGTCCATTGTTGGCTGGCGACGAGGTGATAACACAGGGATCGAATACAGGGTAAATTTAGCAAGAGGACTAGTGTGGGGGAGGGATGGAGAGAGAGGGAACGCAAGGGTTACAAGATGAGTAGAAGAGAACTACAGTGGCTTGCAAAAGTATTTATACCCCTTGAACTTTTCCACATTTTGTCACGTTACAACCACAAACGTAAATGTATTTTATTGGGATTTTATGTGATATAACAACACAAAGTGGTGCATAATTGTGAAGTGGAAGGACAATGATACATGGTTTCCAAATTTTATTACAAATAAAAAACTGAAAAGTGTGGCGTGCAAAAGTATTCAGACCCCCTGAGTCAATACTTTGTAGAACCACCTTTCGCTGCAATTACAGCTGCAAGTCTTTTGTGGTATAACCATATAACCATATAACAATTACAGCACGGAAACAGGCCCTCTCGGCCCTTCCAGTCCGTGCCGACCATTTGTTTTCCCCTAGTCCCATCTACCTGCACTCAGACCATACCCCTCCATTCCCTTCACGTCCATATACCTATCCAATACCACATATACTGGTATGTGTCAACCAGCTTTGCACATCTAGAGACTGAAATGTTTGCCCATTCTTCTTTAGCTCAAGATCAGTCAGATTGGATGGAGAGCGTCTGTGAACAACAATTTTCAAGTCTTGCCAGAGATTCTCAATTGGATTTAGGTCTGGACTGACTGGGCCATTCTAACACATGACTATGCTTTGATCTAAACCATTCCATTGTAGCTCTGGCTGTATGTTTAGGGTCGTTGTCCTGCTGGAAGGTGAACCTCCGCCCCAGTCTCGAGTCTTTTGCAGACTTTAACAGGTTTTCTTCCAAGATTGCCCTGTATTTGGCTCCATCCATCTTCCCATCAACTCTGGCCAGCTTCCCTGTCCCTGCTGAAGAAAAGCATCCCCACAGCATGATGCTGCCACCACCATGTTTCACAGTGGGGATGGTGTGTTCAGGGTGATGTGCAGTGTTAGTTTTCCACCACATAGCGTTTTGCATTTAAGCTCAAAAACTTCAATTTTGGTCTCATCAGACCAGAGCACCTTCCTCCACATGTTTGCTGTGTCCCCCACATGCCTTGTGGCAAATTGCAAATGGGACTTCTTATGGCTTTGTTTCAACAATGGCTTTCTTCTTGCCACTCTTCCATAAAGGGCGATTTGTGGAGTGCACGACTAATAGTTGTCCTGTGGACAGATTCTCCCACCTGACCATGGGCCTCTTGGCTGCTTCTCTGATCAATGCTCTCCTTGCCTGGCCTGTCAGTTTAGGTGGACGGCCATGTCTTGGTAGGTTTGCAGTTGTGCCATACTCTTTCCATTTTCAGATGATGGATTGAACAGTGCTCCATGAGGTGTTCAAAGCTTGGGATATTTTCTTATAACCTAACCCTGCTTTAAACTTCTCCACAACTTTATCCCTGACCTGTCTGGTGTGTCCTTGGGCTTCATGATGCCCAAGGAACATTGTTTGTTCACTAATGTTCTCTAACAAACCTCTGAGGCCTTCACAGAACAGCTGTATTTATACTGAGATTAGATTACACACAAGTGGACTCTATTTACTAATTAGGTGACTTCTGTAGGCAATTGTTTGCACTGGATTTTATTTAGGGGTATCAGAGTAAAGGGGGCTGAATACTTTTGCACGCAATACTTTTCAGTTTTTTATTTGTAAAAAAATTTGAAAACCATGTATCATTTTCCTTCCACTTCACAATTATGCACCACTTTGTGTTGGTCTATCACGTAAAATCCCAATAAAATATATTTACATTTGTGGTTGTAACGTGACAAAATGTGGAAAAGTTCAAGGGGTATGAATACTTTTGCAAGCCACTGTAAGCATCAGCACTTCATATTTTGCTTGGGCAGTTTACAACCCAGCGGTACGAACATTAATTTCTCTAATTTCAAGTAACCCCTGCACTCCCCCCCCCCCCCCCCCCCCCCCCCCCCCCCCCCCCCCCCCCCCCCCCCCCCCACCCCACCCCCCCCCCCCTCCCCCCCCCCCCCCCCACCCCCTCCTCGTACACTTAGCTTAGTTAGTTTATTTTAATATAACATTTGTTAACTTATCTGGGTGCAAGCTTGTGGTTCAATGTCAGATATCTATAAGTGGTGCCTACATGTGAACTATTGTTGAGGGTATCGAGAGTGTTAGCTTAGGGAGGAAGAGGTTGTCAGAACTAGCACTTCACTTGACATTTGTTGCATCCATTCATGGCAATCAACACTGGACCATCTGCCATTTTCAAGAGATGGTTGGCATGGATCTTGCATTGCTCAGCACCAACTTACCACAAACCCAACTATTAAACCAGGGGAGACACTAAATGCTGGAGTAACTCAGCGGGTCAGGCAGCATCTGTGGAGAACATGGATAGGTGACGTTTCACAGAGTGCTGGAGTAACTCAGCGGGTCAGGCAGCATCTGTGGAGAACATGGATAGGTGACGTTTCACAGAGTGCTGGAGTAACTCAGCGGGTCAGGCAGCATCTGTGGAGAACATGGATAGGTGACGTTTCACAGAGTGCTGGAGTAACTCAGCGGGTCAGGCAGCATCTGTGGTGAACATGGATAGGTGATGTTTCACAGAGTGCTGGAGTAACTCAGCGGGTCAGGCAGCATCTGTGGAGAACATGGATAGGTGATGTTTCACAGAGTGCTGGAGTAACTCAGCGGGTCAGGCAGCATCTGTGGAGAACAGATGGCTGTGGAGGCCAAGTCAATGGATATTTTTAAGTAGAGTGTAGATTGTAGATTGACAGATTCTTCATTAGTTACAGGTGTCGGGGGTTATGGGGAGAAGACAGGAGAATGGGGTTGAGAGGGAAAGATAGATCAGCCATGATTGAACGACGGAGTACACTTGATGGGTGCTAATTTGAGGGAGTTAGATGTGGCCCTTGTGGCTAGAGGGATCAGGGGGTATGGAGAGAAGGCAGGTACGGGATACTGAGTTGGATGATCAGCCATGATCACATTGAATGGCGGTGCAGGCTCGAAGGGCCGAATGACCTGCTCCTGCACCTATTTCCAATGATTCTATGATTCTATGATAATTCTGCTCCTATCACATGGAGAATAGACAATAGACAATAGACAATAGGTGCAGGAGTAGGCCATTCGGCCCTTCAAGCCAGCACCGCCATTCAATGTGATCGTGGCTGATCATCCCCAATCAGTACCCCGTTCCTGCCTTCTCCCCATATCCCCTGACTCCGCTATCTTTAAGAGCCCTATCTATCTCTCTCTTGAAAGTATCCAGAGAAGTGGCCTCCACCGCCCTCTGAGGCAGAGAATTCCACAGATTCACCACTCTCTGTGAGGAAAAGTGTTTCCTCGTCTCCGTTCTAAATGGCTTACCTTTATTCTTCAACTGTGGCCGCTGGTTCTGGACTCCCCCAACATCGGGAACATGGTTTCTGCCTGAAGCGTGTCCAAATCCTTAATCATCTTATATGTTTCAATAAGATCCCCTCTCATCCTTTTAAATTCTAGAGTATACAAGCCCAGTCGCTCCATTCTCTCAGCATATGACAGTCCCGCCATCCCGGGAATAACCACGTGAACCTACACTGCACTCCCTCAATAGCAAGAATGTTCTTCCTCAAATTAGGGGACCAAAACTGCACACAATACTCCAGGTGTGGTCTCACTAGGGTCCTGTACAACTGCAGAAGGACCTCTTTGCTCCTATACTCAACTCCTCTTGTTATAAAGGCCAACATGCCATTCGCTTTCTTCACTCCCTGCTGTACCTGCATGCTTACTTTCATAGACTGATGTACAAGGACCCCCAGATCCCGTTGTACTTCCCCTTTTCCCAACTTGACTCCACTGAGATAATAATCTGCCTTCCTGTTTTTGCTACCAAAGTGGATAACCTCACATTTATCCACATTAAACTGCCTCTGCCATGTATCTGCCCACTCACCCAACCTGTCCAAGTCACCCTGCATTCTCTTAGCATCCTCCTCACAGTTCACACTGCCACCCAGCTTTGTGTCACCTGCAAATTTGCTAATGTTACTTTTAATCCCTTCATCTAAATCATTGATGTATATTGTAAATAGCTGCGGTCCCAGCACCGAGCCTTGCAGCACCCCACTAGTCACTGCCTGCCATTCTGAAAGGGACCCGTTAATCCCTACTCTCTGTTTCCTGTCGGCCAACCAATTTTCTATCGTGTCAGCACTCGACCCCCAATATTTTTGCCCACTAATCTCCTATGTGGGACCTTATCAAATGCTTTCTGAAAGTCCAGGTACACTACATCCACTGGCTCTCCCTTGTACACTTTACTTGTTACATCCTCAAATAATTCCAGAAGATTAGTCAAGCATGATTTCCCCTTTGTAAATCCATGCTGACTCGGACCGATCCTGTTTCTGCTATCCAAATGTGCGGCTATCTCATCTTTTATAATTGACTCCAGCATCTTCCCCACCACCAATGTCAGGCTAACTGATCTATAATTCCCTGTTTTCTCTCTCCCGCCTTTCTTAAAAAGTGGGATAACATTCACTACCCTCCAATCCACAGGAACTGATCCTGAATCTATAGAACATTGGAAAATTATCACCAATGCATCCACGATTTCTAGATTTCACGATTTCAATTTTAAGTACCCTGGGATGCAGACCATCAGGCCCTAGGGATTTATCAGCCTTCAGCCCCATCAGTCTATCCAACACCATTTGCTGCCGAATGTGGATTTCCTTCAGTTCCTCCGGCACCCCAGATCCTCTGGCCACTAGTACATCAGGAAGATTGTTTGTGTCCTCCTTAGTGAAGACGGATCCAAAGTACCTGTTCAGCCCGTTTGCTATTTCCTTGTTCCCCATAATAAATTCACCTTTTTCGGTCTTCAAGGGTCCAACATTGGTCTTAACTATTTTTTTCCTCTTCACATACCTAAAGAAGCTTTTACTATCCTTTATATTGTTGGCTAGCTTACCTGAGAAATGGAACAGGTGACGTTTCTTCCCTTCTTCAGACTGAGAGTCAGGGGAAAGGGAAACGAGAGGCAGGGAAAGGCCTCTCTGAACAAATCAGAGCCGGCACCGATGACCAAGGAACGATGGAGCCCACAATGGTCCATTGTTGGCTGTGAAGGAGGTGATAATGAGGTGAGACGAAGAGTGAAACTAGCAGAGCGAGGGGTTACAAGCATTGACTATCCATTGTTGCCGGTCTGGGGCCTATATATAGGCCTCTGGGGCCTATATATGGGCATATATATATATATATATGTATATATATATATATGCCCACTGTACATGTGACATAAAACAGTATAGCACAAAAACAGGCCATTCGGCCCACAATGTCCTTGCCGAACATAGAAACATAGAAAATAGGTGCAGGAACCTATCCATGTTCTCCATAGATGCCGCCTGACCCGCTGAGTTACTCCAGCACTCTGTGAAACGTCACCTATAATATAACCATATAACATATAACAATTACAGCACGGAAACAGGCCCACTCGGCCCTTCCAGTCCGTGCCGACCATTTGTTTTCCCCTAGTCCCATCTACCTGCACTCAGACCATACCCCTCCATTCCCTTCACGTCCATATACCTATCCACTTTACTCTTAAATGTTAAAATCGATCCTGCCTCCACCACTTCTGCTGGAAGCTCATTCCACACAGCCACCACCCTCTGAGTAAAGAAGTTCCCCCTCACGTTACCCCTAAACTTCTGTCCCTTAATTCTCATGTCATGCCCTCTTGTTTGAATCTTCCCTACCCTCAATGGGAAAAACGTATCCACGTCAACTCTGTCTATCCCTTTCATCATTTTAAAGACCTCAATCAAGTCCCCCCTTAACCTTCTGCGCTCCAAAGGGATAGACAGAGTTGACGTGGATACGTTTTTCCCATTGAGGGTAGGGAAGATTCAAACAAGAGATTCAATCAAACAAAAATTCAAACAAGATTCACCTATCTTCGAGCCTGCACTGCCATTCAATATGATCATAGCTGATCATCCAACTCAGTATCCTGTACCTGCCTTCTCTCCATACCCCCTGATCCCTTTAGCCACAAGGGCCACATCTAACTCCCTCTTAAATATAGCCAATGAACTGGCCTCAACTACCTTCTGTGGCAGAGAATTCCAGAGACTCACCACTCTCTGTGTGAAAAATGTTTTCCTCATAGAAACATAGAAACATAGACACATAGAAATTAGGTGCAGGAGTAGGACGTTCGGCCCTTCGAGCCTGCACCGCCATTCAATATGATCATGGCTGATCATCCAACTCAGTATCCCGTACCTGCCTTCTCTTCGTCCTGCCATCTCGATCCTAAAGGAATTCCCCCTTATCCTTAGACTGTGAGCCCTTGTTCTGGACCTCCCCAACATCGGGAACAATCTTCCTGCATCTAGCCTATCCAACCCCTTAAGAATTTTGTAAGTTTCTATAAGATCCCCCCTCAGTCTTCTAAATTCTAGCGAGTACAAGCCAAGTCTATCCAGTCTTTCCTCATATGAAAGTCCTGACATCCCAGGAATCAGTCTGGTGAACCTTCTCTGACCCCCCTCTATGGCAAGAATGTCTTTAAACTGTACGCAATACTCCAGGTGTGGTCTCACCAAGACCCTGTACAACTGCAGTAGAACCTCCCTGCTCTTGTACTCAAATCCTTTTGCTATGAATGCCAACATACCATTCGCTTTCTTCACTGCCTGCTGCACCTGCATGCCTACTTTCAATGACTGGTGTACCATGACACCCAGGTCTCGTTGCATCTCCCCTTTTCCTAATCGGTCACCATTCAGATAATAGTCTACCCTCCTGTTTTTGCCGCCAAAGTGGGTAACCTCACATTTCAAAGTCAAAGTCTAAAGCGTTTATTGTCGTGTGTCCCTGACAGGACAATGACATTCTTTCTTTGCTCAGCACAACAGGACATAGTAGGCATTGACTACAATTATATACGTAAATACACACATTAATTAATAAATTAATAAAGTGCAAATAACAGATGGAGGGGTATTAATGTTCAGAGTTTTGTCCGAGCCATGTTTAATAGCCTGATGGCTGTGGGGAAGTAGCTATTCCTGAACCTGGTCGTTGCAGTCTTCAGGGTCCTGTACCTTCTACCTGAAGGTAGCAGGGAGATGAGTGTGTGGCCAGGATGGTGAGGGTCCTTGATGATACTGCCAGCCTTTTTGAGGCAGCGACTGCGATAGATCCCCTCGATGGAAGGGAGGTCAGAGCCGATGATGGACCGGGCAGTGTTTACTACTTTTTGTAGTCTTTTCCGCTCCAGGGCGCTCAAGTTGCCGAACCAAGCCACGATGCAACCGGTCAGCAAGCTCTCTACTGTGCACCTGTAGAAGTTAGAGAGAGTCCTCCTTGACAGACCGACTCTCCGTAATTATCCACTTATTTTATCCACTTATTTTATCCACATTTATCCACATTATACTGCATCTGCCATGCATTTGCCCACTCACCCAGCCTATCCAAGTCACCTTGCAGCCTCCTAGCATCCTCCTCACACCTAACGCTGCCCCCCAGCTTCGTGTCATCCGCAAACTTGGATGAGTTCAACACGATGCCAAGTTGAAGTCATTCCCCTCTGCCTGCACGTGATCCGTATCCCTCCATTCCCTGCGTATCCATGTGCCTATCCAAAAGCCACTTAAACACCAGTATCGTAGCTGCTGAACGTTCCACGCCCCCACTGCTCTCTGTGTAACATCTCCATTAAACTTTGCCCCTCTCACCTTTACGCTCTGCCCTCTGGTCTTTGACGTTCCCACACCGGGAGAAAGGTTGTGTAGACCTTTGGTGTAAACCAGCGTCTGCACTTGCATCCCAAGCTGCAACTCTCTAATCCAGGCAGCGTTCCGGTAAAGCTCCTCTGCAGCGTCTTTCCAGTTATGGTGCGACCAGAGCTAACCAATGTTCTAAGGAGCTGCATCATAAGAGTCTAAGACATAGGAGCCATTTGGCTCATCGAGTCTGGCGTAAAATGTCGGGGTAAGTTTAATTGGCCGAATGGCCTAATTCTGCTTCTAAAACTATGAAAGAACCTATCCATGTTCTCCACAGATGCTGCCCGACCCGCTGAGTTACTCCAGCACTCTGTGAAACGTCACCTATCCATATTCTCCACAGATGCTGCCTGACCCGCTGAGTTACTCCGCACTCTGTTTGAAACGTCACCTATCCATGTTCTCCACAGATGCTGCTGACCCGCTGAGTTACTCCAGCACTCTGTGAAACGTCACCTATCCATGTTCTCCACAGATGCTGCCTGACCCGCTGAGTTACTCCAGCACTCTGTGAAACGTCACCTATCCATGTTCTCCACAGATGCTGCCTGACCCGCTGAGTTACTCCAGCACTCTGTGAAACGTCACCTATCCATGTTCTCCACAGATGCTGCCTGACCCGCTGAGTTACTCCAGCACTCTGTGAAACGTCACCTATCCATGTTCTCCACAGATGCTGCCTGACCCGCTGAGTTACTCCAGCACTGTGTGCCCTTTTGTAAGCAGGTATCTGTTGGCGGGGGCGGGGTGCGGGTACTCACCGGCTAGGTGGTGGGCGATCCTGGTGAGCGGTTTGGGGGGCAGGGCAGGGGGCTGTTTGGGGTGGGGATGTTGCTTGGGGGGCGTTTCAGCACCGTCGCAGTGGAAAGCGACCGTCTTCTTTGGTGGGAGAGTCAGGGCTGGCTTGGCTGTCGTCTCCGGCTCACTCAACCCCCCCATTCCACTGTCGACGGGGCTGTCGTCTGCAGCTGGAAGACACAAGCAGAGGTACATGTTCAAGATACGGAGGCAAACCCTTCACAGGTGCAGAAGGCATCGAGGCAGAGGCTCAGTGAGGCGCTGCTCAGGCTGCGTTTAGTTTATAGACAATAGACAACAGGTGCAGGAGGAGGCCATTCGGCCCTTCGAGCCAGCACCGCCATTCAATGTGATCATGGCTGATCATCCCCAATCAGTACCCCGTTCCTGCCTTCTCCCCATATCCCCTGACTCCGCTATCTTTAAGAGCCCTATCTAGCTCTCTCTTGAAAGCATCCAGAGAACCGGCCTCCACCGCCCTCTGAGGCAGAAAATTCCACAGACTCACAACTCTCTGTGAGAAAAAGTGTTTCCTCGTCTCCTTCTAAATGGCTTGCTCCTTATTCTTACATTAATTTCGAGATACAGAGCGGAAACAGGATCTCGGCGCCGACCAGCGCTCCCCGCACACCAACACAAGTCTACGCACACGAGGAGACAATTTACACTGATGCGTTTTTTACCAAACCCAATTAACCTACAAACCCGCACGTCTTTGGAGTGTGGGAGAAAACCGGAGCACCCGGAGAAAACCCACGTAGCTCGTGGGGAGAACGTGCACACTCCGTACAGACAGCACCGTGGCCAGACGCTGTGAGGTAGTAGCTCTACTGCTGCGCCACCGCGCTGTCCCTTCTTGGAGAGCTGCGAGCAGTTTTGGCCCCTGTATCTGAGGAAGGAAGTGCCGGCTCTGGAGAGGGTCCAGAGGAGGTTTAGGAGAATGATCGCAGGAATGAGAGGGTTAACATACGATGAGCGTTTGACGGCACTGGGCCTGTACTCACTGGAGTTTGAACGGATGAGGGGGGGGACCTCGTTAGGAATTAGCAAATAGTGAAAGGCCTGGATAGAGTGGATGTGGAGAGGATATTTCTGATGGTGAATCTGTGGAATTCTTTGCCACAGATGGCTGTGGAGGCCAAGTCAGTGGATATTTTTTAAGGCAGAGTTAGATAGATAAGGTCATAAGTGATAGGAGTAGAATTAGGCCATTCGGCCCATCAAGTCTACTCCACCATACAACCACGGCTGATCTATCTCTCCCTCCTAACCCCATTCTCCTGCCTTCTCCCCATAACCCCTGACACCCGTACTAATCAAGAATCTATCTGTCTTTGCATTAAATTTTACCACGGACCTGATTCTTGAGTAGTACAGATGTCTGGGGATCTGGGGAGAAGTGTGGGAGGAAAGCAAAGATCTTTGTGAAAACCCACGCAGGCGAACGTACAAACTCCGTACAGACAGCACCCGTAGTCAGGATGGAACCCGGGTCTCTGGCGCTGTGAGGCAGCAACTCTACCGCTGAGCCAATGTGCAGCCATCCGAATCCTCCGAGAAATGGTTGGAATACATCTAATGGCTCGACTATAACCAGGGGCCACAGTTTAAGAATAAGGGGTAAGCCATTTAGAACGGAGACGAGGAAACACGTTTTCTCACAGAGAGTGGTGAGTCTGTGGAATTCTCTGCCTCGGAGGACAGTGGAGACGGGTTCTCTGGATGCTTTCATGAGAGAGCTAGACAGAGCTCTTAGAAATAGCGGAGTCAGGGGATTTGGGGAGAAGGCAGGAACGGGGTACTGATTGGGGATGATCAGCCATGATCACATTGGATGGCAGTGCTGACTCGAAGGGCCGAATGGCCTCCTCCTGCACCTACTGTCTAGTGTACCTCCTCCGCGACGCAATAACCTATACTGAGTTAAGGGGGGGTGGGCCGTCAGGAAGGGTGTGATTCACCTGGTTTGTCGAGGGGGTCTGAGCAAGGGTTGGTGTCGTCATCGATGGCCGGGGCCAGCGCTGCCTCAGCCTCCCCTTCCTCCAGCCGGGATGTCCGCACCTGACCGTTCTCTACCACCTCCTCCTGAGCACATCCATCTGAAACCAGAACCGCAGGGCACACAGAGAGTGAGTGAGTGAGAGAGAGAGAGTTACCCCACAACCCTGCATTGAAAATGACACCTCTCCGCTTCACTATCCATCCCCTTCCCCTATAGTTGAGAACTATATTCTGCTCTCTGTATCTCCCTAGGATTCATTTCAAGCAGGCCAGAACATTTATTTTGAGAAGGCTAGAATATAAAAACTGGGATATAATGCTGAGGGTTTATAATTTAAAACCAGCCAGCACCGCCATTCAATGTGATCACGGCTGATCATCCACAATCAGTACCCCGTTCCTGCCTTCTCCCCATATCCCCTGACTCTGCTATCTGGATGTGGAGAGGATGTTTCCACTAGTGGGAGAGTCTAGGACTAGAGGTCATAGCCTCAGAGTTAAAGGACGTTCTTTTGGGAAGGAGCTGAGGAGGAATTTCTTTAGTCAGAGGGTGGTGAATCTGTGGAACTCATTGCTACAGACGGCTGTGGAGGCCAAGTCAGTGGATATTTTTAAGACGGAGATGTATATATTCTTGATCAGTGCGGGTGCCAGATGTTATTTAAGAGAAGGCAGGAGAATAGGGTTGGGAGGGAGAGATAGATCAGTCATGATTGAATGGCGGAGTAGACTTGATGAGCTGAATGGCCTAATTCTGCTCCTGTCACTTATGACCTCATCCCTGCTTCAGGCCTCACGTTTAGTTCAGAGGTCATGCCCTTCGGCCCACCGAGTCCGTGCTGGCCAGGTACTATCAGAACATGGGGGCAGGGGCACGGATAGGACAGGTGTAGAGGGAAATGGGCCAAACACGGGCAGGTGGGACTAGTGTGGACGTGGCACGCTGGTCGTCATGGGCAAGGTGGGCCGAAGGGACTCCATGACTCTACTTGACGTGAGACTGGCAACTTGTCCACAGTATCCTGGAATAGTTGGCTGTCCAAGCCTGGCCGTAACGACCAACATTGACCCCCCCCCCAGTGGCCGGATCACCAACCATGTGAGAACTTAATTCACACGTGAATGAACGTGTGAAAGTAATGTTCAAAGCTCGGGCACAGTGACCCTCAGCTCATAATTGTCCACATATAATTCTGCTTTGCTTCTTTCTAATGACACTTAAAAGCCATGAGGATCGCGCAAACCCTTTGCATGGAACGGGCAGCGCAGTGGCGCAGCGGTAGAGCGTCTGCCTCGTGGCGCCAGAGACCCGGGTTCCATCCTGACTCCCGGTGCTGTCTGTACGCAGTCTGCATGTTTTCTCCCCGTGACCAGGTACAGCAGGGGTGGGCGACCTTGCTCTGCATCGGGGGCCGGGACGCATATGTCTGTGAGCGGATAGCGGGCCACGTGTATCACGTGTTGGGCACATGGATCCTGCCCCCGTCCCGCCCCGGATGGCGGGCATCAAATCACGTGTTGGCAGAAGGAGCGCGGCCACGCCGGGGCTTTGCGCAGGATGCGGAGCAGCCAGCCGCGCTCGGCGGGCCCGATGAATACGGGTTATGGGCCGCAGTCGGCCCGGGGGCCGTAGGTTGCCGGCCCCTGACGTACACTAACACTATCCCACACACTGGGGACAGTTTACATTTTGACCCAGCCAATTAACGTGCAAACTAATAGAGGGGAGGGAGCCGGAGCGCCCGGAGGAAACCCACGGGGAGAACGTGCGAACTCCGTACGGACAGCGCCCGTGGTCGGGATCGAACCTGGGTCACTGGCGCTGTGAGGCAGCAGCTCTACCCGCTGCAGCACCGTGCCACCCCACTAACCCCGCGTGAACCAACCAACTACACAAAGACACGGCAATACCATTCCCCTTCACACCCTGACTGTATTCACTTCCATCCCTTCCTCTGGCCTCACTCTCCACGCCTCATTGGACATAGAACAGTACAACACAGGGACAGGCCCTTCAGCCCACACTGTCCGTGCTGGGACATGATGCCAAGACCAACTCTTATCTACCCGCACACGATGCACATCCCACAAGTCTAATAAACACCACTGTCGCAGCAGCCTCCACCCCCAGCCTGGCATTGCGTTCCAAGCACCCACCACCCTCTGTGTAAAAACACTTGACCCGCACCCAAGCTTACAAGTCATAGGAGTACAATCAGGCCGCTCGGCCCATCGAGTCCACTCTGCTATTACATCATGGCTGATCTCTGCCTCCTAATCCCATTTTCCTGCCTTCTCCCCGTAACCCTTGACACCCGTTCAAGAATTTATCTCCGCCATCAAAATATCCACTGACTCAGCTCTCCTTAAACCTTGCCCCTCTCGCCTTAAAAGCTAAATATTGGAAGGAACAGATAGATTTAGGTGTATTATTCTTGTACAGTGAAAAGCTTTGTATTACATGCAATCTAAACAGGTCAGAAAATACAATATACAGATAAATACAATAAAGTGTGATTGCAAGTACAATAGGAAGTTCATTTCTTACGTCATAGGAGCTGATCTAGGCCATTCAGCCCATCCACTCTGCCATTCGATCACGGCTGATCTATCTCTCCCTCTCAACCCCATTCTCCTGCCTTCTACCCAGAACCCCCGACACACGTACTGATCAAGAATGTATCTATCTCTGCCTTAGAAATATCCATTGACTCATCCATTGACATGTTCCCGATGTTGGGGGAGTCCAGAACCAGGGGCCACAGTTTAAGAATAAGGGGTAAGCCATTTAGAACGGAGACGAGGAAAAACGTTTTCACACATGGGGTTGTGAGTCTGTGGAATTCTCTGCGTCAGAGGGCGGTGGAGGCCGGTTCTCTGGATGCTTTCTAGAGAGCATTAGAGCTCTTAAAGATAGCGGAGTCAGGGGATATGGGGAGAAGGCAGGAACGGGGTACTGATTGGGGATGATCAGCCATGATCACATTGAATGGCTCGAAGGGCCGAATGGCCTACTCCTGCACCTATTGTCTATTGTAGCATTATTTTCCATGCAGGCAACGTCAGTGGATATATTTAAGGCAGAGATAGATACTGTCAATTCTTGACTAGTGCGTGTGTCAGGGGTTATGGGGAGAAGGCAGGAGAATGGGGTTAGGAGGGAGAGATAGATCAGCCGTGATTGAATGGCAGAGTAGACTTGATAGGCCGAATGGCCTAATTCTGCTCCTATCACATTTGATCTTATGACAGACAATGCATGCAGCCTGTGACATTTAATCCAAATTAGTTTAGCGATACAGCGCAGAAACGTGCCCTGCGGCCCACCGGGTCCGCGCCGACCAGCGATCCCTGCTCACGGGCACTATCCTACACGGGGATGACCAGCCATGATCACATTGAATGGCGGTGCTGCCTCGAAGGGCCGAATGGCCTACCCCTGCACAGATTGCCTATTGTCTAGTGGGACAATTTACAATTGTACCAAAGCCAATGAACCTACAAGCCTGCACGTCTTTGGAGTGTGGGAGGAAACCGGAGCACCCGGAGAAAACCCACGCAGGTCACGGGGAGAGAACGTGCAAACTCCGTACAGACAGCACCTGTGAGGCAACGACTCTACCGCTGCGCCACCGTGCCCCGCACAGTCTCTACACTCAATAATTGCAGTCTCAGCGCGTACACAGACTGCATACGCTGCATAACACGTTGGTGAGGACACATTATAAGTATTGCGTTCAGTCTTGCTCGTCCTGTTATGAGAAAGATGTCGTGAAGCTGGCAAGGGTGAGAAGATGATTTACGAAGACGTTGCCAGGACCCGAGGGCCTGAGTTACAGGGAGAGAGTGGGGAGGCTAGGATTTTATTCCTTGGAGCACAGAAGGATGAGGGGTGGTCTAGTCGACAAATTGTAAATGGTCCCTAGTGTGTAGGGCAGTGCTGACGGATGGTGTGATCTCTGGCCGGTGTGGACTCGCTAGGCCGAAGGGCCTGTTTCCGCGCGCTGTTGAAACTAAACGCAGCGGGCAGCATCTGCCATTCCTTACAACACACTTTCCAATTCCTTGGTGTGGACTCATTGTGCTAAAGACGCAGCCAGTAGAGCCGATGTCTCATAGTGCCGGGGTCCTGGGTTCGATCCTGACCTCGGGCCCAGTCTGTGTGGAGTTTGCACGTTCTCCCTGTGACTAGCGTGGCCTAGTTGGGCTGAAGGGCCTCTTTCCTTGCTTTATGGCTCTATGGCTAAACTTTGGATGCTGAAGAAGGGTCTCGACCCCAAACGTCACCTATTCCTTTTCTCCAGAGATGTTGCCTGCCCGCTGAGTTACTCCAGCATTTCAGTGTAAACCAGCATCTGCAGTTCCTTCCCACACATCTGGGATTCCAGCATTTAACTGCATACGTTTCCTGCCTTAAGTTGTCGTAATGTTTCTAAATGGTGAAAAGATCAGTGAAGACAAATGTAGGTCGCTTACAGTCAGAGACCGGTGAATTTATAATGGGAGACTAGGAAATGGCAGAACAGTTACATGAGTACTTTGGTTCTGTCTTCACTAAGGAAGACACAAACAATCTCCCGGAAATACTAGGGGACCGAGGATCTAGTGGGAGGGAGGAACTGAAAGGGAATCCACATTAGTCAGAAAATGGTGTTATGTAAACTGTTGGGACTGAAGGCAGATAAATCCCCAGGGCCTGATGGTCTGCATCCCAGAGTACTCAAGGAGGTGGTCCTAGAAATCGTGGATGCATTGGTGATCATTTTCCAATGATCTCTCGACTCTGGATCAGTTCCTGTAGACTGGAGGGTAGCTAATGTAACTCCACTTTTTAAGAAAGGAGGGAGAGAGAAAACGGGGAATTATAGACCGTGTTAGCCTTACATCAGTGGTAGGGAAGATGCTGGAGTCGATTATTAAAGATGTTATAGCAGCGCATTTGGAAAGCAGTGACGGGATCGGTCAAAGTCAGCATGGATTTACGAAGGGGAAATCATGCTTGACTAATCTTCTGGAATTTTTTGAGGATGTAACAAGTAGAATTTCTGTCCTGGGCCTCCTCCATTGTCAGAGTGAGGCCCAACACAAATTGGAGGAACAGCACCTTATATTTTGCTTGGGCAGCTCACACCCCTGCGGTATGAACATTGACTTCTGTAACTTCAAGAAACCCTTGCATCCCCAATCTCTCAGCCCCTCCCCACCCTAGTCGTACCAACTTGAAGGTGGTCTTGTTGAGTCTCATTGTCTGTAACTCGTTTTTCACCTAGCCCACAGCTAACAACAGCCTGCTCACTTTGTCATCGTTACTTTTTTGCATATCTTTCAATCATTCATTCGTTCTATATCTCTCTATACCATTAGGTTATGTGATAAGGAGCAGAATTCGGCCATTCGGCCCATCAAGTCTAATCCACCATTCAACCATGTCTGATCTATCTCTCCCTCCTAACCCCACATCACCGTCTATCTCTCGTTTCCCTTCTGTCTGACTCTCAGTCTGAAGAAACGTCTCGTCCTGAAACGTAACCCATTCCCTATTCTCCACAGATGCTGCCTGACCCACTGAGTTACTCCAGCACTCTGTGAAACGTCACCTATCCATGTTCTCCACAGATGCTGCCTGACCCGCTGAGTTACTCCAGCACTCTGTGAAACGTCACCTATCCATTGTTCTCCACAGATGCTGCCTGACCCGCTGAGTTACTCCAGCACTCTGTGAAACGTCACCTATCCATGTTCTCCACAGATGCTGCCTGACCCACTGAGTTACTCCAGCACTCTGTGAAATGTTCACCTATCCATGTTCTCACAGATGCTGCCTGACCCCCTGAGTTTACTCCAGCACTGTGAAACGTCACCTATCCATGTTCTCCACAGATGCTGCCTGACCCGCTGAGTTACTCCAGCACTCTGTGAAACGTCACCTATCCATGTTCTCCACAGATGCTGCCTGACCCGCTGAGTTACTCCAGCTACTCTGTGAAACGTCACCTATCCATGTTCTCCACAGATGCTGCCTGACCCGCTGAGTTACTCCAGCACTCTGTGAAACGTCACCTATCCATGTTCTCCACAGATGCTGCCTGACCCGCTGAGTTACTCCAGCACTCTGTGAAACGTCACCTATCCATGTTCTCCACAGATGCTGCCTGACCCGCTGAGTTACTCCAGCACTCTGTGAAACGTCACCTATCCATGTTCTCCACAGATGCTGCCTGACCCGCTGAGTTACTCCAGCATGTTGTGACTACCTTTGGTGTAAACCAGCGTCTGCAGTTCCTTCCTGCACTATTAATCTCGCTGCTGCTCTAACGTGAAATTATAGGCCGCTATCAACCCTGTAAACCGACATGAGGAAGCAATTAGTCAACAGCGTGTCGGGATGGTGTTGAGAAAAATTGGCATACTGCACATTCAATTCCATTCTCTAAGGATGAAGGTTCATGCCTTGTCGATCGTTCAGTCTGTAATCTCCACATTGTTCAGCAAAGCAAGCACACTGCCCTGCAGGGGAGCCAAAAATAGCCCTCTAATTATATTGTGGCAGTGGAGCAGAATTTTTTAGTGGGAGGTAAGCAAGAGGGCGGTGGAGGCCGGTTCTCTGGATACTTTCAAGAGAGAGTCAGAAAGAGCTCTTACAGATAGCGGAGTCAGGGGATATGGGGAGAAGGCAGGAACGGGGTACTGATTGGGGATGATCAGCCATGATCACATTGAATGGCAGTGCTGGCTCGAAGGGCCGAATGGCCTACTCCTGCACCTATTGTCTATTGTCAAACTCGAATTAAGACAAACTCTTCCTCGAACAGAGGAAAATAATGCACACGTTTATCTGGCAGTACTGACAGAAAACTGGTTTAGGAAGGAGATGGGGAGGAATGTCTTTAGCCAGTAGGTGGTGAATCTGTGGGGTTCTTTGCCAGACGGCGGTGGAGGCCAAGTCAGTGGGTATTTTTAAGACAGAGATTGACAGATTCTTGATTAGTACGGGTGTCAGGGGTTATGGGGAGAAGGCAGGAGAATGGGGTTGAGAGGGAGCGATAGATCAGCCGTGATTGAATGGCGGAGTAGACTCGATGGGCCGAATGGCCTAATTCTGTTCCTTCGGCTCATGTGAAAATAGTTCGAATAAAACCATCTGAAGAAGGGTTTCGGCCCGAAAAGTTGCCTATTTCCTTGGCTCCGTAGATGCTGCCTCACCCGCTGAGTTTCTCCAGCACTTTTGTCCACCTTCAAATAGAACATGTCAGAGCTGCTCGGTGGCGCAGCGGGTAGAGCTGCTGCCTCACAGCGCCAGAGACCCTGGTTCCATCCTGACTACGGGTGCTGCCTGTACGGAGTTTGCACGTGGGTTTTCTCAACTTTATTCCTTGGAGTGCAGGGCTCTGCATGGTGGTCTTATAGAGGTGTATAGGTTCATGAGAGGACTAGATTGGACAGATGCGGAGGGTTTTTGTCCGTCTCCCTAACGGTCAAAAGTGGTTTCCGTTTTAAAAATCGGTAATTTTTTTAGTCGAAGCCGGTTGCCATGCTAGTCGAAGGTGGTTGCTGGAGGACACAAACCTCCGGGAACCGCACGGAAACCTTGGGTGGGGCGCATAGTCTCCAGAGGTTTCCGTTGAGGTTTCCTAAGTGGGACAGGGGCATAACTCTCTCTTGAAAACATCTAATGAATTGGCCTCCACTGCCTCTGAGGCAGACAATTCCACAGATTCACAACTCTCTGGGTGAAAATTTTTTCCTCATCTCAGTCCTAAGTGGCCTGCCCTTTGTTCCTAAACTGTGACCCCCTGGTTCTGGACTCCCCCAACATTGGGAACATTTTTCCTGCTTCTAGCCTGTCCAATCAGTTAAGAATTTTATGTTTCAATAAGATATCCTCTCATCCTCCTAAGTTCCAGTGAAAATAAGGCCCATTCGACCCATTTATTTCAGCATATGTCAGTCCTGCCATCCCGGGAATTAACCTTGTGAACCTACGCTGCACTCCCTCAATAGGAGAATGTCCTGCCTCAAATTTGGAGACCAAAACTGCACACAATACTCCAGGTGTGGTCTCACTAGGGGCCTGTACAACTGCAGTAGGACCTCTTTGCTCCTATACTCAAATCCTCTGGCAATGAAGGCCATTTGTGTTTCTTCATTGCCTGCTGTTACCTGCATGCTTACTTTCAGGGAGAATGTGCGCACTCCGTTCAGCCAGCACCCGTGGTCGGGATCGAACCCGGGTCTCTGGCACTGAGAGCAGAGTGTAAGGCGGCAACTCTACCCGCTGCGCCACCTCCGCGCCTCTTCCGGAATAATCTTCACAGTGGGCAGTGACAAGGTGCCTCAAATCTCCAGCTCTACAGCGATGACAAGTGTGGTTAAGGAAGAAGACACATTTTGTTCTGCCTCACTAAACCTTGCTCAATTAACTCATCCGTTGGCAACATTCTTCACGTGCTAATGGTGACCCTCATCTAAAATGTCTGGAATTATACTCTGAGCTCAGGCACTAAAAAGTAATGACCATGGGCGAGGATTGAGGATGATTCATGAACTGTACACGGGAAGAACGGTACACCAACAGGCCGTTCGGCTCACAATGTCCGTGCCAAACTGGATGCTAAGTTAAACTAATCTCCTCTGCCTGCACGTGAGGAGATATTCTGCAGTTGTACAGGGCCCTAGTGAGACCACACCTGGAGTATTGTGTGCAGTTTTGGTCTCCAAATTTGAGGAAGGACATTCTTGCTATTGAGGGAGCCCAGCGTAGGTTCACCAGGTTAATTCCCGGGATGGCGGGACTACCATACGCTGAGAGAATGGAGCGGCTGGGGTTGTACACCCTGGAGTTTAGAAGGATGGTGGGAAGTGGACCAGGGTAAGCAGCTGATTGGCAGTCAGATCCCAGCAGTTTGTTGTGTACTTTGTATTGTGTTGCTGTTGTATCCTGTGTAAGGGGGGAGTATGAAGGCCAGGGCAGTGTACTGTTCTGGATGTCAGATGTGGGAGGTCACGGAATCTGATAGCCCTCCCAGACGTCCACATCTGCGCCAGGTGTGATGAGATGGGACTCCTAAAGGGACTGTGTTAGGAACCTGGAGCAGCAGCTCGATGACCTCCGTCTGGTCAGGGAGAGTGAGGAGGTCATAGAGAGGAGCTACAGGGAGGTAGTCACTCCCAGACCACAGGAGGCAGACAAGTGGGTCACGGTTAGGAAGGGCAAGGGGCAGAGGCAGGGGCTAGAGAGTACCCCTGTGACCGTACACCTGGAAAATAGGTTACTCAGGTTTGAGTACGATTGGAGGGGACAGCCTAGCTGGGGGCACCAACAGCGGCCGGGCCTCCGGCACAGAGACCGGCCCTGATGCTCAGAAGGGTAGCAAAAAGAGGAGGGCAATTGTAATAGGGGACTCTATAGTTAGGGGTCGGATAGGCGATTCTGTAGACGCAGTCGGGAGACCCGGATGGTAGTTTGCCTCCCTGGTGCCAGGGTCTCGCATGTGTCGGAACGTGTCCAAAAGATTCTGATAAGGGAGGGAGAGAAGCCTGATGTTGTGGAACACATAGGTACCAATGACATAGGCAGAAAAAGTGATGAGGTCCTGAAGGGAGAATTTAGGGAGTTGGGGGGAAAGTTAAGGAGAAGGACCAAAAGGGTAACGATTTCAGGATTACTGCCTGTGCCGCGTGACAGTGGGAGTAGGAATGAAATGAGGTGGAGGATAAATGCGTGGCTGATGTGGACTGGTGCAGTGGGCAGGGATTCAAGTTTCTTGATCACTGGGACCTCTTTTGGGGAAGGCATGATCTGTACACAAAGGACGGGTTGCACTTGAGCCCGAGGGGGACCAATATCCTGGCAGGGAGATTTGCAAAGGCTACTGGGGAGACTTTAAACTAGAAAGGCTGGGGGGGGGACTCGGGTAGTGGGGGCTAGGGGTAAGGGTGTGGGGGCAAGAGGCAGAAGAAGGGAAGCACTCGGATCCAAAATGTAGGCGAGAAAGATGAACAAGATAATAGACCGAGAATAAGGGATGGTGGGTTTCTAAAATGTGTATATTTTAATGCTAGGAGCATTGTAAGTAAGGTGGACGAACTTAGAGCCTGGATTGACACCTGGAAATATGATGTTGTGGCAATCAGTGAAACATGGTTGCAGGAGGGCTGTGATTGGAAACTAAATATTCCAGGATTTCGTTGCTTCAGGTGTGATAGAATTGGAGGGACCAGAGGGGGAGGTGTTGCATTGCTTGTCAGAGAAGATATTACAGCAGTGCTTTGGCAGGATAGATTAGAGGGCTCATCTAGGGAGGCTATTTGGGTTGGAACTGAGAAGTGGAACGGTGTAGCAACACTTTTAGGGGTGTATTATAGACCGCCAAATGGGGAGCGTGAATTGGAAGAGCAAATATGTAAGGAGATAGCAGATATTAGTAGTAAGCACAAGGTAGTGATTGTGGGAGATTTCAATTTTCCAAAAATAGACTGGGAAACACATTCTGTAAATGGGCTGGATGGTTTGGAGTTTGTAAAATGTGTGCAGGATAGTTTTTTGCAGCAGTACATAGAGGTATCGACCAGAGAAGGGGCAGTGCTGGACCTCCTGTTAGGAAATGAGGCAGGTCAGGTGACGGAGGTATGCGTTGGTGAGCACTTCGGGACCAGTGATCACAATACCATTAGTTTCAATATAATTATGGAGAGAGTCAGAACTGGACCTAGGGTAGAGATTTTTGATTGGAGAAAGGCTAACTTTGAGGGAATGCGTAAGGATTTTACTTCGGAGTGACGTGAGTGACTACGTGAAGACCCCGTCCAGCACGCATGCGCGACATTAGCGTTCATGCAGTGCACCCGCGACGGACGGGAGTCCAAGGCGCTCACCGCTACAAATCGAAAAGTCGGGCCGACAGGTAAGTTTTACCGTGGCCGTGTGTCTTTTCTCTGTGGTGCTTGTGTTCCAGGAAGAATGAGCAAGGCCAGAGGAAAGAAGTCTGCAGCTCGCCCCCGTTCGTCGTCCGTTGAGGAATGCTCTTTGGAGGGGGGGCAAGAGGCAGCGGGTAAAACTACCGAGCCGAGCCCAGCACCGCTCGTGCTGCCTGAGCAGCGGTCTGGAGGTACCTGCAGCCAGAACCGGGCGGTAGTGGTCCGACGTTTCGGATGAAGATGCCTCACCGTTCGAGAGCGACACAGGCAGCCGCCTAAGCCGCATGGAACGGCTTATGGAGCTATTGCTCCAGCGAGATCTGCTGAGAGAGCAGCAGCAGACTCGCCAAGGGAGCTCAGGCACTCCCGCAGTGCCCTTTACGGGCACTGGCCATTGCTTTCAACTTCTTTTGAAGGCAGCATTGGCGACCAGGTCTGGGCTGGTCAAGAAGAGGGGTCACTGGCTGAAGATATCGGGAGTACGCAGGGTCTACAGGATCAGGAAGAGCTGCTGGGTGTGGTCAACCGCTACGTGGCCATTCCACAAGCGGGTCGGCCATTAGAGCCGAAACTTGCAGCCAGCATTAACCACCTGTCCCTCAAAACCCCTACAAGAACAGGTGGTCAATGAGGCTCTTGAACTATATACAGCCCCAGTAAATTGTACATCATTGAATGTACCCGCTGTAAACAGCCAAATTTGGGGACATTTGGGGCAGAACATCAGGAACCTGGAGTTGAAGCTCCAGAAAATCCTTAAACTCCTGACTGCAGGAATAACATCTTATGCTCGGTCCATTGATGGTGTGGACATCTCCACAAATCAGCAAAGACACATTAGCTCTGCTGTGCACCACTCAATATGAAATAAACAATTTACGGAAGGAAATTATCAAGCCTGCCCTCAACCCTAATTTTGCGGGACCGGGTTCAGAACCTCCTATTCTGCTCTTTGGGAAAGACCTTCCAAAAAAGGTGAAAGACCTAGAGGAAGAATCCAAGACCTTTGGTCTCGTGAGGGCAGGTTTGGGACCGAGCAGACCTAACAAACCCAGGCGGCAGTACCCCATGGCGTCCACCAGTCGTCGACCACACTATGGGACTGGTGAAAGCTCAGGGTCCGCAACCATTCCCCGTAAGCCTTTTTTAGGCCAGGGCCCAGAGCGGACCCCATGGAAAATGCGCCACCCCCAACAACATCAAGATCAACATCAACCCTCTACAGGCCAGCAGACGCCTCATCGCCCAGCGAAGAGGCAGAAGAAGCACCAATAAACCATGGAGGTAGGTGGGTCTGGTTCCTCTCAGCATATGAGCAGTAGGGGCTCTATACTAACAGGGGGGGAGATTGCACTTGTTTTTGGATGCATGGGAATCCATCACTAGTGACAAGTATATACTCAGCAGCGTTCATGGCTACAAAATTGACTTTGTTCATGAAAACATTCCACCAGTTCAGCATATACCCAAAAGGGTATTCACCCTCTCAGTCAAAGAGAAACAAGAGGGTCAAGCTGAACTGATGAGGTTACAAGCAAAAGGTGTCATTGAAAGAACAAAAACATGAACCTTTGGAATTTGTGTCTAATATTTTCACTAAAATCAAAAAAGATGGTGGACGTCGCATCATCATTGACTTAACTACTTTAAACAAGTCTGTCAGGTATATTACATTTCAAGATGGATACTTTTGAAACAGCCAGACTATTGGTTTCTAGAGGGTACTTTCTAGCAAGCATTGATTTAAAAGATGCCTACTACTCAGTACCCATACATAAGGAGCATCGTAAATACTTAAAATGTATCTGGATGAAACAGCTATGGCAATTTAAAGCCTTACCAAATGGGCTAACCTCTGCTCCAAGGTTGTTCACTAAAACCTTAAAACCTGCCTTGGCATTATTGAGGAAACAAAAGCATATAGTCATGGCGTATTTGGACGACATTTTAATAGTGGGAAAAACCTTGGAGACAGCCATTCTGGCAGTAGCAGCCACCAAAACGTTTGTTTGAAACTTTGGGGTTTGTCATACATCCAGATAAATCCAATTTTACAACCGTCCACTGTCATGGACTATCTTGGATTTACGATTGATACTGTTCGCATGATTGTAACTCTGCCGAAGGGGAAAGCATCAGAATTGGCGCTATCATGCAACAAACTCATGAATAAACATCAGCCAACCATACGGGAGGTAGCTAGAGTTATTGGCAAAATGGTAGCAGCTTTTCCAGCTGTACAATTTGGGCCTTTGCACTATCAAAATTTGCAAAGAGCAAAACTGCATGCACTAAAGCAAAACTCAGGTCACTTTGACGGAGCTATGAGTTTAACTGCTGAATCCATTCCAGAGTTACAATGGTGGGCAAGGAACGTAAGGCTCAGCTCCAGTCCCATAATAATCACCAACCCAGTATTAACCATTCAAACGGATGCCAGTGCTTTGGGCTGGGAGCAACTAACATGCAATCCAGCACAGGGGGCAGATGGACTAAATTTGAATCATCTTGCCTACAGACACGGGGTATCAACTACTTAGAAATGTTGGGTGCGTTTTATGGGTTAAAAGCATATTCATCTAATACGCATCATGCACATTGTCGGTTGCAATTAGATAATACCACGGTGGTGGCTTATATCAACCACATGGGTGGTGTAAAGTCGATATCGTGTGACATTTGGCCAACCTAATCTGGCAATGGTGTGTTAAAAGGCATATTTGGTTATCAGCAACTTACCTACCAGGTAAGCAAAATACAGTGGCAGACACCAGGTCACGCAGATTCAATGATAACATTGAATGGATGTTAAATCCCAAAGTATTTGCTGAAATTACTAAGCAATATGGCACACCAGATATCGATCTATTTGCATCCAGGCTGAATCACCAGGTACCAACGTATGTCGCTTGGGAACCAGACCCTGAGGCAGCAGCAGTTTGATGCATTCTCGCTGCATTGGGGGAAAATGTTCTTTTATGCTTTCCCTCCTTTCTGCCTCATCAGTCGGGTATTACGCAAGATTCAATTGGATTCTGCTTCAGGAATCTTGATAATACCTGACTGGCCTACACAGCCATGGTTCCCAGTGGCTTTCGATATGGCTGTTGAAACACCGTTGGAATTCCCCAGCAGTCGACAGTTATTAATCCACCCAGTGTCAGGCATTAGTCACCCGTGCCATGACAGAGTCAATCTCCTGGCTTGCAGATTTTAAAAAGACCTCTACTGGGCCTGGGACTGTCTGAGGACGCCATAAACATGATGGCTGCATCCCACCGGGAGTCCACCAGGAGACAATACCTGACCAACATAAGAAAAATGGGAAACGGTATTGCTCCAAAACAGGAAACTACCTACACTACAGCTACAGCCACCAGTGTTGTGGAGTTTCTGCTTGGATTACATCGAGAAGGACTCAGCTACAGCGCCATTAATACAGCCAGGAGTGCGTTGTCAGCTTATTTGGTTCCAGCAGCAGGACAACTGACTTTGGGGTCACATCCACTAGTGGTCAAAATCATGAGGGGCATTTTTAACACCAATTCCCCTAGGCCTAGGTACACTCAGATGTGGGATGTCAGCATTGTACTGACGTACCTTAGGGGATGGCCACCACCCAGGTCACTCACGCTGGAACAACTTACACTGAAATCAGTCATGCTCATGGCACTAGTGTCAGCTCAAAGGGTACAGTCCCTCCACCTTCTGAGGCTGGACAGCATGACAGAGTCATTGGACTGTATCACATTTCACATTCAGGGGCTGGTCAAACAATCTAGACCAGGTACCACGCCTCCAGTAATGGAGTTCCGGGCATATTCACCTGACCCACGGTTGTGTGCCAAGACCCATCTCGCCAATTACATAGACACAACATATAACTTAAGAGGGAGAGAAAAAGCCTTATGGATAAGCCACAAGAAGCCTCATGGTCAGGTGACGAGCCAAACCATTTCAAGGTGGCTCAAGCAGGTGCTTAAGTCCGCGGGTATTGATACTATTGTTTACAAATCTCATTCCACCAGGGCTGCATCTACGTCGGCGGCTAGGCGAATGGATGTGCCTATGGACCATATTCTGGCCAGAGCAGGATGGTCCTCGGAGAGAACTTTCCAAAGGTTTTATAATAAGCCGACATTTGCAGACAGAATTTTAGAGTCTGCAGATAATATTTTAATTTAAGCCCGGGGGAGCTCTCTGTTTTTTGTTGTTATTAATAAACCTTTTTTGTTCACAAACAGGTTATTGTTGATTGTATAACATGCTTCCTCCCTCTAAGGTCTTCAGGCAGTGAGTGAAGCATGAGCTGGTTCACGGTTCGGATTCACAGAGCTTTGAAGTCTTCACGTAGTCACTCACGTGACTCCGAAGTAAAATAGTAAGATTAAATGAGAACTTACCAGTTCGAAGTTTGATCTGTATTTTATGAGGAGTTACGATGAGGGATTACGTGCCCTCCGCTCGCACCCTCTATTATACAGATCAACTGGTAATTAAGTTCTTATTTTTTCTTTACTATATTTATTTCAATTGTTGTGTTTTTCTGTGAATCCACACCGCTGCTTTGAAGAAATGTCGCGCATGCGTGCTGGACGGGGTCTTCACGTAATCCCTCATCGTAACTCCTCATAAAATACAGATCAAACTTCGAACTGGTAAGTTCTCATTTAATCTTACTATTTTAAAGGAGTGAATTGGGACACTTTGTTTCATGGGAAGGATGTAGAAGAGAAATGGAGGACATTTAAAGGGGAAATTGTAAGAGTACAGAATCTTTATGTCCCTGTTAGGTTGAAAGGAAATAGTAAAAATTGGAAAGAGCCATGGTTTTCAAGGGAAATTGGACACTTGTTTCGAAAAAAGAGAGATATCTACAATAATTATAGGAGGCATGGAGTAAATGAGGTGCTAGAGGAGTATAAAGAATGTAAAAAGAATCTTAAGAAAGAAATTAGGAAGGCTAAAAGAAGATATGAGGTTGCTTTGGCAAGAAAGGTGAAAGTAAACCCAAAGGGTTTCTACAGCTATATTAATAGCAAAAGGATAAACGAGGGATAAAATTGGACCATTTTATCAACCAGAACCAGAATGGACAGCTATCTGCAGAGCCAAAAGAGATGGGGGAGATATTGAACAATTTCTTTTTCTTCGGTATTCACCAAGGAGAAGGATATTGAACTCGGTGAGTTAAGGGGAATAAGTAGAGTAGCTATGGAAACTATGAGATTCAAAGAGGAGGAAGTACTGACACTTTTGAAAAAATATAAAAGTGGATAAGTCTCCAGGTCCTGACAGGATATTCCCTAGGACATTGAGGGAAGTTAGTGTAGAAAGAGCAGGAGCTATGACAGAAATATTTCAAATGTCATTAGAAACGGGAATAGTGCCGGAGGATTGGCGTACTGCGCATGTTGTTCCATTGTTTAAAAAGGGTTCAAAGAATAAACCTAGCAATTATAGACCTATTAGTTTGACGTCAGTGGTGGGCAAATTAATGGAAAGGATACTTAGAGATAATATATATAAGCATCTGGATAAACAGGGTCTGATCAGGAACAGTCAACATGGATTTGTGCCTGGAAGGTCATGTTTGACAAACCTTCTTGAATTTTTTGTAGCGGTAATTAGGGAAAATTGATGAGGGTAAAGCAGTGGATGTTGTCTATATGGATTTCAGTAAGGCCTTTGACAAGGTTCCCCATGGAAGGATGGTTAAGAAGGTTGAATCTTTGGGTGTTAATGGCGGAGTAGCAAGTTGTTGTGGCAATCAGTGAAACATGGTTGCAGGAGGGCTGTGATTGGAAACTAAATATTCCAGGATTTCGTTGCTTCCGGGGTGATAGAATAGGAGGGACCAGAGGGGGAGGTGTTGCATTGCTTGTCAGAGAAGATTATTACAGCAGTGCTTTGGCAGGATAGATTAGAGGGCTCGTCTAGGGAGGCTATTTGGGTGGAACTGAGAAGTGGGAACGGTGTAGCAACACTTTTAGGGGTGTATTATAGACCGCCAAATGGGGAGCGTGAATTGGAAGAGCAAATATGTAAGGAGATAGCAGATATTAGTAGTAAGCACAAGGTAGTGATTGTGGGAGATTTTAATTTTCCAAAAATAGACTGGGAAAACACATTCTGTAAATGGGCTGGATGGTTTGGAGTTTGTAAAATGTGTGCAGAATAGTTTTTTGCAGCAGTACATAGAGGTACCGACCAGAGAAGGGGCAGTGCTGGACCTCCTGTTAGGAAATGAGGCAGGTCAGGTGACGGAGGTATGCGTTGGTGAGCACTTCGGGACCAGTGATCACAATACCATTAGTTTCAATATAATTATGGAGAGAGTCAGAACTGGACCTAGGGTGGAGATTTTTGATTGGAGAAAGGCTAACTTTGAGGGAATGCGTAAGGATTTTAAAGGAGTGAATTGGGACACTTTGTTTCATGGGAAGGATTGTAGAAGAGAAATGGAGGACATTTAAAGGGGAAAATTGTAAGAGTACAGAATCTTTATGTCCCTGTTAGGTTGAAAGGAAATAGTAAAAATTGGAAAGAGCCATGGTTTTCAAGGGAAATTGGACACTTGTTTCGAAAAAAGAGAGATATCTACAATAATTATAGGAGGCATGGAGTAAATGAGGTGCTAGAGGAGTATAAAGAATGTAAAAAAGAATCTTAAGAAAGAAATTAGGAAGGCTAAAAGAAGATATGAGGTTGCTTTGGCAAGAAAGGTGAAAGTAAATCCAAAGGGTTTCTACAGCTATATTAATAGCAAAAGGATAACGAGGGATAAAATTGGACCATTAGAGAACCAGAATGGACAGCTATCTGCAGAGCCAAAAGAGATGGGGAGATATTGAACAATTTATTTTCTTCGGTATTCACCAAGGAGAAGGATATTGAACTCGGTGAGTTAAGGGGAAAGAGTAGAGTAGCTATGGAAACTATGAGATTCAAAGAGGAGGAAGTTACTGACACTTTTGCAAAATATAAAAGTGGATAAGTCTCCAGGTCCTGACAGGATATTCCCTAGGACATTGAGGGAAGTTAGTGTAGAAAGAGCAGGAGCTATGACAGAAATATTTCAAATGTCATTAGAAACGGGAATAGTGCCGGAGGATTGGCGTACTGCGCATGTTGTTCCATTGTTTAAAAAGGGTTCAAAGAATAAACCTAGCAATTATAGACCTATTAGTTTGACGTCAGTGGTGGGCAAATTAATGGAAAAGGATACTTAGAGATAATATATATAAGCATCTGGATAAACAGGGTCTGATCAGGAACAGTCAACATGGATTTGTGCCTGGAAGGTCATGTTTGACAAACCTTCTTGAATTTTTTGAAGCGGTAACTAGGGAAATTGATGAGGGTAAAGCAGTGGATGTTGTCTATATGGATTTTAGTAAGGCCTTTGACAAGGTTCCCCATGGAAGGTTGGTTAAGAAGGTTGAATCTTTGGGTGTTAATGGCGGAGTAGCAAGATGGATTCAACAGTGGCTGAATGGGAGATGTCAGAGAGTAATGGTGGATGGCTGTTTGTCAGGTTGGAAGCCGGTGACCAGTGGGGTGCCTCAGGGATCTGTGTTGGGTCCACTGTTGTTTGTCATGTACATCAATGATCTGGATGATGGGGTGGAAAATTGGATAAGTAAGTATGCAGATGATACTAAGATATGTGGTGTTGTGGATAATGAAGTAGATTTTCAAAGTCTACAGAGAGATTTGCGCCATTTGGAAAAGTGGGCTGAAAGATGGCAGATGGAGTTTAATGCTGATAAGTGTGAAGTGCTACATCTTGGCAGGACAAATCAAAATAGGACGTACATGGTAAATGGTAGGAAATTGAGGAATGCTGTGGAACAGAGGGATCTAGGAATAACTGTGCATAGTTCCCTGAAGGTGGAATCGCATGTAGATAGGGTGGTAAAGAAAGCCTTTGGTGTGCTGGCCTTTATAAATCAGAGCATTGAATATAGGAGTAGGGAAGTAATGTTAAAATTGTACAAGGCATTGGTAAGACCAATTCTGGAGTATGGTGTACAATTTTGGTCGCCTAGTTATAGGAAGGATGTCAACAAAATAGAGAGAGTACAGAGGAGATTTACTAGAATGTTGCTAGGGTTCCAGCAACTATGTTTACAGAGAAAGGTTGAACAAGTTAGGTCTTTATTCTTTGGAGCGCAGAAGGTTAAGGGGGGACTTGATTGAGGTCTTTAAAATGATGAAAGGGATAGACAGAGTTGACGTGGATACGTTTTTTCCCATTGAGGGTAGGGAAGATTCAAACAAGAGGGCATGACATGAGAATTAAGGGACAGAGGTTTCGGGGTGGTAACGTGAGGGGGAACTTCTTTACTCAGAGGGTGCTGGCTGTGTGGAATCAGCTTCCAGCAGAGGTGGTGGAGGCAGGATCGATTTTAACATTTAAGAGTAAAGTGGATAGGTATATGGATGTGAAGGGAATGGAGGGGTATGGTCTGAGTGCAGGTAGATGGGACTAGGGGAAAACAAATGGTCGGCACGGACTGGAAGGGCCGAGAGGGCCTGTGTCCGTGCTGTAATCGTTATATGGTTATATGGTTATATGGATCAGAGGAGATCTCAGTGAAACATATAAGATTGTTAAGGGTTTGGACACGCTAGAGGCAGGAAACATGTTCCCGATGTTGGGAGAGTCCAGAACCAGGGGCCACACACTCACAACTCTCTGTGTTTCCTCGTCTCCGTTCTAAATGGCTTACTCCGTATCGTTGAACTGTGGCCCCTGGTTCTGGACTCCCCCAACATCGGGAACATGTTTCCTGCCTCTAGCGTGTCCAAACCCTTAATAATCTTATACGCTGGCAAACATATCATACGTGTTTAGTTTAATTTAGTTTAAAGATACAGCGCGGAAACAGGCCCTTCGGCCCGCGGGGTCCGCGCTGACCAGCGCTCCCCACACATCAACATTACCCTACACACACTGGGGACAATTTACATTTACACAAAGCCAATTAACCTACGTACCTGCACGTCTTTGGAGTGTGGAAGGAAACCGAAGATCCCGGAGCAAACCCACGCGGTCACAGGGGAAACGTACAAACTCCATACAGACAGCGCCCGTAGTCGGGATCGAACCCCGGTCTCTGGCGCTGCGAGCGCTGTATGGCAGCAACTCTACCACTGAGCCACGGTAAATGGTCCCTAGTGTGTGTAGGATAGTGTTAGTGTGCGGGGGTCGCCGGTCGGCGGGCCAAAGGGCCTGTTTCCGCGCTGCATCTCTAAACTAAACTAAAATTAACACGATCCTAAACACACCAGTGACAATTTACGTTTATACATTTTTACCAAAGCTAATTAATCTACAAACCTGGTGGACAAAAGTGCTGGAGAAACTCAGCGGGTGAGGCCGCATCTATGGAGTCTGAAGAAGGGTCTCAACCCTAAACGTCGCCTATTCCCTTCGCTCCGTAGACGCTGCCTCCCTCACCCGCTGAGTTTCTCCAGCATTTTTGTCCGCCTTCGATTTTCCAGCATCTGCAGTTCCTTCTTCAACCTGCAAACCTGTACGTCTTTTGGAGTGTGGGAGGAAGCCGGAGCGCCTGGAGAAAAAACCCTCGCAGGTCACGGGGAGAACGTACAAACGCGCCACCCACGTTACCACGTCTTCACGTGTAACGCCTTCTTTGCCGCTCTATCTACCAGTGTGGCCACTCTGTGCTGCCTTCTACTTTTGGTATGAACCCCTACTATTGAAACCACAATCAAAGCAGGATTTATAGAACCGGTGAACTCGTCAGTGGGAAGATATACGATGATGTTGCCAGGACTCCAGGGCCTGAGCTCCATACGGGGTGAGGTTGAGCAGGCTGGGACTCTTTATTCCCTGGACCACAGGAGGATAAGGGGCGACATTTAAAAACATGATTAAGGTGAACGCACAGAGCCTTTCACACAGAGTAAAGGAACCAGAGGACAACGGTTTAAGGTGAGAGGGGAAAGATTTAAAATAAACCTGAGGTGGACAAAAATGCTGGAGAAACTCTGCTGCGGGTGAGGCAGCATCTATGGAGCAAAGGAATAGGTGACGTTTCAGGTCGAGACCTTTCTTCAGACTCCATAAATGCTGCCTCACCTGCTGAGTTTCTCCAGCATTTTTGTCTACCGTCGATTTTTCCAGCATCTGCAGTTCCTTCTTAAATAAATTTGAGGGGTACGTTTTTCCACAGAGAGGGTGATGGTAGTGTTGCCAACTGTCCCGTATTAGCCGGGACATCCCGTAGATTGGGCTAAATTGGTTTGTCCCGTACGGGACCGCCCTTGGCCCGTATTTGACCGCTACTACTCGGGTCGAGGGGACTGTCGGATCGGACCCCGCCTCACCCGTCCCGACGTAGTGCAGCCCATGGAGTGCAGCAGCAGCAGCAGCAGCAGCGCCTCGCCCGTGGCCCCGTCGGTCGGTCGGCAGCCCGGCCAGCTGTCCGACCTTCGGACCTTCGCTGACCGCCGACACCACCACCCCCCTCCTCCTTCTCACGGCCGATCATCGGTTCATGAGTTGGACGGGGCGCCGGACTTTGCGTCGCGACGTCGTGCGGCCCCCGGGCCAAAACTCCTCAGCTGGCCCGCCGGCTGGGCTTTGTGTGCAGTCCAGCACCCGGGGCCAACTCATCATTCACCCACCCAGCCACGGCCCAGTCGGTCAACGGATTGCCGTCGGGAATTTGTCCCGTATTTTGACCTTTTGTCCCTTATTTGGGAGTGAGGACGTTGGCGACCCCAGTGGTGGGTGTATGGAACGAGCTGAGTAGTTGAGGCAGGGACTTAAGGGATAGTTAAGGATAGTCGGACAAGTGAAGGATAGGACAGGTTTAGAGGGATATGGGCTAAATGTGGGCAGATGGGACTAGTGCAGATGGGACATGTTGGTCTGAGTGGGCAAGTTGGGTCGATGGGCCTATTCATATCTCTAGTTTCCCTCGCTCTCAGTATGAAGAAGGTCTGGACCCGAAACGTCACCTATTCCTTTTTCTTCCAGGGATGCTGCTTGTCCTGCTGAGTTACTCAGGCATTTTGTGTCCATCTTCAGTGAAACCTATGTCCTAGTCTTCTCAATTCCCTGACAACTTCCTGCGTTTGTATCATAGTTGAGGAGCTTTAGACAATTGCTGCTTCCTTTCAAACAGTAGATGGTCGCTGAAAGCTGCACCATCAAAGGCCTCAATGTGGTGATGAGGGCACGGAGAATTTAGTTTCTCAGCCCAGAGAGAGAGAGTCATTAACTCGAAAAATACTGTTGTAATCGGGATTGGACTGGAAAGCACATCAAATGAGTGTTGGAAAGTCAATCACTTTGGAAAGTTACTTTGTAAGAAAGTAATCAGTCCTTTTTGGGGAGAGACACAGAGACACAGAGTCACAGAGACACAGAGTCACAGAGACACAGAGACACAGAGACACAGAGACACAGGGACACAGAAACACAGAGACACAGAGACACAGAGACACAGAAACACAGAGACACAGAGACACAGAGACACAGAGACACAGAGACACAGTCACAGAGACACAGAGACACAGACACAGAGACAGAGACACAGAGACACAGGGACACAGGGACACAGAAACACAGAGACACAGAGACACAGTCACAGAGACACAGAGACACAGAGACACAGAGATACAGAGTCACAGAGACACAGAGACACAGAGACACAGAGGCACAGAGACACAGGGACACAAAGACACAGAGACACAGTCACAGAGACACAGAGACACAGAGGCACAGAGACACAGAGACACAGAGGCACAGAGGCACAGAGACACAGAGACACAGAGACACAGTCACAGAGACACAGAGACACAGAGACACAGAGTCACAGAGACACAGAGACACAGAGACACAGAGACACAGAGAGCTCTATCCAACTCTCTCTTAAATCCATCCAGTGATTTGGCCTCCACTGCCCTCTGTGGCAGGGAATTCCATAAATTCTCAGCTCAGTCTTAAATGACCTCCCCTTTACTCTAAGACTGTGGTCGCAGGTTCTGGACTCACCCAACATTGGGAACATTTTTCCTGCATCTAGCTTGTCCAGTCCTTTTATACTTTTATGTTTCTAGAAGATGCCCCCTCATCCTTCTAAACTCCAGTGAATACAAGTCTAGTCTTTTCATTCTTTCCTCATATGACAGTCCCGCCATCCCAGGGATCAATCTCGTGAACCTACGCTGCACTGCCTCAATCACAAGGATGTCCTTCCTCAAATTTGGAGACCAAAACTGTACACAATACTCCAGATGTGGTCTCACCAGAGCTCTATACAACTGCAGAAGAACCTCTTTACTCCTGTACTGAAATCCTCTTGTTATGAAGGCCAACATTCCATTAGCTTTCTTCACTGCCTGCTGTACCTGCACGCCAACTTTCAGTGACCGGTGTACAAGGACACCCAGGTCTCGCTGTACCTCCCCCTTACCTAACCTAACCCCATTGAGATAATAATCTGCCCCCTTGTTTTTGCTGCCAAAGTGGACAACCTCACATTTATCTATATTATACTGCATCTGCCACGCATCTGCCCACTCACTCAACCTGTCCAGGTCCCCCTGCAACCTCCTAACATCCTCTTCACAGTTCACACTGCCATCCAGCTTTGTGTCATCTGCAAACTTGCTAGTGTTGCTCCCAATTCCCTCTTCCAAATCATTAATATATATGGTAAACAGTTGCGGCCCCAACACCGAGCCTTGCGGCACTCCACTCGCCACTGCCTGCCATTCTGAAAAGGACCCGTTCACTCCTACTCTTTGCGGAGTCACACAGTCATAGAGACACAGAGACACAGAGTCACAGAGTCACAGAGTCACAGAGACACAGAGACACAGAGACACAGAGACACAGAGACACAGAGACACAGAGACACAGAGACACAGAGACACAGAGACACAGAGACACAGAGACATAGAGACACAGAGACACAGAGTCACAGAGACACAGAGACACAGAGACACAGAGAGCCCACCTTGCCCACACTGTCCAACATGCCCCATCTGAATTATTTTAGGATTACCTACATGAGCAACTTTTCCACACAGAGGGTGGTGGGTGTATGGACTGAGATGGCAGAAGAGGTAGATGAGGCAGGCACTATAACATCTAAAAGACATTTGGGCAGCCACGTGGATAAGCAAAGTTTCGAGGGTCTAAGGTTTTAATGGTCTGAAGAAGGGTCTCGACCCGAAACGTCACCTATCCATGTTCTCCACAGATGCTGCCTGACCCGCTGAGTTACTCCAGCACTCTGTGAAACGTCACCTATCCATGTTCTCCACAGATGCTGCCTGACCCGCTGAGTTACTCCAGCACTCTGTGAAACGTCACCTATCCATGTTCTCCACAGATGCTGCCTGACCCGCTGAGTTTACTCCAGCACTCTGTGAAACGTCACCTATCCATGTTCTCCACAGATGCTGCCTGACCCGCTGAGTTACTCCAGCACTCTGTGAAACGTCACCTATCCATGTTCTCCACAGATGCTGCCTGACCCGCTGAGTTACTCCAGCACTCTGTGAAACGTCACCTATCCATGTTCTCCACAGATGCTGCCTGACCCGCTGAGTTACTCCAGCACTCTGTGAAACGTCACCTATCCATGTTCCCCACAGATGCTGCCTGACCCACTGGTGCAGCAGGTAGGGCTGCTGCCACAAAGTGCCAGAGCCTCAGGTTTGAGCTTGGGTGCTGCCTGTGCGGAGTTTCTACCGTCTCCCCGCGACCGAGTGGCGTTGCACCAGGTGCTCGGGTTTCCTCCCATATCCCAAAGGTGTACAGGTGTGTGGGTTTAAATGGATTCTGTAAATGGTCCCCGGTGTGTAGGATGTGAAAGTGGGAAGAGCACAGAACCAGTGTGAAGGGGGGGGTCGCTGGTCGGTGACTCGGTGGCTGAAGGGCCTGCTTCCACGCTGTGTCTCTAAACTAAACGAAGTTGACGGCCCTGTCCCACTTACGCCACTTTTTCGACGACTGCCGGCACCCGTCATAGGTCGTTGCAGCTCGCCGAAAATGTTCATCGTGTTGAAAATCAAGGTGCGACTCTTTGGGCGACTACTCGCGACCAGACGGGCTTCACCCCGCGACACGTCGCCCGTACGGTCGTGAGTCGTCTCCTCAGTCGCCCAAAGAGTCGTCGCATCTTTCTGGTCGCCGCTGGATTATCAACACGTTGGACATTTTCGGCGACCTGCGACGGGAGCCGGCAGTCGCTGAAAGAGTTGCGCAAGTGGGACAGGCCCGTGAGATAAACCAAGCTAAACCACACCAACGATAAGGAGGCGCGAGGAACTGCAGATGCTAGAATCCTGAGCAAATCACAGAGTGCTGGAGTAACTCAGCGGGTCAGGCAGCGTCTGGGGAGCAAATGGTCAGACCACATTTCAGGTCGGGTCGCTTGTTCAGAGCAAGAAATATCCCAGCGTTTCCGAACCATCGACCCACTTTCCGATCCGAGGACTCACCTTTTTCAAAAATCTCTTTCAGCACTCCGCGTTTGATCAGCTCCTCACGACTCTGCCGTGTGGAGATCTTCCTTTCTAGAGCTGAAGCCAAAAGAGAGAGAGTCAGAGTCACAGAGACATGGTCACAGGGTCACAGAGACAGGGTCACAGGGTCACAGGGTCACAGAGACATGGTCACAGGGTCACAGAGTCACAGAGACACAGAGACACAGAGACACAGAGACACAGTCACAGAGACACAGAGACACGGAGACACGGAGACACGGAGACACGGAGACACGGAGACACAGAGACACAGAGACACAGTCACAGAGACACAGTCACAGAGACACAGAGACACAGAGACACGGAGACACGGAGACACAGAGACAGAGACACAGAGACACAGAGACACAGTCACAGAGACACAGACACAGAGACACACAGACACACAGAGACACAGAGACACGGAGACACGGAGACACGGAGACACGGAGACACAGAGACACAGTCACAGAGACACAGAGCCACAGTCACAGAGACACAGAGCCACAGTCACAGAGACACAGCAACACAGAGACACAGTCACAGAGACACAGAGACACAGAGACACAGAGTCACAGAGACACAGAGTCACAGAGACACAGAGACACAGAGGCACAGAGTCACAGACACAGTCACAGAGACACAGAGACACATAGACACAGAGGCACAGACACAGTCACAGAGACACAGAGACATAGAGACACAGAGACACAGAGACACAGAGTCACAGAGACACAGAGACACAGAGTCACAGAGACACAGAGACATAGAGACACAGAGACACAGTCACAGAAACACAGAGACACAGAGTCACAGAGACACACAGAGACACAGAGTCACAGAGACACAGAGACACAGAGACACAGAGACACAGAGACACAGAGTCACAGAGACACAGTCACAGAGACACAGAGACACAGAGACACAGTCACAGAGACACAGAGTCATACAACGTGAAAACAGGCCCTTCGGCCCAACTTGCCCACACCGGCCAACATGTCCCATCTACACTAGTCCCACCTACCCGTGTTTGGCCCTTATCCCTCTAAACCTCTCCTCTCCATGTACCTGTCTACCTGTTTCATAAACATTGGAATAATTACAGCCTCACCTACCTCCTCTGGCAGCTCGTTCCATGCACCCACCACCCTTTGGTGTGAAAATGTTACCCCTGTTAATATTTCCTGTTAAATGTTTTCCCCTTTACCTTAAACCTATGCCCTCTGCTTCTACTCTGGGCAAGAGACTCTGTGCGTCTACCCGATCTATTCCTCTCATGATTTTGTACACCTCTATAAGATCTCCCCTCATCCTCCTGTGCTCCAGGGAATAAAGTCCCAGCCTGCTCAACCTCTCCCAACAGCTTAGGCCCTCAGGTCCTGGCAACATCCTCGTAAATTATCTCTGTACCCTTTCCAGCTTGACAACATCTTTCCTACAAGTTAAAGAGTCATAGATTGGATCCAAGATGGCAGCCAACAAAGGCCAGTCCCTTTGATCTGGTATTGTGTTGGTTCACATGCTTGATCAATGGTGTTTTATCATTAATGTTTTATTATTATTAATGTTTAGTGTTTTCTGAGTCATTCGTAACTGTCACTGTGTGTCATGTTGTTACTTGTGGGCAGAGCACCAAGGCAAATTCCTTGTATGTGAATACTTGGCCAATAAACGTACTTACTTACTTACTTAAGAATATTTGTTTTACTTGCATTATGGTTATTGGGATACGGGTGTCAGATGTTACAGGGAGAAGGCAGGAGATTGGGGTTAGGAGGGAGAGATAGATCCGCCATGATTGAATGGTGGTGTAGATGGGCCGAATGGCCTAATTCTGCTCCTATCACTTATAGAAACATAGAAACATAGAAAATAGGTGCAGGAGTAGGCCATTTGGTCCTTCGAGCCTGCACCGCCATTCAATATGATCATGGCTGATCATCCAACTCAGTATCCTGTACCTGCCTTCTCTCCATACCTCCCGATCCCTTTAGCCTCAAGGGCCACATCTAACTCCCTCTTAAATATAGCCAATGAACTGGCCTCAACTACCTTCTGTGGCAGAGAATTCCAGAGACTCACCACTCTCTGTGTGAAAAATGTTTTCCTCATCTCGGTCCTAAAGGAATTCCCCCTTATCCTTAGACTGTGACCCCTTGTTCTGGACCTCCCCAACATCGGGAACAATCTTCCTGCATCTAGCCTGTCCAACCCCTTAAGAATTTTGTAAGTTTCTATAAGATCCCCCCTCAGTCTTCTAAATTCTAGCGAGTACAAGCCGAGCCTTTCCTCATATGAAAGTCCTGACATCCCAGGAATCAGTCTGGTGAACCTTCTCTGTACCCCCTCTATGGCAAGAATGTCTTTCCTCAGATTTGGAGACCAGATTTCAGATTTAGATTTGTACGTTCTCCCCGTGACCTGCGTGGGTTTTCTCCGGGTGCTCCGGTTTCCTCCCACACTCCAAAGACGTGCAGGTTTGCAGGTTAACTGGCTTGGTGTGAATGTAAAAACTGTCCCTAGTGTGTGTAGGACAGTGCCAGTGTACAGGGATCGCTGGTCGGCTCGAATTCGATGGGCTGAAGGGCCTGTTTCCACGCTGTATCTCTAAACTAAAACCACAACATTCGTAGAATGAATGAATGAGTAAATGAATAGGTTTGTTGGCCAAGTATTCACATACAAGGAATTTGCCTTGGTGCTCCGCCCACAAGTGACAACATGACACACAGTGACAGTTAGGAATGACTCAGAAAACATTCAACATTAATAATAAAACATTATTATTATTAATAAAGGCACATTTTCACACCATTGCATTACAACTAAGGTGTTAAAACATATCTCCTCTACATATTAGGTTGCTGAGAGAATGGAGCGGCTGGGCTTGTACACTCTAGAGTTTAGAAGGATGAGAGAGGATCTTATTGAAACATATAAGATTATTAAGGGTCTGGACACACTAGAGGCCTGAAACATGTTCCCGATGTTGGGGGAGTCCAGAACCAGCGGCCACAGTTTAAGAATAAGGGGTAAGCCATTTAGAACGGAGACGAGGAAACACTTTTTCACACAGAGAGTTGCGAGTCTGTGGAATTCTCTGCCTCAGAGGGCGTTGGAGGCCGGTTCTCTGGATACTTTCAGGAGAGAGCTAGATAGGGCTCTGAAAGATAGCGGAGTCAGGGGATATGGGGAGAAGGCAGGAACGGGGTACTTATTGGGGATGATCAGCCATGATCACATTGAGTGGCGGTGCTGGCTGGAAGGGCTGAATGGCCTACTCCTGCACCTATTGTCTATTGTCTAATTAAGAGCCTCTAAAACGCTACAGATCTTGGTATTCTAACAGTGTTCCATTAAAGAAGTAGAAGAGGAGTGAGGGGAGCGGATTGAACGGACAACATAGAACAGAGGATGGGACAACCTGTGAATTGTGTCACCCACTGTATCAGTGGGACGTCACTTCAACTGCAGAGGTCAGGAGAGGAATAGATCGGGCAGATGCACAAGAGTCTCTTGCCCAGAGTAGGGGAAACGAGGACCAGAGACCACGGTGGCGCAGCGGTAGAGTTACTGCCTTACAGCGAATGCAGCGTCGGAGACCGGGTTCCATCCTGACTACGGGTGCTGTCTGTGCGGAGTTTGCACGTTCTCCCCGTGACCTGCGTCGTGCCTTTTCCTCAGGAGCTCCAGTTTCCCCCCACACTACACAGACGTACAGGTCTGTAGGTTAATTGGCTTGGTATCAATGTAAATCGTCCCTAGTGTGTGTGGGACAGTGTTAGTGTGCGGGGGTCGCTGGTCGGTGCGGACCCCGCGGGCCGAAGGGCCTGTTTCCACGCTGTATCTCTAAACTAAACTAAACTAAATAAGACAGAAATAATATGTAATCTCACAGCAAGGAATTGAAGTCAATTGTGTTTATAATGTGATCGAGTTTACATTGTACAAGAACGATGCACGTTAAATCATATTTAGAGTCTTACATTTTGAATTGCTGTGTTTCATTACATGAACAGCAAACTGACAAATTACACTGAATGATTAGACATTAGCTAAATAATGGCAAGCAGCACGAGGGGAATAGAGAGTATGAAGGAACTGCAGATGCCGGTTAGCACCGGATAAGATCCAACACGCTGGAGTACCAGTGGATCAGGCAGCATCTCGGTGGCTCGCTGGTGCAGCGGTAGAGTTGCCGCCTCACAGCGCCAGAGACCCCGGTTCGGTCCCGACTACAGGCGCTGTCTGTGCGGAGTTTGGACGTTCTACCCGTGACCTGCCTGGGTTCACTCCGAGATGTTCAGTGTCCTCCCACACTCCAAAGAGGTGCAGGGTGGTCGGTTGATTGGCTTGGGATAAATGTAACTTGTCCCTAGTCTGTGTGGGATAGTGTTAGTGTGCGGGGATCGCTGGTCGGCACATACCCGATGGGCCGAAGGGCCTGTTTCTGCGCTGTATCTCTGAACCAAACAAAGTAAACAGAAGTTTCCTTATCATTCCCTTATCCTGTATCTGTACACTGCGGACGGCTCGGTTGTAATCATGTATTGTCTTTACGCTGACCGGTTAGCCCGCAACAGAAGCTTTTCACTGTACCTCGGTACACGGGACAATGAACTAAACTGAGGATGAAGCTGAAAGGGGAATAGGAACCCGAGGGGCAAACTTTTCCACACAAAGGGCGGTCGCTGTATGGAACGAGCTGCCGGAGAGGGCAGTTGAGGCAGGTACACGTGACAATAGATAGATTCCTGATTAGTGCGGGTGTCAGGGGTTATGGGGAGAAGGCAGGAGAATGGGGTTAGGAGGGAGAGATAGATCAGCCGTGATTGGACTTGATGGGGCAAGTTCTGCTTCTATCACTTACGGGCCTGCCCCATTTGGTCATCCTGGCTCACCTCAAAGCCAGCCTCCCCCCCACACTGGACCCCCATCAGTTTGCCTACCAGACCAATAGGTCAACAGAAGACGCCATATCGGCGGCCCTACACTCTGCCCTGACCCACCTGGACAGCAATAACACCTACATCAGGCTGCTGTTCATCGACTTCAGTTCCGCCTTTAACACTGTCATACCCGCTAGCTTGATCACCAAACTCAGCGGTCTTGGCATCTCCACTTCCCTCTGCAATTGGACACTGGATTTCCTCACTAACAGACCCCAGTCTGTTAGGATCAACAACCTCACCTCCTCCACTATAACACTGAACACTGGCGTGCCACAAGGCTGTTGCTCAGTCCTCTCCTCTACTCTCTCTTCACCCATGACTGCATCCCTAAGTTTAGCTCCAACGGCGTCATAAAATTTGCCGACGACACCACGGTGGTAGGAATGATCAGCGATAACGACGAGTCAGCCTACAGGGAGGAGGTCCAGCACCTGACAACCTGGTGTGCCAATAACAACCTCGTCCTCAACTCCCAAAAGACAAAGGAGATCATTGTCGACTTCAGGAAGAACAGAGGGGGCAGACACACCCCCATCCATATAAACGGGACTGAGGTGGAGCGGGTCTCCAACTACAAATTCCTCGGGGTACACATCTCGGAGGATCTGTCCTGGTCCCTCAACACCTCCAAGCTGGTCAAAAAGGCTCAGCAGCGCCTTTAGAAACATAGATAGAAACATAGAAAACATAGAAACATAGAAATTAGGTGCAGGAGTAGGCCATTCAGCCCTTCGAGCCTGCACCGCCATTCAATATGATCATGGCTGATCATCCAACTCAGTTATCCCGTACCTGCCTTCTCTCCCATACCCTCTGATCCCCTTAGCCACAAGGGCCACATCCAACTCACTCTTAAATATAGCCAATGAACTGGCCTCAACTACCCTCTGTGGCAGAGAGTTCCAGAGACTCACCACTCTCTGTGTGAAGAAAGTCTTTCTCATCTCGGTCTTAAAGGATTTCCCCTTATCCTTAAGCTGTGACCCCTTGTCCTGGACTTCCCCAACATCGGGAACAATCTTCCTGCATCTAGCCTGTCCAACCCCTTAAGAATTTTGTAAGTTTCTATAAGATCCCTCTTAATCTCCTAAATTCCAGAGAGTATAAACCAAGTCTATCCAGTCTTTCTTCATAAGACAGTCCTGACATCCAGGAATCCGTCTGGTGAACCTTCTCTGCACTCCCTCTATGGCAATAATGTCCTTCCTCAGATTTTGGAGACCAAAACTGCACGCAATACTCCAGGTGTGGTCTCACCAAGACCCTGTACAACTGAAGTAGAACCTCCCTGCTCCTGTACTCAAATCCTTTTGCTATGAAAGCTAACATACCATTCGCTTTTTTCACTGCCTGCTGCACCTGCATGCCTACTTTCAATGACTGGTGTACCATGACACCCAGGTCTCGCTGCATCTCCCCTTTTCCTAATCGGCCACCATTTAAATAATATTCTGCTTTCCTGTTTTTGCCACAAAAGTGGATAACCTCACATTTATCCACATTATACTGCATCTGCCAAACATTTGCCCACTCACCCAGCCTATCCAAGTCACCTTGCAGTCTCCTAGCATCCTCCTCACAGCGAACACTGCCCCCCAGCTTAGTGTCATCCGCAAACTTGGAGATATTGCCTTCAATTCCCTCATCCAGATCATTAATATATATTGTAAATAGCTGGGGTCCCAGCACTGAGCCCTGCGGTACCCCACTAGTTACTGCCTGCCATTGTGAAAAGGACCGTTTACTCCTACTCTTTGCTTCCTGTTTGCCAGCCAGTTCTCTATCCACATCAATACTGAACCCCTAATACCGTATGCTTTAAGTTTGTATACTAATCTCTTATGTGGGACCTTATGTGGGACCTTATGTGGGACCTTATGTGGGACCTTACTTCCTGAGGAGGCTCAAAAAAGCACACCTGTCCCCCCAGATCCTGACCAACTTCTACCGCTGTACATCGAAAGCATCCTGACCACCTGCTTTACGGTCTGGTACAGGCAGTTGCACCGTAGCAGACAGGAAGGCACTACAACGGGTGGTGAAAACCGCCCAGCACATCATCGGTGCCCCGCTCCCTGCCTTGGATGCCCTCCACCGAAAACGGTGTCTGAGACGGGCTGGGAAGATCATCAAGGACCCTCCCACCCTAACCATGGACTGTTTGCCCTCCTACCATCGGGGAGGCGGTACAGGAGCCTCAGGTCCCGCACCAGCAGGATGAGGAACAGCTTCTACAATAACACCATCGCACTGCTGAACTCGGAGTCCCGCCGATAGATTTCCACATCTGTATTTATTTATCTGTATTTATCTAAACATTGCTATCACTACGTACTGACACTAAACTGCATTTCGTTGTACCCATACTTGTATCTGTGCAATGACATTAAATTTGAATTGAATTGAATTTTGCCGGCGTCACATCAGGGTCACCAAAGGACTTTGACCATTTCAAAATCCAGCGGCGACAAAACAAAAGTTGCGACACTTGGAAAAACACCGCGCGTCAATACGTCAGCACGCCGCGTATTTCGTCAGTGGCCGAAAAAATCGCCAGGTGGGACAGGCCCTTTATGATGTTATAATAAAGAATCATTGAACCATAGACAATAGACAATAGGTGCAGGAGGAGGCCATTCGGCCCTTCGAGCCAGTACCGCCATTCAATGTGATCACGGCTGATCATCCCCAATCAGTGCCCCGTTCCTGCCTTCTCCCCATATCCCCTGACTCTGCTATCTTTAGGAGCTCTATCTGACCAAGCACTGCTCCAAATAAGACCGGCTGTCAGTTGAGGTTGCAACTATAATCAGCAACTGGGTACAATGAAGAGCCAGCTCCCACTGCCTCTGTCCCACACCATATTCTCAGTCGTCACACAGTTGATCCTTTCTCTTTCACCCATGGGGAGAAACACAATGAATAAACAGCTTATTCTTCCAAGTCAGACACCAACAAAGAGATATCCAAATTATTACAGCTCCAGGGACGCGCGAGCACGGACGTAGGCCCGGAAGAGGGGCAGGCAGCCGGCCGCCCGCTGCCTGGACCCGCCTATGGCCATCTTAGGCAAACCGACAGGGAGGTGCCAACCCCCCCCCCCCCCCCAAACACCATGATCGGGGGACCATAATGCGACCAAACCTTGTGGAGCAGCCCCTTCAGATATTGGTACAGGGGCAGCAGCCTCTCACACTCCATACACACGTGGAGTGTGAGAGGCTGCTGCAAAGACGTGCAGGTTTGTAGGTTAATTGGCTTTAAAATTGTACATTGTCCCAAGAGTGTAGTCCCTCCCCCACCCTAGTCGTCGTATTAGTTTCACTGTCGTCCTGTTGAGTTTCACTGCCTCGTTATCACCTACCCAACAGCCAACAATGGAGCATTGTGGGCTCAATCTTTCCTTGATTATCTTTGCTTTACGCATCTCTTTCTTTCCTTTGTTCTATATCTCGCTATATCACCGTCCATATCTCTCGTTTCCTTTTCTCCTGACATCAGTCTGAAGAAGGGTCTCGACCCGAAACGTCACCGATTCCTTCTCTCCAGAGATGCTGCCTGTCCCGCTGAGTTACCCCAGCATTTTTGTGTCTTTGATCTATGTTCTTTTCCTCGTACTCCAATCATTCCTTCTTCTCCCCGCTCCCGTCCGGCAGAAGGTACAGAAGCTTGACAGCGCGCACCACCAGACTCAGGGACAGCTTCTTCCCCTCTGTTATCAGGCTTCTGAACGGCCCTTCCACAAGCTAGAGTTCTGTCCGATTCACCTCTACCCCATTGCGGACATTGGACTTTGTCTCTGGAACTGGTGCGCTACAATGCTGAGAACTATATTCTGCACTCTGTATCTTCCCCTTTGCTCTACCTGTTGGACTCGAGTTTGATAGGTGTTTACGCAGGAACTGCAGATGCTGGAAAATCGAAGGTAGACAAAAGTGGTGGAGAAACTCAGCGGGTGCAGCAGCATCTATGGAGCGAAGGAAATAGGCAACGTTTCGGGCCGAAACGTTGCCTATTTCCTTCGCTCCATAGATGCTGCTGCACGCGCTGAGTTTCTCCACCACTTTTGTCTACCTTTGTAGTGGCCTGGAAGAGGTCAGATGCCAGGCAGGTTCAAACAGTAGTCCTTAATCACACAGCGGGACCACACACCCTAGAGGGACCTCGGGAAACCCCGTGGCAGACCAACGCCCCGGCCCTCAATAGCCGAGGGGGATGATCCGAGGAGGGGCCTAACATAGAAACATAGAAACATAGAAAATAGGTGCAGGAGGAGGCCACTCGGCCCTTCGAGCCAGCACCGCCACTCATTGTGATCATGGCTGATTGTCCCCAATCAATAACCCGTGCCTGCCTTCTCCCCATATCCCTTGACTCCACTAGCCCCTAGAGCTCTATCTAACTCTCTCTTAAATCCATCCAGTGACTTGGCCTCCACTGCCCTCTGTGGCAGGGAATTCCACAAATTCACAACTCTCTGGGTGAAAAAGTTTTTTTTTCTCACCTCAGTCTTAAATGGCCTCCCCTTTATTCTAAGACTGTGGCCCCTGGTTCTGGACTCGCCCAACATTGGGGACATTTTTCCTGCATCTAACCCCTAGGGACCGCCACAGGACCCCCCCCCCACTCCCCCGAGGCCGTCGCTATCCCAACATTTAAGAAACAGTTAGACAGGCTCATGGATAGGATGGGTTTAGAGGGATATGGGCCAAATGCAAGCAGGTGGGACTAGTGTAGATGGGGCATTATGGATAGGATTAGGTCGGTGTTGGCTAGATGGGCCGAAGGGCTGTTTCTACGCTGTGTCATTCTATGACTCTCAGTGGAGAAAGAGAGGTGGGTGGGGGGAGGGGGGGGGGGGATATTACCAAAACTGGACAATACAAAGTTCATACTGCAGGTAGAATGGAGTTTGAAGAAGGGTCTCGACCCGAAACGTCGCCCATTCCTTCTCTCCAGAGATGCTGCCCGTCCCGCTGAGTTACCCCAGCATTTTGTTCCTACGTTCGTTCTGCTGGGGTGTAAGCTGCCCAAGCAGAATATGTGGCGCTGTTGCTCCAGTTTGCATGTGGCCTCAATCTGGCCATGGAGGAGGCCCAGGACAGAAAGGTGGCAATGGGAGGGGAAAATAATGGCCTATTCTGTGGATGTTTATTTTGAGATGGAAATTGAACAAATATTTCTTTAAAAAGAGTCACAGAGTGATACAGCGCGGAAACAGGCCCTTCGGCCCAACTTGCCCACACTGACCAACATGACCCAACTACACTAGTCACACCTGCCTGCATTTGGCCCACATCCTTCTAAACCTGTCCTCTTCATGTCTGTCTGTCTGTCTGTCTGTCTGTCTGCCTGTCTATCTGTACATTATCTATACATCTATCTATCTATACATAACTCTGATCATGTTATCGTCCGGTTTGGCGGTCATTCTATTTGCGCAAAAACAGTTTGCAATAGCGCTATGATTTTTCGCCAGTGCACTCGCCGTTCACCTGTGCTGCGATTGCGCCAAGTTTCGTTCCGATCGCTTGAATGTCGTCAAAGTTAGCGAGGTTTAAAAATCTTAAAACCGCGCGTGCGCAGATCGATCTCTTCTCCTGCCAGTCAGCACCGCGCGGATTAGTCTCTTCCCCTGTCACTCCCCGGGTCGGCCCGCCCCTTCCTGCACCATCGCATCTTTACTGGGGCTGAGGACTTTCGGAGGGACCCGAAGCAGTCCCGCCCCAAGCAGTAGCCCAGCGTGGGAAACCCGACCCAGCCCAGCGCGGGAGACACAGCCCAGCCCGGAGTTGGAGATGTTGCCGATGTTCCCAAATGGAGACTCTGATCCCGGCGGAGGAGAATGACCAGTGACCAGCGCCTGCTGTGTGTCCCCATTGCACCGCCAATTACAGCCACTACCCCTCTGGTCCCCCTCGCTGGCTCCCCTCGCCCACACCTCCCCCCACACACACGCCTCCCCCCATACACCCTGCCGTCACACGACCCTTACAGCCCCCACAACCCCTCCCCCCCCACACCTCCCTCCCCACACCCACACTGCCCCACACCCACCCTGCCCCACACACCCACCCTGCCCACACACCCCTCCCCCCACACCCACCCTGCCCACACCCACCCTGCCCACACACCCCTCCCCCCACACCCACCCTGCCCACACCCACCCTGCCCACACACCCCTCCCCCACACCCACCCCTGCCCACACCCCACCCTGCCCCCACACCCACCCTGCCCACACACCCCTCCCCCCCACACCCCTCCCGCCCACACCCACCCTGCCCACACCCACCCTGCCCACACCCACCCTGCCCACACATCCCTCCCCCCACACCCACCCTGCCCACACCCACCCCGCCCACACACCTCCCTCCCCACACCCACACTGCCCACACCCACCCTGCCCACACACCCCTCCACCCCACACCCACCCTGCCCACACCCACCCTGGCCACAGCCCTCGGCCCCACACCCCCTCCCGCCCACACCCACCCTGCCCACACCCACCCTGCCCACACCCCTCCCGCCCACACCCACCCTGCCCACACCCACCCTGCCCACACCCACCCTGCCCACACCCACCGCCCACACCCCCCTCCCCCACACCCACCCTGCCCACACCCACCCTGCCCACACCCACCCTGCCCACACCCACCGTGCCCACACCCACCGTGCCCACACCCACCCTGCCCACACCCACCCTGCCCACACCCCCTCCCCCCACACCCACCCTGCCCACACCCACCCTGCCCACACCCCTCCCCCCACACCCACCCTGCCCACACCCCTCCCCCACACCCACCCTGCCCACACCCACCCTGCCCACACCCACCCTGCCCACACCCCTCCCCCCACACCCACCCTGCCCACACCCCTCCCCCACACCCACCCTGCCCACACCCACCCTGCCCACACCCACCCTGCCCACACCCCTCCCCCCACACCCACCCTGCCCACACCCACCCTGCCCACACCCACCCTGCCCCACACCCCTCCCCCACACCCACCCTGCCCACACCCACCCTGCCCACACCCACCCTGCCCACACCCCTCTCCCCACACCCACCCTGCCCACACCCCCCACTTGATCTACATAAGACTCTAGCATGCGAGCTGAGTGAACTCTGTCTGTACACTCGCTAACCAGGGATTGTGCTAGGGTAGTATAACGCTTCTCTGCACGGTGCCTAAATAAAGAATTTCACAGTGTGTATGTGCATGCGACAATAATAGGCACCATTGTACCATTGGGACCCGGACACTGATGATATCTATTCCCCAGCAAAGTGTGGAGGAGAGAAGGAACTGCTCAAGATCCAAAGCATGCCACCTCAATACTAAACATGACATTGCTGTGTCCCAAACATTATGGTGCCCTGAAATGGGGGGACTATGTATAAACACTGCTGTAATTTCTACATGGTGAAACTATAATGTATAAAAATGGCCATTATTAAAATCTGACAATTAAAATTTAACCACATGATTATTTTCTATTACAAACTTCAAATTGTGGAGTACAGAGGCAAATAAATAAATGCTGGGTCCTTGTCCCAAACATTATGGAGGGCGCTGCTTGCCATTATTTAGCTAATGTCTAATCATTCAGTGTAATTTGTCAGTTTGCTGTTCATGTAATGAAACACAGCAATTCAAAATGTAAGACTCTAAATATGATTTAAAGTGCATCGTTCTTGTACAATGTAAACTCGATCACATTATAAACACAATTGACTACAATTCCTTGCTGTGAGATTACATATTATTTCTGTCTTATTTAGTTTAGTTTAGTTGAGAGATACAGCGCGGAAACAGGCCCTTCGGCCCGCGGGGTCCGCACCGACCAGCGACCCCCGCACACTAACACTGTCCCACACACACTAGGGACGATTTACATTGATACCAAGCCAATTAACATATAAACCTGTGCCTCTGTGGAGTGTGGGAGGAAACCGGAGATCCATGAAACCCCACGCAGGTCACGGGTAGAACGTGCAAACTCCGTACAGACAGCGCCCGTGGTCGGGATGGAACCCGGGTCTCTGGCGCTGTGAGGCAGCAACTCTACCGCTGCGCCACCGTGCCACCCCTAGAACCAAACAAGATGTGAATTAACCTGATCCATGGTTAGATACAGAATACATGTGTCCCGTATTTTGACCGTTTGTCCCTTATTTGGGAGCGGGAAAGTTGGCGACCCCCAACAAATTTGTTGACTGCACCTCTGTATGCGGCCCACAATTGCAGTCATCTGAAAACCTCTGGAGGGGGGGGGGGGGGGGGAGAGGGAGAGAGGGCGGGGGGGGGGGGGAGAGGGAGAGAGGGAGAGCAATAGTGAATGATAGCGAGGGAGGGGAATAGGTGGAAGAGAGAGGAAGTGGGGGTGAGAGACATGAAGAGGGGGAGGGAGTAAGCAAGAACGAGAGACAGAGAAAGAGAGAAAGAGAGAGAGAGAGAGAGAGACAGAGTTGGGCAAAGGAGGATGAAAAGAAGAGAGGATGAGGGAAAGAACGAGAGAGGGAGAGGGAGAGCAAAAGAGGAACATATGTGCATGTTTACCTCTCGTTCACTGTCAGAGGTTCATAGGTTCTAGGAGTGGAATTAGGCCATTCAGCCCATCAAGCCTACTCCCCTTCCTAACCCCATTCTCCTGCCTTCTCCCCATAAACCCTGACACCCGCACTAATCAAGAATCTACCCGTCTCTGTCATCTCAATTTTTTATCCTGCTCCATTCTAAATGCACATAGAAACATAGACAATAGGTGCAGGAGGAGGCCATTCGGCCCTTCGAGCCAGCACCGCCATTCATTGCGATCATGGCTGATCGTCCCCAATCGATAACCCGTGCCTGCCTTCTCCCCATATCCCTTGACTCCACTAGCCGCTAGAGCTCTATCTAACTCTCTCTTAAACACATCCAGTGATTTGACCTCCACTGCCCTCTGTGGCAGGGAATTCCACAAATTCACAACTGTCTGGGTGAAAACGTTTTTTCTCACCTCAGTCTCTAAATGGCCTCCCCTTTATTCTAAGACTGTGGCCCCTGGTTCTGGACTCGCCCAACATTGGGAACATTTTTCCTGCATCTAGCTTGTCCAGTCCTTTTATAATTTTATATGTTTCTATAAGATCCCCGCTCATCCTTCTAAACTCCAGCGAATACAAGCCTAGTCTTTTGCTATGCAGCGATGTCCTGAACAACAAGCTTCAGTTTAGTCATGCCATATTGAAATGATGAATTCTGTTGCTGCCTCCACAAGCTATGCCTCATCCACTAATAATCACTGTGAATTTCTGATGTGTTTAACAAGGTCTAGATGAATATTTACAAAAACTCCTGGACGCAGTGCTCCAACTGCTCATTAAACCTCTGTGGCGTTAATGTGACTCAAGGTAACACATCATTCCTCATTCTGAAGCTCCACAGACGCTGCCTCACCCGCCGCGTTTATCCAGCATTTTATCTACATCATTCTAATCGATCAGTGGGCGGCTCAGTGGCGTAGCGGTAGAGTTGCTGCCTCGCAGCGCCAGAGACCCGGGTTCCATCCTGACCCGGGTGCTGTCTGTACGGAGTTTGCACGTTCTCCCCGTGACCTGCGTGGGTTTTCTCCGGGTGCTCCGGTTTCCTCCCACACTCCAAAGACGTCATAGAATCATAGAAACATAGAAAATAGGTGCAGGAGCAGGCCATTCGGCCCTTCGAGCCTGCACCGCCATTCAATGTGATCATGGCTGATCATCCAACTCAGTATCCTGTACCTGCCTTCTCTCCATACCCCCTGATGCCTTTAGCCACAAGGGCCACATCCAACTCCCTCTTAAATATGGCCAATGAACTGGCCTCAACTACCTTCTGTGGCAGAGAATTCCACAGATTCACCACTCTCTGTGTGAAAAATGATCTTCTCATGTCGGTCCTAAAAGACTTCCCCCTTATCCTTAAACTGTGACCCCTTGTTCTGGACCTCCCCAACATCGGGAACAATCTTCCTGCATCTAGCCTGTCCAACCCCTTAAGAATTGTGTAAGTTTCTATAAGATCCCCCCTCAATCTCCTAAATTCCAACGAATACAAGCCGAGCCTATCCAGTCTTTCCTCATATGGAAGTCCTGCCATCCCAGGAATCAGTCTGGTGAACCTTCTCTGTACTCCCTCTATGGCAGGAATGTCTTTGCTCAGATTAGGGTTTGCAGGTTTGTAGGTTAATTGGCTTGGTAGAAATTTAAAATTGTCCCTAGTGTGCGTGTGATTGCAGCGAATTGGTAAAGCTGCAATCAGATTAAAGCTAGTGGAGTCAGGGGATATGGGGAGGAGGCAGGAACGGGGTACTGATTGGGGACGATTAGCCATGATCACATTGAATGGCGGTGCTGGCTCGAAGGGCCGAATGGCCTACTCCTGCACCTATTGTCTATCAGTCTTCACACAAATGCAGCCAATATGGTCTAGTGGCGGGATATCCAAGTTGCTAAAAGTCAAGCTCTTGCAGTCCGTATTCCACCCGACAGCCGTCCGTGCCAGAGAGACAAGGAAAATGGACGTGAAGATGAAAAATAAATGGGATGCATCCCAACAACGCTGCTTGGGGAGGATCCTGAAGACTGGCGACAAGAGGCCACATCGCAAACGAGGAGATCTACCGGGAAACGGCAACAAAGCCGGGACATAGAGGGACGCAGGATGAAATGTGCAGGACACGTACTCAGAATGTCACCGGAACGTCCACCTGGGATGGCGTGTGGGAGTCTCGTTCGTTATCGGTGTATAGGATATCGGTGTACAGTGTGTGTAGGATCGTGTTAGTGTGCGGGGATCGCTGAAGGGCCTGTGTGCGTGCCGTATCTCTAAACTAAACTAAAATAACGTGCAAGAACATTTCTGGTCCTCTCAGCCCGGCTGTTGATGCCTTTTACTCTTTACTAGCCAGAAAAACGACCGATTAATGACTCTCATTATCGTGGACGCAACGAAAGTTTTTCACTGTACCTGGGCACACGTGACAATAAACTGAACAAAACTCAATTTATACCAAGCAACAGGCCCTTCAGCCCATCGAGCCCGCACCGACCAGCGATCCCCGCCCACTGACACTATCCCGCACACTCGAGGGACAATCTTTCCATTTATACCAAGCCAATTAACCGATAAACCTGCCCGTCTTTGGAGTGCGGCAGGACTTCGAAGATCCCGGAGAAAACCCAGGCAGGTCACGGGGAGAACGTGCAAACTCCGTAGAGACAGCGGCCGTAGTCGGGATCGCAGCTGGGTCTCCGGCGCCGTGAGGCGGCGCGCGGCCAGGGTTTTCAAACGGCGCGCCTACCTGCCGACGTTTGCTTGAACTTCTCGCTCTTCTTCTTCCGCCACTTCCAGGGCTTGAACAGCCGCCCCAGCGAGGCCAGCTTGCTCCGGCGGCGGATGGGTGGCGTGTGGGTCCCCGGCACCAGCGACTCGGAACGCATCGCTGCCAGCCTCTCCACCTCCTCAGCTGTAGGGCAGAGAGGGAGATATCAGTCGGACAGATCGTTCCAGTCAAGAGAACCACAGTCATAGCCATGGAGTCAGAGAGTCTTGGTGGCTTAGAGATAGTTATAGAGTCTTACCATAAAGTCAAAATTATAATGTCAGAGAATCAATAGACCATAGACACTAGGTGCAGGAGGAGGCCATTCGGCCCTTCGAGCCAGCACCGCCATTCAATGTGATCATGGCTGATCATCCCCAATCAGTACCCCGTTCCTGCCTTCTCCCCATATCCCCTGACTCCGCTATCTTTAAGAGCCCTATCTAGCTCTCTCTTGAAAGCATCCAGAGAACCGGCCTCCACCGCCCTCTGAGGCAGAGAATTCCACAGACTCACCACTCTCTGTGAGAAAAAGTGTTTCCTCATCTCCGTTCTAAATGGCTTACGCCTTAGTCATGGAGTGAAACAGCATAGAAACTGGCCCTTCAGCACGATTTGCCCGTGCTGACTAGGGTTGACAACTTTCTCACTCACGAATAAGGGACAAAAGGTCAAAATACGGGACAAATTCCTCTATTCTCCCCCCCCCCTCTTTCCTCTCAATCTCTCCCTCTAGCTCTCCCCCCTCCCCCCCCCTCTGCAATTGTGGGCCGCATACAGAGGTGTAGTCAACAACTTTGTTGGGTGGTGTGAGATGGGGTCGCCACCTTTCTCGCTCCCAAATAAGGGACAAACGGTCAAAATACGGGACAAATTCCCAACGGCAATCCGTTGACCGACTGGGCCGTGGCTGGGTGGGTGAATGATGAGTTGCCCCGGGTGCTGGACTGCACACAAAGCCCAGCCGGCGGGCCAGCTGAGGAGTTTTGCCCCGGGTGCAAAGTCCGGCGCCCCGTCCAACTCATGAACCGATGACCGGCTGTGAGAAGGAGGGGTGGTGGTGGTGTCGGCGGTCAGCGAAGGTCCGTAGGTCGGACAGCTGGCCGGGCTGCCGACCGACCGACGGGGCCACGGGCGAGGCGCTGCTGCTGCACTCCATGGGCTGCACTACGTCGGGACGGGTGAGGCGGGGGCCGGACGCGGCGCTCCAACACAGACAGTCCCCTCGACCCGAGTAGCAGCGGTCAAATACGGGACAAGGGCGGTCCCGTACGGGACAAACCAAAATACGGGATATCCCGGCTAATACGGGACAGTTGGCAACCCACGTGCTGACCAAGACTTCCCATCTACTATTGTACCAACAGCCAGTGTTTGGCCCTTTAGAAAGTTGAACAGTACAGTGCCAAAACATGCCCTTCTACCCACCCTGCCCATGCCGAATGAGTTCGCATATCAGAAACATAAAAAATAGATGCAGTAGGCCATTCGGCCCTTCGAGCCAGCACCGCCATTCAATATGATCACGGCTGATCATCCATAATCAGTGCCTCGTTCCTTTCTCCCCATATCCCTTGATTCCGTTAACCCCAAGAGCTAAATCTAACTCTCTCTTGAAAACATCAATTGGCCTCCACTGCCTTCTGTGGCAGAGAATCCCACAGATTCACAGCTCTCTGGGTGAAAAGGTTTTTCTTCATCTCAGTCCTAAATGGCCGACCCCTTATTCTTAAACTGTGACCCCTGGTTCTGGACCCCCAATACCGGGAAAACTTTTCTTGCACCTAGCGTGTCCAACCCCTTAATAATTTTATATGTTTCTATAAGATCCTCTCTCATCCTTTTAAATTACAGTGAATACAAGCCCAGTCGACCCATTCTTGTATCATAAGTCAGTCATATTGGGCTCGTCCCTTTCGCCTGCAGAGAACATAGAACAGGACAGCACTGTAACAGGCCCTTCGGCCCACAATGTCTCTGCTGAACATGATGCCAAGACCATGAACCAGCGCATAATCTGCATCCCTCCTCATCCACGAGTCTCTTAAATGCCGTGCCACGTTAGTCTAGTTTAGAGATACAGCGCGGAAACAGGCCCTTCAGCCCACCGAAGCCCTAGAAAACTGTATGTCTTTGGAGTGTGGGAGGAAACCGGAGCACCTGGAGCAAACCCACGTGGTCACAGGGAGAAGAGTACAAACTCCGTACAGACAGCGCCCGTAGTCAGGATTGAACCGGGGCCTCTGGCGCTGGGAGGCAGCGAGTCCATCTGATCAACCTTTCCCTCTCAACCCCCTTCTCCTGCCTTCTCCCCATAACCCCTGACACCCGTACCCGGTGCTGGCTCGAAGGGCCGAATGGCCTCCGCCTGCACCTATTTTATATGTTAATCAAGTATCAACCTATCTCTACCTTAAATATACATCTCCACAGATGTTTGTGGTAATGAAGTCCGCACTCACCAGCCTCTGACTAAAGAAATTCCTTCATGGTAATTATCAAATATCAAATATCATGGAAATCAAGAACTGTAACTTCATGACACCAACACCTCTACTTCCTCAGGACGCTCAGGAAGTTCGGCATGTCCCCTACAACTCTCCCCAACTTCTACAGATGCGCTGTAGAAAGCATTTTATCGGGAAGCATCCCGGCACGGTTTGGGAACAGCTCCATCCAAGACCGCAAGAAATTGGGCGAATTGTGGACGCAGCCCAGACCATCACACAAACCAACCTCCCTTCCATCGACTCCATCTACACCTCACGCTGCCTCGGCAAGGCCAGCAGCATCATCAAGGACCAGTCGCACCCCGGCCACTCCCTCTCCTCCCCTCTCCCATCGGGCAAGAGGTACAGAAGTGTGAAAACAAACGCACACCTCCAGATTCAGGGACAGTTTCTTCCCGGGCAACTGAACCATCCCACCACAACCAGAGAGTGGTCCTGAACTACTATCTACCTCATCGGTGACCCTCGGACTATCCTTGATCGGACTTTGCTGGCTTTACCTTGCATTAAACTTTATTCCCTTAACATGTATCTGTACACTGTGGACGGCTCGATTGTGATCATGTGTTGTCTTTCCGCTGACTGGTTAGCACGCAACATAAGCTTTTCACTGTACCTCGGTACACGGGACAATAAACTGTAACTGAACTAAGCTAACTTAAGGCCTATCCAACCAGACCCTGCAGCTGCAGCCTTCTAATCCAGGCCGTATCTGCCTCCAGCACTACCCCAGGCAGCACATTCCAGACACCCACCACACTCTGTGTAAAAAACACTTGCCCCGCTCATCTCCTTTCAACTTTGCCCCTCTCTACTGAGAGCTGCTCTCGAGAGTCACCACCCTATGACTAAAGAAATTCCTGCATGGAATTGATCAAATATCATGGAAATCAAGAAATTTAACTTTCTGGAAGCAGAACAATGTAAGGTTCGGCAATAGGCTGAAAGGAGACAGCACTGCAGAGGCATGTGGAACATGGAACTAGTGTTGCCAACTGCCCCGTATTAGCCGGGACATCCCGTATATTGGGCTATATCGGTTTGTCCCGTACGGGACCGCCCTTGTCCCGTATTTGACCGCTGCTACTCGGGTCGAGGGGACTGTCGGGTCGGAGCGCCACGTCCGGCCCCGCCTCATCCGTCCCGACGTAGTGCAGCCCATGGAGTGCAGCAGCAGCAGCAGCGCCTCGCCCGTGGCCCCGTCGGTTGGTCGGCAGCCCGGCCAGCTGCCCGGCCTCCTGTCCTTCGCTTACCGCCCACACCATCACCTCCCCTCCTTCTCACGGCCGATCATGGGTTCATGGGTTGGACGGGGTGTTGGACTTTGCGCGCGGTAGAACACAAAGCTCCTAGCAGCATGGTGCGCTGACAACAACCTGGCCCTTAGCTCCAAGAAGACCAAGGAGCTCATTGTGGACTATAGAAGGTTTAGGGGTGGCACGCACATCCTTATTATGGGACGGAGGTGGAACGTGTTTCCAGCTTCGGGTTTCCGGGGGTCAACATCTCTGATGACCTCTCTTGGACCCACAATACCTCTGCACTGGTCAAGAAGGCTCACCAGCATCTCTTCTTCCTGAGGAGACCAAAGAAGGTCTATCTGTCTCCTCGGATTCTGGTGAACTTCTACGGCTGCGCCATCGAGAGCATCCTTACCAACTCTATCACGGTATGGGATGGCAACTGCTCCGTCTCTGACTGGAAAGCACTCCAGAGGGTGGTGAAGATCGCCCAACGCATCACCGGTTCCTCACTCCCCTCCATTGAGTCTGTCCAGAGCAAGCGATGTCTGCGAAGGGCGCGCAGCATTGCCAAGGACTGGCCTCACCCCAGCCACAGACTGTTCACCCCCCCCCCCCCCCGGTCACCCCCCGCCCGCCTCCGGACACTCCTTCCCCCAGTAAAATCGCACTACTGATACTGTTTCTACATATATATATTTTACTGCTCGTTATTCTGTGTTCGCTCTTCCGGGTGAGATGCCAACTGCATTTCGATGTCTCTGGACTGTACGCTGCACAATGACAATTAAAGATTGAATTGAATTGAATTGAAAGCCCAGCCGGTGGGCCAGCTGAGGAGTGCGGGGCCACCTCATCGTTAACCCAGCCACGGCCGAGTTGGTCAACGAATTGCCGTCGGGATCTAAATCAGAGGCAGGGAGAGGACGGGAGATGGTCACAAAAAGCTGGAGTAACTCAGCGGGACAGGGCAGCTTCTCTGGAGAGAAGGAATGGGTGAGGTTTCGGGTCGAGACCCTGCTTCAGACCATGTTGGGCAGGAAGCAACTGCAGATGTTGGTTTACACCAAAGATAGACTCAAAATGCCACAGCCTCAGAATGAAAGGATGTACCTTTAGAAACGGGATGGGGAAATATCTTTAGCCAGAGGGCGGTGAATCTGTGGGATTCATTGCCACAGACGACTGTGGAGGCCAAATCAATGGATATTTTTAAGGCAGAGATGGATAGGTTCTTGATTAGTGCATGTGTCAGGGGTTATGGGGAGAAGGCAGGAGAATGTGTTGAGAGGGTGAAGAGTTGGATAAGCCACGATTCAATGGCGGAGTAGACTTGATGGGCTGAATAGCCTAAATCTGCTCTTATCATCTATGGCCATGAACTTATAAACTGAACTGAACTGAATATTTAGTGAGAGGCTCGGTGGACAGAAGCGCCTGTTTCCGTGCTGCACCTTTAACTGTGTTCAGTACTCCCGGATGGGACACAGAGTGCTGGGGTAACTCAGCGGGTCAGGCAGCATCTGTGGAGAACATGGATAGGTGACGTTTCACAGAGTGCTGGAGTAACTCAGCGGGTCAGGCAGCATCTGTGGAGAACATGGATATGTGACGTTTCACAGAGTGCTGGAGTAACTCAGCGGGTCAGGCAGCATCTGTGGGAACGTGGATAGGTGACGTTTCACAGAGTGCTGGAGTAACTCAGCGGGTCAGGCAGCATCTGTGGAGAACATGGATAGGTGACGTTTCACAGAGTGCTGGAGTAACTCAGCGGGTCAGGCAGCATCTGTGGAGAACATGGATAGGTGACGTTTCACAGAGTGCTGGAGTAACTCAGCGGGTCAGGCAGCATCTGTGGAGAACATGGATAGGTGACGTTTCACAGAGTGCTGGAGTAACTCAGCGGGTCAGGCAGCATCTGTGGAGAACATGGATAGGTGACGTTTCACAGAGTGCTGGAGTAACTCAGCGGGTCAGGCAGCATCTGTGGAGAACATGGATAGGTGACGTTTCACAGAGTGCTGGAGTAACTCAGCGGGTCAGGCAGCATCTGTGGAGAACATGGATAGGTGACGTTTCACAGAGTGCTGGAGTAACTCAGCATCTGTGGATAGAAAGAATGGGTGCCGTTTGGTGTTGACAACCTTCTTCAGACTCCAGGTGCAGCCTGCGACTAATAACATGGAACTAAAGCGAGTTGTACAGAAGCTTATTGACAATAGGACACTTGTGTCCCTGGATGAGCGGAGATGTCCCCCCACTACATACGGGGAACAAAAGAAGCCACTGTCTTCAGTCCCTGCCACAGGAACACCATTGTGTCACAATCCTCGCCTCTTGTCCGAGGCCCACAATCTGTCGCTTGTGTCCTGTGCTTGAACGAGCTGCAGACCGCAGTGCTGTGCTGTCACCACCATCGCCCTCTCTCCCTACAGTTACAGCTCAGTTGTCGTGCCCCTCTCTCAAGTTCCTGCGGTCGGGGATGGCCCAGGGGAGGTTTAGTTTCAGTTTGGAGATACAGGCCCTTCGGCCCACCGGGTCCGCGCCGACCAGCGATCCCCGCACACGAACACCATCCCACACACACACACACACACACACAGTCGGGACAATTTTCACATTTATACACCAAGCCAATTAACCTACAAACCTGCACGTCTTTGGAGTGTGGGAGGAAAACACAGATCTCGGAGAAAACCCCAAGGCGGTTACGGGGAGGACGTGCAAACACCGCGCAGGCAGCACCTGTAGCCGGGATCTAACCCGGGTCTCCGGCGCTGCACTCACTGTACGGCAGCGACTCTCCCGCTGCCCACCGCGACCGCAGGGATGATCGGGTTCTGGCCGACAGGGTTGGCAAACTCATCGGGAAGGCCGGCTGGATTCACGGGAGGTTGGTCTAGGAGGGGAGGATGCTCCTCAAACTGCGGAGCATCCTGGACAATACAGCTCACCCCCTCCGTGACACACTGGTCAACCTGAGGAGCACCTTCAGCAACACACTGGTCCCACCAAGATGCAGCACAGAACGCCACAGGAGATCCTTCTTCCCTGTGGCTATCAAACTGTACAACCCCTCCCCCTTCTGTCGTGGGGTAGACTGACCCCCTACCCCCTCCCCCCCTAATCTTTGCGCATCCCCAATCCTGGACTTTCCACTCGTCTTGTAATCTTGTGTTTTATAACTGTTGGCAGATCAATTCCCCTCGTGGGATAAATAAAGTATGGTATCATATCGTTAACCCCTGCCTGGTCGCCTCTCATCCTCCTGGCCATGCATATCTCTGAGGATCTGACCTGGACCCAGCACATTGGTGCATCAACACCTAGACTCCTTGAGAAGATTGAGGAGATTCAGTAAAGGGCCTGTCCCACTTACGCAACCTTTTGGGCGCCTGCCGGCACCCGTCATCCAGCGGCGACCAGCACAAGGTGCGACTCTTTGGGCGACTACTCACGACCATACGGGCCTCACCCCGCGACATGTCGCCAGGGCGTCCGTCGCCTGTGTGGTCGTGAGTCGTCTCCTCAGTCGCCCAAAGAGTCGGACCTTGTTCTGGTCGCCGCTGGGTTTTCAACATGGTGAACATATTCGGGGACCTGCAACGACCTATGACGGGTGCCGGCAGTCGCCGAAAAGGTCATGTAAGTGGGACAGGCCCTTTGGTCAACAAATACCTCCTCCCTCCACTACCCTCGTCATTGTACCAGTTTCACAGTCATCCTGATTAGTTTCATTGTCTGCAACTCATTTTCACCTAGCCCACAGCTAACGTTTATCATCGTTTATCATCGTTAGTTTTGGAAATATCTTTCGTTCATTTGTTCTGTCTCTTTCTATATCACCGTCTATATCTCTCTTTGCTCTTTGCCCAGACTCTATCTGAAGAAGGGTCTTGACCCAAAATTCATTTTACCCAGAGATGCTGCCTGACCTGCCGAGTTACTCCAGCACTTTATGTCAGTCTTTGAATACGCTCTTGAACCTCAACTTCCACAGGTTTAGAGACGCAGCGCGGAAACAGGCCCTTCGGTCCGTGCCAACCAGCGATCCCCGCACACTAACACCATCCTTCACACACCGGGGACAATTTTTACATTTACCGAGCCAATTAACCTACAAACCTGCACGTCTTTAGAGTGTGGGAGGAAACTGAAGGTTTCGGAGAAAACCCACGCAGGTCACGGGGAGAACGTACAAACTCCGTACAGACAGCGCCCGTAGTCAGGATGGAACCCGGGTCTCTGGCGCTGTGAGGCAGCAACTCTACCGCTGCGCCACCGTGTTTTGTTCAAAACTTCAGCATCTGCGCATTCTCTCATGACTCCAACACTAACATTAAAGTTGACAAACCCAATTAGGATACAAAAAGCTGGAGTAACTGGACGGGTCAGGCAGCATCTCTGGAGAATATGGATAGGTGACGTTTCACTGAGTGCTGGAGTAACTCAATAGAAAATAGGTGCAGGATTAGGCCATTCGGTCCTTCGAGCCAGCACTGCCATTCAATGTGATCATCCCCAATCAGTACCCCGTTCCTGCCTTCACTCCATATCCCCCGACTCAGCTATCTTTAAGAGCCCAATGTAACTCTTGAAAGTATCCAGAGGACCTGCCTCCACCGCCCTCTGAGGCAGAGAATTTCACAGACTCACCACTCTCTGTGAGAAAAGGTGTTTCCTCGTCTCCATTCTAAATGGCTTACCCCTTATTCTTAAACTGTGGCCCCTGGTTCTGGACTCCCCCAACATCGGGAACATATTTCCTGCCTCTAGTGTGTCTGAACCCTTAATAATCTTATGTTTCAATAAGATCCCCTCTCAACCTTCTAAACTCCAGAGTGTACAAGCCCAGCCGCTCCATTCTCTCAGCGTATGACAGTCCCGCCATCCCGAGAATTAACCTTGTAAACCTACGCTGCACTCCCTGACTAGCAAGAATGTCCTTCCTCAAATTAGGGGACCAAAACTGCACACAATACTCCAGGTGTGGTCTCACTAGGGCCCTGTACAACTGCAGAAGGACCTCTTTGCTCCTACACTCAACTCCTCTAGTTATGAAGGCCAACATGCCATTCAGCGGGTCAGGCAGCATCTGTGGAGAACATGGATAGGTGACGTTTCACAGAGTGCTGGAGTAACTCAGCGGGTCAGGCAGCATCTGTGGGGAACATGGATAGGTGACGTTTCACAGAGTGCTGGAGTAACTCAGCGGGTCAGGCAGCATCTGTGGAGAAAATTACCCCACGATACTTTTGCGATACAGTTGCAGATATTTTAAGAACTATATTTACAACAACACAGAATATTGAGAAGATAAATCGCACCCGTCGAGTGAAGCTTTTTCCTATATAATGAGGAGTTAGACCTATTTACATGAACAATTAACAGATCAGCTTTTGTCGCAGGGAGACAGTAGATAATTAGTGCAAAGATGAAGCCGTTACAGATGTGTGTTTACACACATCAAACCCCTACACTTACAAGAAAATTCCCCTTATTAATACACCCTAAAGATAAGTTTGATAGATGGTTGGTCCAAATCGTGATGGCTTGTGATTATAACTAGCTTATTTACTGTTCGACATAGACAGTGTCGGTTGTTTGGCGAGGTTCAGTTTAGTTTAGCTTAGAGATACAGCGCGGAAACAGGCCCTTCGGCCCACCCAGTCCGCGCCAACCAGCGACCCCCGCACACTAACACTATCCTACACACACACACACACACACAGAGTCGGGACAATTGACATTCATACCAAGCCATTGCACCTACAAACCTGTCGGCCTTTGGAGGGAGGGAGGGAGGTGTTGGCGTAAATTTCTGAACCAGAGAGGATGTTGGGATACTTGACCATGTGGACACAGCTAGATGCTTGCCGGACGCTAACTTTGCTGGCTAGATGCCAAGTGGAGAATTGTGCGTGGCTACTCACAAGGCCAGATGCTGAGCGCCCGCAATAGGCAAAATATAGATACGGTGGAGGCACAAAGACTGAAAAACATGATTCAGTTGCTAAGCAGTTGCTACGGGGTTGCCTGGCCCCTCATCCAGAGAATGTAAACACCTGCCATTGTTTGATGATAACATATGTATGAACCAGCTGTAAGGATGCTCGCAGACCGTGGGCTCTTGACTCTTCACCAACAACTCTGCCGACACTAAAGGGTCTGTCCCACTGTACGAGCTAATTCAAGAGCTCTCCCGAGTAAAAAAAAAAACAAAAAACTCGTGGTAAGCACGTAGAATGTACGTAGCGGGTACGTCGGAGCTCGGGGACGTCTCTTAGCGGCTCGTAACGCTAACGGCAGGTACTCGGGAAACGCGGTAAGCTCGGGAAGACTCGTGAAGATTTTTCATCGTTGAATCAAAAACTAAATTTTTGAATCAAATTACTTCTCACTGTTCTCGTAGAAACATAGAAACATAGAAAAATATGTGCAGGAGTAGGCCATTCGGCCCCTCGAGCCTGCACCGTCATTCAATATGATCATGGCAGATCATCCAACTCAGTATCCCGTACCTGCCTTCTCTCCATACCCCCTGATCCCTTTAGCCACAAGGGCCACATCTAACTCCCTCTTAAATATAGCCAACGAACTGGCCTCAACTACCTTCTGTGGCAGAGAATTCCACAGATTCACCACTCTCTGTGTGAAAAACAATTTTCCTCATCTTGGTCCTAAAGGAATTCCCCCTTATCCTTAAACTGCGACCCCTTGTTCTGGACCTCCCCAACATCGGGAACAATCTTCCTGCATCTAGATATTCTGAGGCTGTGACCTCTGGTCCTAGACTCTCCCACTAGTGGAAACATCCTCTCCACATCCACTATATCCAGGCCTTTCACTATTCGGTAAGTTTCAATAAGGCGTTCCCTCATCCTTCTAAACTCCAGCGAGTACAGGCCCAGCACCGACAAACGCTCATCATAGGTTAACCCACTCATTCCTGGGATCATTCTTGTAAACCTCCCCTGGACCCTCTCCAGAGCCGGCACATCCTTCCTCAGATACGGGGCCCAAATACATATATTTACCAAAATGCCTCCTGGACTTGAGGGTTGCAACTAATTTAGTCAGTTAATTATTGTCATGTGTACCAAGGTGCAGTGAAAAGCCATTTTGTTGCGTGCCATCCAGTCAGTGGAAAGACTGAGGAAACCCATGTTGGAGAGGGGAAGGGAGAACGTGCAAACTCCACACAGACAGCACCCGAGGCCAGAACAAACCCGGGTCCCTGGCGCCGTGAGACAGCAGAGTAAGACACTGGTCACACAGCATTTGGAGTATTGCGAGCAGTTTTGAGCCCTGCATCTGAGGAAGGAAATATCATGGAAACAGGCCCTTCGGCCCAGCTCGTCCATGCCGACCAGGAGGCCCCATCTACGCTACTCCCACTTCGCTACGTTCACGTGTTATAGGAGCAGAATCAGGCCATTCGGCCCATCAGGCCCACTCCGTCATTCAATCATGGCTGATCTATCTTTCTCTCTGAACCCCACTCCGGAGAAATCCCACGCAGTCATAGAAACATAGAAAATAGGTGCAGGAGGAGGCCATTCGGCCCTTCGAGCCAGCACCGCCATTCAATATGATCATGGCCAATCGTCCCCAATCAATAACCCGTGCCTGCCTTCTCCCCATATCCCTTGATTCCATTAGCCCCATGAGCTCTATCCAACTCCCTCTTAAATCCATCCAGTGACTTGGCCTCCACTGCCCTCTGTGGCAGGGAATTCCATAAATTCACAACTCTCTGCGTGAAAAAGATTTTCTTAGCTCAGTCTTAAATGACCTCCCCTTTATTCTAAGACTGGTCCTGGACTCGCCCAACATTGGGAACATTTTTCCTGCATCTAGCTTGTCTAGTCCTTTTATAATTTTATATGTTTCTATAAGATATCCCCTCATTCTTCTAAACTCCAGTGAATACAAGCCTAGTCTTTTCAATCTTTCCTCATATGACAGTCCCGCCATCCCAGGGATAAATCTCGTGAACCTACGCTGCACTGCCTCAATCACAAGGATGTCCTTCCTCAAATTAGGATACCAAAACTGTACACAATACTCCAGATGTGGTCTCACCAGAGCCCTATACAACTGCAGAAGAACCTCTTTACTCCTGTACTGAAATCCTCTTGTTATGAAGGCTGTACCTGCACGCCAACTTTCAGTGACCGGTGTACAAGGACACCCAGGTCTCGCTGTACCTCCCCCTTACCTAACCTAACCCCATTGAGATAATAATCTGCCCCCTTGTTTTTGCCGCCAAAGTGGATAACCTCACATTTATCTATATTATACTGCATCTGCCACGCATCTGCTAACTCACTCAACCTGTCCAGGTCACCCTGCAACCTCCTAACATCCTCTTCACAGTTCACACTGCCACCCAGCTTTGTGTCATCCGCAACTTGCTGGTGTTGCTCCTAATTCCCTCTTCCAAATCATTAAAATAAATGGTAAACAGTTGCGGCCCCAACACCGAGCCTTGCGGCACTCCACTCGCCACTGCCTGCCATTCTGAAAAGGACCCGTTCACTCCTACTCTTTGCTTCCTGTCTGCCAACCAATTTTCTATCCATGTCAACACCCTACCCCCAATACCATGTGCTCTAATTTTAGTCACCAGTCTCCCGTGTGGGACCTTATCAAAGGCTTTCTGAAAGTCTAGATACACTACATCCACTGGCACCCCTTCATCCATTTTACTTGTCACATCCTCAAGAAATTAACAGAAGATTAGTCAAGCATGATTTCCCTTTCATAAATCCATGTTGACTTGGACTAATCCTTTTACTGGTAACCAAATGCCTCATTATTACCTCTTTAATAATTGACTCCAGCATCTTTCCCACCACCGAAGTCAGGCTAACTGGTCTGTAATTCCCCGTTTTTTCTCTCTCTCGCTCCTTTCTTGAAAAGTGGGATAACATTAGCTACCCTCCAATCCACAGGAACTGATCCTGAATCTATTGAACATTGGAAAATGATCACCAATGCATCCATTATTTCTAGAGTCACCTCCCTGAGGACCCTGGGATGCAGACCATCAGGCCCAGGGGATTTATCATCCTTCAGTCCCATTAGCCTACCCAATACTATGCCTCGCCTAATGAAAATTTATTTCAGTTCCTCTACCCTCTTAGATCTTCTGTTCTGTCCAGTACTTCTGGGAGATTGTTTGTGTCCTCATTAGTGAAGACACTCCTCCTCCCCTGAGAATCTTTCTTCCTTTTTGGAATGGAATGATCCTGCATCTTCCGGATTATGCCCAGAAATTCCTGCCATTGCTGTTCCACCGTCATTCCTGCTAGGATCCCTTTCCAGTCTACCTTGGCCAGCTCCCCTCTCATGCCTCCATATTCCCCTTTGTTCAACTGCATCACTGCCACTTCTGATTCAACGTTCTCCTTCTCAAATTGCAGATTTAAACTAATCATATTATGATCACTACTTCCAAGCGGTTCCTTTACCTCGAGTTCTCTTATCATATCTGGTTCATTGGACAACACTAAATCCAGAATTGCCTTTTCTCTGGTCGGCTCCATTACAAGCTGCTCTAAGAATCCATCTCGGAGGCATTCTACAAACTCGCTTTCTTGGGGTCCTGAACCAACCTGATTTTCCCAGTCTACCTGCATATTGAAATCCCCCATCACCACAGTGGCATTACCTTTGTTACATGCCAGTTTTATGTCCTGCTGCAACTTACACCCTACATCCGGCTACTATTTGGAGGTCTGTAAATAACACCAATTAGTGTCTTTACAATTCCTTAACTCAATCCACAGTGACTCTACCTCATTAGTCCGTATGTCTTCCCTCGCAAGGGACTGAATTCCATCCCTCACCAGCAGAGCTACCCCCCCTCCTCTGCCCACCTGCCTGTCCTTTCTATAGGATGTATAACCCTGAATATTAAGTTCCCAGGCCCGATCCTCCTGCAGCCACGTCTCAGTAATCCCCACAATGTCATATCTACCAACCTCTAACTGAGCCTCAAGCTCATCTACTTTACTTCTTATACTTCGCACATTCATATACAATAGTTTTAATTCCTTTCACCTTTCACATCGATCCTTATTACACTTGGCCATACTCTCCAATCCCTTTGTGAGCTTCCTTTCCCGTTAATTCTGGGGTCATTAACCATCCCTTTACTCCCTTTCCCTTTAACTCCATCCTCGACTATCCCATTTGACGTACAAACTCCGTACAGACAGCGCCCGTGGTCAGGATGGAACCCGGGTCTCTGGCGCAGTGAGGCAGCAACTCTACCGCTGCGCCACCGTGCCACCTCAGCAATCTTTCCCCTCTCACCTTAAACCTACGTGCTCTGATTTTTGATTCCTTAACCCTGGGTAAAAGCCTCTCAACTTTCAGTCCCCTCGTACCTGTCCAAATGTTTCCCCCTCAGGTTCCTATTAAACGAAAGCTGGTCCCCTTTGCCTGCATCTGCACCTCTAAACCTTTTACCACCCTGTATCTCTGCAGAAATGTTGCTGCATTAATGCCTTGTGTGAAGATGACTGGGCTCTATTTTTAGTAAGAGCGATGATCGTGAATAAACTATTAACATGCTAATCTTCATGTTAAGAACCAGCCAGCGCTGTCTCTCTCAGTGCCATGACCAACTTGGGTGCACTTCTTAACATTTTAAGCCAAGTTAATTAGTCTCATTAGACAATTGGTGCAGGAGTAGGCCATTCGGTGCCTCAAGCCAGCACCGCCATTCAATTTGATTATGGCTGATTGAAAAGACTAGGCTTGTATTCACTAGAGTTTAGAAGGATGAGGGGGGATCATAGAAACATAGAACATAGAAACATAGAAATTAGGTGCAGGAGTAGGCCGTTCGGCCCTTCGAGCCTGCACCGCCATTCAATATGATCATGGCTGATCATCCAACTCAGTATCCCGTACCTGCCTTCTCTCCATACCCCCTGATCCCTTTAGCCACAAGGGCCACATCTAACTCCCTCTTAAATATGGCCAATGAACTGGCCTCAACTACCTTGTGTGGCAGAGAATTCCACAGACTCACCACTCTCTGTGTGAAAAAAGATTTTCTCATCTCGGTCCTGAAAGACTTCCCCCTTATCCTTAAACTGTGACCCCTTGTCCTGGACTTCCCCAACATCGGGAACAATCTTCCTGCATCTAGCCTGTCGAAACCCTTAAGAATTTTGTAAGTCTCTATGAGATCCCCCCTCAATCTTATAAATTCCAGCGAGTACAAGCCGAGTCTATCCAGTCTTTCTTCATATGGAACCTCTGGTGAACCTTCTCTGTACTCCCTCTATGGCAAGAATGTCTTTCCTCAGATTAGGAGACCAAAACTGTACGCAATACTCCAGGTGTGGCCTCACCAAGACCCTGTACAACTGCAGTAGAACCTCCCTGCTCTTGTACTCAAATCCTTTTACTATGAATGCCAACATACCATTCGCTTTCTTCACAGCCTGCTGCACCTGCATGCCTACTTTCAATGACTGGTGTACCATGACACCCAGGTCTCGCTGCATCTCCCCTTTTCCTAATCGGTCACCATTCAGAATAATAGTCTACTTTCCCTGGTTTTGCCACCAAAGTGGATAACTCACATTTATCCACATTATACTGCTCTGCCATGCATTTGCCCACTCACCCAGCCTATCCAAGTCACCTTGCAGCCTCCTAGCATCCTCCTCACACCTAACACTGCCCCCCAGCTTAGTGTCATCCGCAAACTTGGAGATGTTGTATTCAATTCCCTCGTCCAATCATTAATATATATTGTAAATAGCTGGGGTCCCAGCACTGAGCCTTGCGGTACCCCACTAGTCACTGCCTGCCATTCTGAAAAGGACCCGTTCACTCCTACTCTTTGCTTCATGTCTGCCAGCCAGTTCTCTATCCACATCAATACTGAACCACCAATACCGTGTGCTTTAAGTTTATATACTAATCTCTTATGTGGGACCTTGTCGAAAGCCTTCTGAAAGTCCAGATATAACACATCCACTGGTTCTCCCTTATCCACTCTACTAGTTACATTCTCGAAAAATTCAATAAGATTCGTCAGACATGATTTACCCTTCGTAAATCCATGCTGACTTTGTCCAATGATTTCACCACTTTCCGATCTTATAGAAACATATAAAATTATAAAAGGACTGGACAAGCTAGATGCAGGAACAATGTCCCAATGTTGGGCGAGTCCAGAACCAGGGGCCACAGAATAAAGGGGAGGTCATTTTAGACTGAGGTGGGAAAATACTTTTTCACCCAGAGAGTTGTGAATTTATGGAATTTCCTGCCACAGAGGGCAGTGGAGGCCAAGTCACTGGATGGATTCAAGAGAGAGTTAGATAGAGCTCTAGGGGCTAGTGGAGTCAAGGGATATGGGGAGAAGGAGGGCACGGGTTATTGATTGGGGACGATCAGCCATGATCACAATGAATGGTGTTGCTGGCTCGAAGGGCCGAATGGCCTCCTCCTGCACCTATTTTCTATGTTTCTGTGATCATCCACAATCAGTACCCCGTTCCTGCCTTCTCCCCATATCTCTTGACTCCACTATCTTCAAGAACCATATCTAGCTCTCGCTTGAAAGTTTCCAGAGAACCAGCCTCCACCGCCCTCTGAGGCAGAGAATTCCACAGACTCACCACTCTGTGAGAAAGAGTGTTTCCTCACCATTGCGCTAAGAATACGGTGAAATGGTGTCATAGAGTGATACAGCGTGGAAACAGGCCCTTCGGGCCAACCTGCCCTCTACCGACCAGCATGTCCCAGCTACACTCGTCCCACCTGCCTGCGTTTGGTCCATATCCCACTAAACCTGTCCTATCCATGTACCTATCTAAATATTTTATAAACATTGCTATAGTCCCAGCCTCAACTACTACCTCCGGAGGTAGTTGAGGCTCGTTCCATACACCCACCACCCTTGGTGTGAAAAAGTTACCCCTCGGATTCCTTTTAAATATTTCCCCCCATCTAAAACTGATGTCATCTGGTCCTCGATTCCCCCACTCTGGGCAAGAGACTCTGTGCGTCGACCCGATCTATTCCTCTCATGATTTTGTACACCTCTATAGGTTCACCCCTCATCCTCCTGCGCTCCATGGAATAGAGTCCCAGCCTGCTCAACCTCTCTCTGTAGCTCAGGCCCTCGAGTCCTGGCATCAGTAAATCTTCTCTGGACCCTTTCCAGCTTGACAACATCTTTCCTATAACACGACGCCCAGAACCGAACACAATGCTCGAAATGTGGCCTCACCGACGTATTATACAACTGCAACGTGACCTCCCAAATTGTATACACAATGCTCTGAGTGATGAAGGTCAGTGTGCCATAACCCACTAAACATGTCCTATCCATGTACCTGTCCAAATGTATTTTGTCCAAATGGATCAGGGAGATCCATTATCTCCCTGAACTCACACATGCACTGACTTCACAGCCTAACCCCCAGACCTTCATCTATCCACCTACTGTAATTTGTACTGTAACTGTAATTTCCAATGTGTGCAATAACCCATACTGGATATAGGAATCCTATTTATTCATTCTATTTATCCATTGTCTTTTATAGATATGTATACAGCGCTGCAGAAACTGTGCGCCTTATCCCCCCCTCCTTTTTGTTTTTGCACTGAGTAGGAGCAGCTTTTAATCTCGTTGTACAAGTGTATAGTGACTATAAAAAAAAGGCATTCTATCTAATCTATTCTATTCTATTCAAAAGCCTATTTGACCACCCTATGACTATTTGGGCCTTATTCGTACCGGACCTATTATGGGCGGCACGGTGGGGCAGCGGGTAGAGCTGCTGCCTGACAGCTCCAGCGACCCGGATTCGATCCCGACTACGGGCGCTGTCTGTGCGGAGTCTGCACGTTCACCCCGTGACCTGCGTGGGTTTTTCTCCGAGATCTCCGGTTTCCTCCCACACTCCAAAGACGTGCGGGTTTGGAGGTTAATTGGGTTGGTGTAAATGTGAAAATTGTCCCTAGTGTGTGTGTGTGTGTGTGTGTAGGATAGTGTTAGTGTGCGGGGATGGCTGGGCGGCTCGGACCCGGTGGGCCGTAGGGCCTATTTCCACGCTGTGTCTCTAAACTAAATTACTGCAGCGAGCATATGCAACAAACGGCTTCTATTTTGACAGGGCTGAGAGGCCTTCTGGTGTTTCAGAATAAAAAACAAGCAAGTATAAATAGAAGCACAAATTCTGGCTGTCACAGCCATCTACACTGACACTACAAAACAAAGTCATGGATTCATGCAGCGTGGAAACAGGCCCTTGGCCCAACATGTCCACGTGCCTCATCTACGCCAGTCCCTCTTGCCTGCGTTTGGCCCATATCCCTCTACACCTGTCCTGTCCATGAACCTGTCCAAGTGTCATTTAAATGTGATAGTCCCTGCCTCAGCTACCTCCTCCGGCAGCTCGTTACATTCACTCACCACCCTCTGTGTGGTAGTTATCCCTCAAGATTCCTAATAAATCTCTGCAACCCCCACTTCAAACCCATTTTTCCCCTCTGATTCCCGCTTCCCCTCCTCTTGGTAAAAGCCGCTGTGTATTCATCTAATCTATTGCCTCCCATGGTTTTATACACCTCCATAAGACAGTGGTGGGTATTTGGAACAAGCTGCCAGAGGAGGCTGTTGAGGCAGGTACAAGGAGAACATATAAAATACAATTGGACAGGTACATGGACAGGACTTGTTTAGTGGGATATGGGCCAAACACTGGCAGGTGGGACTAGTGTAGCTGAGACATGTTGGCCGGTGTCAATGATTTCACACAGAGGGTGGTGGGTGTATGGAACGAGCTGCCAGAGGATGTGGTTGACAATAGACAATAGGTGCAGGAGGAGGCCATTCGGCCCTTCGAGCCAGCACCGCCATTCATCGTGATCATGGCTGATCATCCCCAATCAGTACCCCGTTCCTGCCTTCTCCCCATATCCCCTGACTCTGTTATTTTTAAGAGCCCTATCTAGCTCTCTCTTGAAAGCATCCTGAGAACCGGCCTCCACCGCCGTCTGAGGCAGAGAATTCCACAGACTCACCACTCTCTGTGAGAAAAAGTGTTTCCTCGTCTTCGTTCTAAATGGCTTACTCCTTATTCTTAAACAGTGGCACCGGTTCTGGACTCCCCCAACATCGGGAATATGTTTCCTGCCTCTAGCGTGTCCAAACTCTTAATAATTATATATGTTTCAATAAGATTCCCTCTCATCCCTCATGTATACTCCAGTGTATACAAGCCCAGCCGCTCCATTGTCTCAGCATATGACAGTCCCGCCATCCCGGGAATTAACCTTGTAAACCTATGCTGCACTCCCTCAATAGCAAGAATATCCTTCCTCAAATTAGGGGACCAAAACTGCACACAATACTCCAGGTGTGGTCTCACTCTACAACTACAGAAGGACCTCTTTGCTCCTATACTCAATTCCTCTTGTTATGAAAACCAACAAGCCATTCGCATTCTTCACTGCCTGCTGTACCTGCATGCTTATTTTCATAGACTGATGAACTAGGACCCCCAGATCCCAGACCCCACTTCCCCTTTTCCCAACTTGACACCATTTAGATAGTAATCTGCCTTCCTGTTTTTGCCACCAAAGTGGATAACCTCACATTTATCCACATTAAACTTCATCTGCCATACATCTGCCCCAACCCGTCCAAGTAACCCTGCATTCCCATAGCATCCTCCTCACAGTTCACACTGCCACCCAGCTTTGTGTCATCTGCAAATTTGCTAATGTTACTTTGAATCCCTTCATCCAAATCATTGATTTATATTGTAAATAGCTGCGGTCCCAGCACCGAGCCTTGTGGTACCACACTAGTCACTGCCTGCCATTCTGAAAGGGACCCGTTAATCCCTGTCTGCCAACCACTTCTCTATCCATGTCAGCACTCGACCCCCAATACCATGTGCCCTAGTTTTGCCCACTAATCTCCCATGTGGGACCTATCGCCGATGCAGCTACCAATAGGACCCATGCCAACATGCCCCATCTACACTAGTCCCACCTGCCTGCATTTGGTCCATATCCCTCTAAACCTCTCCTAGCTGTCGAAATGTTTCTTAAATGTTGTTAAATGAAGTCCCTGCCTCAACTACCTCCTCTGGCAGCTCCTTCCGTAAAATAGATGATAGGCGATAGACAATAGGTGCAGTAGGTGCTCCTTTACACAACTCCTCTTGTTATGAAGGCCAACATGCCATTAGCTCTCTTCACTGTGTGCAATACCCACCACCCTTTGCGTAAAATAGTCACCCCTCAGATTCCTATTAAAACTTTCCCCCCTCACCTTTGGCTCTTGATTGCCCTACTCTGAGCAAGAGACACAACCTATTCCTCTCATGATTTTGTACACCTCTATAAGATCACCCCTCATCCTCCTGCGCTCCAAGGAATAGAGTCCCAGCCTGCTCACCCTCTCCCTGTAGCTCAGTCCCTCGAGTCCTTGCAAATTAGGCTGATCTCACTCTCAGCACTGCTGTTACATAATTCACCACGGTGACCCTGAGTGAACAGACATTTGCTCCAGGGCCCCCCACAGTGAAGAGCTGTGTCCTTGCACTGCCGTCTCCACAGAATGCAGGCACACAGCTTTGAGTACAGGAGCAGGGAGGTTCTACTCCAGTTGTACAGGGTCTTGGTGAGGCCACACCTGGAGTATTGCGTACAGTTTTGGTCTCCTAATCTGAGGAAAGACATTCTTGCCATAGAGGGGGTACAGAGAAGGTTCACCAGACTGATTCCTGGGATGGCAGGACTTCCATATGAAGAAAGACTGGATAGACTCGGCTTGTACTCGCTAGAATTTAGAAGATTGAGGGGGGATCTTATAGAAACTCACAAAATTCTTAAGGGGTTGGACAGGCTAGATGCAGGAAGATTGTTCCTGATGTTGGGGAGGTCCAGAACAAGGGGTCACAGTTTAAGGATAAGGGGGAATTCCTTTAAGTCCGAGATGAGGAAAACATATTTCATACGGAGAGTTGTGAGTCTCTGGAATTCTCTGCCACAGAAGGTAGTTGAGGCCAGTTCATTGGCTATATTTAAGAGGGAGTTAGATGTGGCCCTTGTGGCTAAAGGGATCAGGGGGTATGGAGAGAAGGCAGGTACAGGATACTGAGTTGGATGATCAGCCATGATCATATTGAATGGCGGTGCTGGCTCGAAGGGCTGAATGGCCTACTCCTGCACCTATTTTCTATGTTTCTATGTTTCTATGTTTAACCAGAGGGCGGTGAATATGTGGAACTCATTGCCACAGATGGCTGTGGAGGCCAAGTCAGTGGATATTTTTAAGGCAGAGCTAGATAGATTCTTGATTAGTACGGGTGTCAGGGGTTATGGGGAGAAGGCAGGAGAATGGGGTTAGGAGGGAGAGATAGATCAGCCGTGATTGAATGGCGGAGTAGACCTGATGGGCTGACTGGCCCAATTCTGCTCCGATCACTTATTAACTGAGAGGCATCTGCCTTAACCGCAGCAACCAGCCGAATGTACAGAAACATCCATGGAAGGCACAGAGTGCTGGAGTAACTCAGCGGGTCAGGCAGCATCTGTGGAGAACATGGATAGGTGACGTTTCACAGAGTGCTGGAGTAACTCAGCGGGTCAGGCAGCATCTGTGGAGAACATGGATAGGTGACGTTTCACAGAGTGCTGGAGTAACTCAGCGGGTCAGGCAGCATCTGTGGAGAACATGGATAGGTGACGTTTCACAGAGTGCTGGAGTAACTCAGCGGGTCAGGCAGCATCTGTGGAGAACATGGATAGGTGACGTTTCACAGAGTGCTGGAGTAACTCAGCAGGTCAGGCAGCATCTGTGGAGAAAAAGGATGGATGACATTTCGGGTCTGAAGAAGGGTCGAGACCCGATACGTCTCCACAGATGCTGCCTGACCCGCTGAGTTACTCCAGCACTCTGTCTATCCAAAGGTTAGAGGGATTTGGGGCCAAACACAGGCAGGTGGGACTAGTATAGATGGGGCATGTTGGACAGCTTTGGCAAAGTTGGGCCGAAGGGCCTGTTTCCATGCTGTATGACTCCATGACTGTGTGAAACCCACACAGTGACAGGGAGATTGTTCAAACTAAACACACAGATAGCACCCACGGTCAGGATCAAACCCTGGTCTCTGGTGCAGTGAGGCAGCAACTCTACCAGTTTAGTTTTGTCTAGAGATACAGCACAGAAACAGGCCCTTCGGCCCACCGAGTAGGCCCCAACCAGCGATCGCCCCGTACACTAGCACTATCCTACTCACTGGGGGTCAATTTACAATCCTTACCCAAGCCAATTAACCTACAAACCTGCAGGTCTTGGAGTGTGGGAGGAAACCGGAGCACCCGGAGAAAACCCACGTGGTCTCGGGGAGAACGTACAAAACTCCGTAGAGACAGCGCCCGCAGTCAGGATGGAACCCGGGTCTCTGGCGCTGTGAGGCGGCAACACTACCGCTGCTGTGTCTTTGAACTAAAGGGGTAAATGGGACTAGCGTAGGTGGGGCACCTTGGTCAGCAAGGACGTGACCTGCGTGGGTTTTCTCCGGGCGCTCCGGGTTCCTCCCACACTTCAAAGACGTACAGGTTGGCAGGTTACTTGGCTTTGGTATAAATGTGAAAAATGTATGCAGGATCGTGTTAATGTACGCTGGTCGGCGCAGACTCGATGGGCTGAAGGGCCTGTTTCCGCGCTGTATCTCCAAACTGCAACTAAAGGTCACAGCCCACATGAAGCTGCTTTGCAATGAAATGAGTATGAAGGAACTGCAGATGCTCGTCTTAAACCAAAGATAGAGACAAAGCGCTGGAGTAACTCAGCATCCGTGTCAACTCAGTGTCGACCTTTCCAATTAAATGAAATAAACCAAAGATAGACACAAAATGCTGGAGTAACTCAGCGGGAGTTAACCCTTTAGTTCTTGTGGGCCTGAGCTACGGGGAGAGGGTGAGCAGGCCGGGTCTCTATTCCATGGAGCGCAGGAGGATGAGGGGAGATCTTATAGAGGTGTACAAAATCATGAGAGGAATAGATCGGGTAGACGCAAAGAGTCTCTTGCCCAGAGTAGGGGAATCGAGGACCAGAGGACACAGGTTTAAAGTGAAGGGGAAAAGATTTAATAGGAACCTGAGATGCTGGAGAAACTCAGCGGGTCGAGATCCTTCTTCAGTCTTGACCTGAAATGTCACCTATTCCTTCGCTCCATAGATGCTGCCTCACCCGCTGAGTTTCATAAACAATAGACAATAGGTGCAGGAGTAGGCCATTCGGCCCTTCGAGCCAGCACCGCCATTCACTGTGATCACAGGACAGGTTTAGATGGACAGGCAGCAAGCAGGGTCTCCACCCGGAACGTCACCCATCCCTTCACTCCAGAGACGCTGCCTGCCTGTCCCGCTGAGTTACTCCAGCATTTGTGTCTGTCTCTGCAGTTAAATGCCTCTAAGCAGCACAGTGCATCAGACAGCTCCTTGAGGATTGCACGCTACACAAAATAAAAATCACAGCTCTCCTCCTCCTCCTCCCTCCCAGCTTACCGTCGCTCGCCCCCTCCCCGCGGCCACAGTTGCTGCAGATGTGTTTGATCTCCTTGCCGATGTGGCTGGGGATGGCAAAGGGGACGCTGTGGCCCGCCGCCTCCCTCCGCGGCTTCGTCCTGGCGCCGCCGTGGAAGGTGGCCTTCTTCCTCGTCCTCCCCTCGCTCATGGCAGCCGGCGGCGGTGACCCCCGTCGGCGGGGGCAGAGGGAGAGCTCGTGCCCCCTGGGGTGGGACGAGAGCTCCATCCATGGGCAGGGGTGGGGTGGACGGGGAGGCGCATCACAGGAGGAGGGGGGCCGGACCCTGGGTCTGCCTGCCGCGCACCTCCTAGCAGGCACGCTGACCCTCAGCCCGACAAGGGGTCTCTGTGCCTTTTTACTTCCACAGGTGCTGCCAGACCCTCTGAGTTCCTCCAGTACTCTGTGCCTAGCTGAAGGGCACACAAAGCCTGCTGCCTCTTTCCTTTCCTTCCAACAAAGTCTGAAGACGGGGTCCCCTCCACCCAAAAATCCTTTTTCTCCAGAGACGTTGAGTTACTCCAGCATTTAGTGTCTTATCTCCGGTGTAAACCAGCACCTGCAGTTCCTTTTTCTCCAGAGATGCTGCCTGCCAGTCCCGCTGAGTTACTCCAGCATTTTGTTTCCACGCACGCACAAACGGTCCGAAGAAGGTTTCCGACTCGAAATGCCACCTATTCCTCCTCTCCAGAGATGCTGCTGCTGCTGCTGCCCACCCCGCTGAGCTGCTCCAGCATTTTGTGTCTATCTTCGGTGCAAGCCAGCATCGTTTGAATCAGCTCCTCCAGTGCCAGCTGCATCGCTGCGTCCCTCTGTGTTGTACTCAGATGCAATACGCATCCACAACTTGTTAACCCTTCCCTGCCCACCAGTGAAGGATCATCTACAGGAGTCGCTGCCTCAAAAAAGGCAGCCAGCATCGTCAAAGACCCCACACACCACCCTGGCCACGCTCTCGTCTCACCCCTGCCATACTGAAGGAGGTACAGGAGCCTGAAAACTCTAACATCCAGGTTCAGGAACAGATTCTTCCCCACAGCCGTCAGGCTATTGAACACAACAACCTCCAAATAGGGGGTTAAGAATAAGGAGTAAGCCATTTAAAACAGAGATGAGGAAACGCTTTTTCTCACAGAGAGTGGTGAGTCTGTGGAATTCTCTGCCACGGAGGGCGGTGGACACTGGTTCTCTGGATGCTTTCAAGAGAGAGCTAGATAGGGCTCTTAAAGATAGCGGAGTCAGGGGATATGGGGAGAAGGCAGGAACGGGGAACTGATTGGGGATGATCAGCCATGATCACGTTGAATGGCGGTGCTGGCTCGAGGGGGAATTCCTTTAGGACCGAGATGAGGAAAACATTTTTCACACAGAGAGTGGTGAGTGTGGAATTCTCTGCCACAGAAGGTTGTTGAGGCCAGTTCATTGGCTATATTTAAGAGGGAGTTGGATGTGGCCCTTGTGGCTAAAGGGATCAGGGGGTATGGAGAGAAGGCAGGTACAGGATACTGAGTTGGATGATCAGCCATGATCATATTGAATGGCGGTGCAGGCTCGAAGGGCTGAATGGCCTACTCCTGCACCTATTTTCTATGTTTCTATGAGGGGCTGAATGGCCCACTCCTGCACCTATTGTCTATAGGCTTGGGGGTATTGCTTAGATTAGCGAAACAGCGTGGAAACAGGCCCTTCGGCCCACCAGGTCCATGCTGAACAGCGGTCGTCCCGTGCACTAGTTCAATCCTACACACTAGGGGCAATTAACCTATAAACCTGTAGGTGTTTGATATTATGTCTTTTTGCACTATTATTCCAGTTGAGTTTATTGTCACGTGTACTGAGGTACAGTGGAGAGTTTTTGCCGCGTGCTGACCAGTCAGCGCGAATAACGTTTAGTGCAAGGTTAAGCCAGTAAAGTCGATCAAGGATAGTCCAATGGTCACCAATGAGGAAGATAGTAGGTGTGTGCGTGCGTGCGTGCGTGTGTGTGTCTGTGCGTGTGCGCGTGCGTGCGTGTGTTAGACTGGGAGATCGTTTCACTGACCACCTCCGCTCAGTCCGCCTGGACCTACCTGATCTCCTGGTTGCCAAACACTTTAACCCCCCCCCTCCCATTCCCACACTGATCTTTCTGTCCTGGGCCTCCTCCACAGCCAGAGTGAGGCCCAGCGCAAATTGGAGGAACAGCACCTCATATTTTGCTTGGTCAGCTCACACCCCAGTGATATGAACATTGACTTCTCAATCTTCGAGTAACCCCCACACTCCCTCTCTCTCCATCTCTCCCGCACCCAAGACGCACCAGCTTCTCGTTCTCACCCAACAACGGCTAAAGAGGGCCTGTTTCCTTTATCAACGTTACTTTTTTTGCATATCTTTCATTCATTTGTTAAAGATATATTTAAGGCAGAGCTCGATAGATTCTTGATTAGTACGGGTGTCAGGGGTTATGGGGAGAAGGCAGGAGAATGGGGTTAGGAGGGAGAGATAGACCAGCCATGATTGAATGGTGGAGTAGACTTGATGGGCCGAATGGCCTAATTGCGCTCGTATCACATATGATCTCTCTCACACCATCATCTATATCTCTCGGTTCCCTTTCCCGCGACCCTCAGTCTGTAGAAGGGTCTCGACCCTGAGCTATGTTTAGTTTAGTTTAGAGATACAGCTCGGAAACAGGCCCTTCGGCCCACCTAGACCGCACCGACCAGCGATCCCCACACACTAACACGCACGCGGGGCAGAGATGCTGCCTGTCTCGCTGAGTTACTGCAGCATTCTGTGTCTATCTTCATTCTATATATATGCGCTATGCCACTCCGTCTGTCCGCCTGTCCATGGTGCGGCCTCCAGCCGTTCTGCCCCTCACCTCTGCAACTCTCTCCCGCTATCCATCCGTACCATACAGTCTGTCCCCACCTTTAAAACCTCCCTCAAAAATCACTTTTTCATACCGGCCTATCCCACGTAACTCCACTTTCTATCAAATTCATGGACATTTTGTTTTGGTTTCATTTTATTTATATATTTGTAATTTGCTTGTCCTTGAGTGTTCTGAAAGGCGCCCATAAATAAAATGCATTATTAGTATTAACGTACAACATTCTTAAGGGGTTGGACAGGCTAGATGCAGGAAGATCGTTCCCGATGTTGGGGAAGTCCAGGACAAGAGGTCACAGTCTAAGGATAAGGGGGAATTCCTTTAGGACCGAGATGAGGAAAACATTTTTCACACAGAGAGTGGTGAGTCTGTGGAATTCTCTGCCACAGAAGGTTGTTTAGGTCAGTTCATTGGCTATATTTAAGAGGGAGTTAGATGTGGCCCTTGTGGCTAAAGGGATCAGGGGGTATGGGGAGAAGGCAGGTACAGGATACTGAGTTGGATGATCAGCCGTGATCATATTGAATGGCGGTGCAGGCTCGAAGGGCCGAATGGCCTACTCCTGCACATATTTTCTATGTTTCTATGTTTGCATTATTACCCAGCCACCCCTTATATATATAGCAAAGCCAGTGAGTGAATTCAACACCAAGCCACGGTGCCAAGGGGCTGAAGATTAATGCGTGACGAATTAAAATCAGCAAATTGAATGGTGAAGGAACTTTGCATCGGTCAAGTGTTACACTTTCAAATGCAGTCCAAGGGCCAACATTAACCTAAAGTATTGTGTTTAGTTCTGGACACCATGTTGTAGGAAAGATGTTGTCAAGCTGGAAAGGGCACAGAGAAGACTTACGAGGATGTTGCCAGGACACGAGGCTGGGAGAGGTTGAGCAAGGCTGGAACTCTATTCCTTGGAGCGCAGGAGGATGGGGGGGGGAAGGGGGTGCATAAAACCATGAGAGGACTAGATCGGTTAGAAGAACAAGAGTCTCTCGCCCAGAGTAGGGGAATCGAGGACCAGAGGACATAGGTTTAAGGTGAAGTGGAAGAGATTTAATAGGAATCTGAGGAGTAACTTTTACACACAGAGGGTGGTGGGTGTATGGAACGAGCTGCCGGAGGAGGTAGTTGAGGCTGGGACTATCCCCACATTTACGAAGCAGGATAGATGGATAGGACATTTTTAAACGGCAGCTAAAAACTTATCTTTTTAATTTAAACTTCTAACTGATTTTACACTGAATTCGACCTCAGTGTTTTTGTTTTTAGTTCTTTTATAATATAGAAAATAGGTGCAGGAGTAGGCCATTCGGCCCTTCGAGCCAACCATTCGAGCCACTTTGAGCCATTCAATATGATCATGGCTGATCATCCAACTCAGTATCCTGTACCTGCCTTCTCTCCTTCCCCCCTGATCCCTTCAGCCACAAGGGCCACATCCAACTCCCTCTTAAATACAGCCAATGAACTGGCCTCAACTACCTTCTGTGGCAGAGAATTCCACAGATTCACCACTCTCTGTGTGAAAAATGTTTTCCTCATCTCGGTCCTAAAGGATTTCCCCCTTATCCTTAGACTGTGACCCCTTGTTCTGGACCTCCCCAACATCGGGAACAATCTTCCTGCATCTAGCCTGTCCAACCCCTTAAGAATTTTGCAAGTTTCTATAAGATCCCCCCTCAGTCTTCTTCAAGAGGGTTTTATTGTCATCTGTCCCAAACAGAACAATGAATTCTTACTTGCAGCAGCACAAGAGAATACGTAAACATAGTACTCTGTAAACAATATCATAAATGAACAAAAAGGTTTACTTGACACATCGCCAGAACGGGGCCTTGTGACCCACCGAGTCCGCGCCGACCAGCGATCACCCCGCACACTAGCGCTATCCTACACACACACTGGGGACAATTTACAATTTTTATCTAAGCCAATTAACCTACCAACCTGCACGTCTTTGGAGTGTGGGAGGAAACCAGAGCACCCGGAGAAAACCCACGCAGGTCACGGGGAGAACGTACAAACTCCATACAGACAGCGCCCGTAGTCGGGATCGAACGTGGGTCTCTGGCGCTGTGAGGCGGCAACTCTACCGCTGCCCAACTGTGTCACCCTAAGTGACTTCCCTAAGCCACGGAGGAGGCCCAGGACAGAAAGGTCGGATTCGGATTGGGAGGGGGAGTGGAAGTGCCGACCCACCGGCAGATCAGGTTGGTTATTGCGAACTGAGTGGAGGTGTTGGGCAAAGCGATCGCCAAGCCTATGCTTGGTCTCACCGATGTAGATCTTCAACTCCCGGTGGATCAGCACTTCAACTCCCCCTCCCATTCCCAATCCAACCTTTCTGTCCTGGGCCACCTCCATGGCCAGAGTGAGGCCCAGCGAAAATTGGAGGAGCAGCACCTCCTATTTCGCTTGGGCAGTTTGCACCCCAGCGGAATGAACATTGACTTCTCCAATTTCAGGTAGTCCCTGCTTTCTCCCTCCTTCCCCTCCCCTTCCCAACTCTCCCACAGCCCACTGTCTCCGCCTCTTCCTTTCTTTTTCTCGCCCCCACCCCCACCCCCACATCAGTCAGAAGAAGGGTCTCGACCCGAAACGTCGCCCACTCTATAGTCTGATAGCAACTTACTGCTGCAACTCTCTGAACAGAATATATATTGAATTCTAAAATACAATGCTAAGCCTTTAGCCAAATGCAATAATTTGGTCACGGTCTGAAAGTCTTGGAAGGATTATTGTGAGACAGACATAAGAGTGAGTGAGGTTAAGTCTAGAGAACAGTACAGCACAGGAACAGGCCCTTGGGCCCGCAAGAAGATGCTGGAGTAGCTCAGCGGGGCAGACAGCAGGCAGCATCTCTGGTGAGAAATAATGGGTGAAGTTTCAGGTCGAGACATTTTTTTCAGACTGAGAGTCAGGGGGGGAGGGGGAGACTAGAGATATGGAAGGGTGAGGTGTTCAAACAACAGATCAAAGCAGGCGATGTTCAAGGAAAATGTAGAATGGTTCTTTGTTCATTGTCTCCCTCTTCCCTCACACTCGGTCTGAAGAAGGGTCTCGACCCGAAACGTCACCCATTCCTTCTCTCCAGAGATGCTGCCCGTCCCGCTGAGTTACTCCCGCATTTTTTGTCTATCTTTGGTGTAAAGCGGCATCTGCAGTTCCTTCCTGCACCTTCGGCTCACAATGTCTGTGCGAAGCATGATGCCAAGACCAACTCTTATCTACCTGCACGTAATCCATATCCCTCCATGATCACACGCATTTCTAAAAGTCTCTTAAACGTGACTATCAGCTGGGAAGGGGAGGGGAAGAAATGAGAAAGCAAGGACTACCTGAAGTGCTATTGAGGGAGTGCAGCGTAGGTTTACCAGGTTAATTCCCGGGATGGTGGGACTGTCAAATGCTGAGAGATTGGAGCGGCTGGGCTTGTACACTCTGGAGTTTAGAAGGATGAGAGGGGATCTCATTGAAACATATAAGATTATTAGACTAAGTCGGATCCGTTGGGTTCACATGGGAGGGTTGGTCCCCCAACGCAATATTCCACATCTCCTCCAATTCCAATATTGCTGGCCACTGGGGGGCTTTCTGGAGTGCTAGTATGGGTGTTGTGGGCTGAAGGGACTAGTTTCCAGAGGGCTAGTATGGACATTGTGGGCCAAATGGATTCTTGGGGTGGCAGCTCAGTCCCTCAAGAATGATGTGCTGGCAGCTCACTCACGGCTAGTGGGCTGGCAGTTGACTCACGGCTATTCCTTGAAATTCCATTTCAAGCAGGGTTCAAGGGCACCAAACTCAAGTGCAGTTTCCGACCACTTCAAGCAGGGTGCAAGGCCACCAAATTCAAGTGCAGTTTCATACCACTTCAATTCTAATTCTGCAAATCTCTTGGCTTCGAAGGTCGCTGTTCCTTCTTGGATGATGGTTCGCCAGAGTTTTCTGTCCTTGGCATTGGTTTCCCAATTGTTGATGTCAATTCAAGTGCCGTTTCCTACCACTTCAAGCAGGGTGCAAGGCCATCAAATTCAAGTGCAGTTCCACGCTACTTCAAGCAGGGTGCAAGACAACCAAATTCAAGTGCTGTTTCATACCATTTCAAGCAGGGCGAAACCACCATAAAACTATATAAACACCACACTCACAGTTTAATAGACATTCAGTGTGTTCAGTTGATTCACAGCTCAGACAGTGTCGTGTCGTGCCCTTGCCCTTGCCCTCTCCCTCTCCCTGAGCCACACCCACACTTCCGGGTTTTATAATCCATCCCCCCTCCCACCGGAAGGGGCATGGCCTTCATAGAAACATAGAAATTAGGTGCAGGAGTAGGCCATTCGGCCCTTCGAGCCTGCACCGCCATTCAATATGATCATGGCTGATCATCCAACTCAGTATCCCGTACCTGCCTTCTCTCCATACCCCCTGATCCCTTCAGCCACAAGGGCCACATCTAACTCCCTCTTAAATATAGCCAATGAACTGGCCTCAACTACCTTCTGTGGCAGAGAATTCCACAGACTCACCACTCTCTGTGTGAAAAATGATTTTCTCATCTCGGTCCTAAAAGACTTCCTCTTATCCTTAAACTGTGACCCCTTGTCCTGGACTTCCCCAACATCGGGAACAATCTTCCTGCATCTAGCCTGTCCAACCCCTTAAGAATTTTGTAAGTCTCTATGAGATCCCACCTCAATCTTATAAATTCCAGCGAGTACAAGCCGAGTCTATCCAGTCTTTCTTCATATGGAAGTCCTGCCATCCCAGGAATCAGTCTGGTGAACCTTCTCTGTACTCCCTCTATGGCAAGAATGTCTTTCCTCAGATTAGGAGACCAAAAACTGTACACAATACTCCAGGTGTGGCCTCACCAAGACCTGTACAACTGCAGTAGAACTCCCTGCTCTTGTACTCAAAATCCTTTTGCTATGAATGCCAACATACCATTCGCTTTCTTCACTGCCTGCTGCACCTGCATGCCTACTTTCAATGACTGGTGTACCATGACACCCAGCTCTCGCTGCATTCCCCTTTTTCCTAATCGGCCATCATTCAAATAATAGTCTACTTTCCTGTTTTTGCCACCAAAGTGGATAACCTCACATTTATCCACATTTATACTGCATCTGCCATGCATTTGCCCACTCACCCAGTCTATCCAAAGTCATCTGCAGCCTCCTAGCATCCTCCTCACAGCTAAACACTGTCCCCCAGCTTCGTGTCATCCGACAAACTTCGAGATGTTGCATTTAATTCCCTCGTCCAAATCATTAATATATATTGTAAATAGCTGGGGTCCCAGCACTGAGCCTTGCGGCACCCCACTAGTCACTGCCTGCCATTCTGAAAAGGACCCGTTCACTCCTACTCTTTGCTTCATGTCTGCCAGCCAGTTCTCTATCCACATCAATAATGAACCCCCAAAACCGTGTGCTTTAAGTATGTATGCTAATCTCTTATGTGGGACCTTGTCGAAAGCCTTCTGAAAGTCCAGATATAACACATCCACTGCTTCTCCCTTATCCACTCTACTAGTTACATCCTCAAAAAATTCAATAAGATTCGTCAGACATGATTTACCTTTCGTAAATCCATGCTGACTTTGTCTAATGATTTCACCACTTTCCAAATGCGCTGCTATCCCATCCTTAATAACTGACTCTAGCAGTTTCCCCACTACCGATGTTAGACTAACTGGTCTGTAATTCCCCGTTTTCTCTCTCCCTCCCTTTTTAAAAAGCGGGGTTACATTAGCTACCCTCCAATCCTCAGGAACTTCTCCAGAATCTAAAGAGTTTTGAAAATTCATCACTAAGGCATCCGCTATTTCTGGGGCTACTTCCTTAAGTATCCTGGGATGCAGCCTATCTGGCCCTGGGGATTTATCTGCCTTTAATCCATTCAATTTACCTAACACCACTTTCCGGCTAACCTGGATTTCACTCAGTTCCTCCATCTCATTTGACCCGCGATCCCCTGCTATTTCCGGCAAAATTATTTTGTCTTCCTTAGTGAAGACAGAACCAAAGTAGTTATTCAATTGGGTCTGCCATGTCCTTGTTCCATGATCAATTCACCCGTTTCTGACTGCAAGGGGACCTACATTTGTTTTAACTAATCTTTTTCGCTTCACATATCGATATAAACTTTTGCAGTCAGTTTTTATGTTTCCTGCCAGTTTTCTTTCATACTCCATTTTCCCTTTCCTAATTAAGCCCTTTGTCCTCCTCTGTTGGTCTCTGAATTTCTCCCAGTCCTCTGGTAGGCTGCTTTTTCTGGCTAATTTGTACACTTCATCTTTTGCTTTGATACTATCCCTGATTTCCCTCGTTATCCACGGATGCGCTACCTTCCCTGATTTATTATTTTACCATACTGGGATGAACAATTGTTGTAGTTCATCCATGCAGTCTTTAAATGCCTTCCATTGCATATCCACCGTCAACCCTTCAAGAATCAATTGCCAGTCTATCTTGGCCAATTCACGTCTCATACCCTTAAAGTTACCTTTCTTTAAGTTCAGGACCCATGTTTCCGAATTAAAAATGTCACTCTCCATCCTAATGAAGAACTCAACCATATTATGGTCACTCTTACCCAAGGGGCCACGCACAACAAGGCTGCTAACTAACCCTTCCTCATTACTCAATACCCAGTCTAGAATAGCCTGCTCTCTCGTTGGTTCCTCTACATGTTGGTTCAGAAAACTATCCCGCATACATTCCAAGAAATCCTCTTCCTCAGCACCCCTGCCAATTTGATTCACTCAATCTATATGTAGATTGAAGTCACCCATTATAACGGTTTTTACCTTCGTTGCACGCATTTCTAATTTCCTGTTCGATGCCATCCCCAACTCCACTACTACTGTTAGGTGGCCTGTACACAACACGTTTTCTGCCCTTTAGTGTTTCGCAGCTCTACCCATATCGATTCCACATCCTCCAAGCTAATGTCATTCCTTTCTATTGCGTTAATCTCCTCTCTAACCAGCAACGCTACCCCACCTCCTTTTACCTTTCTGTTATCCTCCTGATATTGAATATCCCTGGATGTTCAGCTCCAGCCTTGGTCACCCTGGAGCCATGTCTCCGTGATCCCAACTATATCATAATCATTAATAGCTATCTGCACATTCAACTCATCCACCTTATTTACGAATTGCTCCTCGCATTGAGACACAAAGCCTTTCAGGCTTGTTTTACAACGCTCTTGCCCCTTTTACAATTATGTTGAAAGGTGGCCTTTTTGATTTTTTGCCTGGATTTGTCTGCCTGCCACTTTTCATCTTGTACCTAATGCTCCTATCCTCATTTTACACCCCTCTGTCTCTCTGCTCACACATTTAAGAAACCCTCCCCCTCCTATTCTCCGTTTGTTATTTTTTTCTTCTTTCCCCCCCTATGTGTTGCGTCTGACTGCTTCTCTTCTCTGCCTCCTGCCTCACAAACGGACTACTTGCCTTCTCTAATTGAGTCCCTCCCCCCAACCGATCTAGTTTAAAGTCTCCCCAGTAGCCTTTGCAAATCTCCCCGCCAGGATATTGGTTCCCCTCGGGTTCAAGTGCAACCCGTCCTTTTTGTACAGGTCACACCTTCCCCAAAAGAGGTCCCAATGATCCAGAAATTGAATCTCTGCGCTCTGCACCAGTCCTTTAGCCACGCATTAACAATTAACCATATAACAATTACAGCACGGAGACAGGCCCTCTTGGCCCTTCCAGTCCGTGCCGACCGTGCATTTATCCTCTACCTTGCTCCATTCCTACTCTCACTGTCGCGTGGCATAGGCAGTAATCCTGAGATTGTTACCTTTGCGGTCCTTCTCCTTAACACTCTTCCTAACTCCCTAAATTCTCCTTTCAGGACCTCCTCTCTTTTTCTACCTATGTCATTGGTACCTATATGTACCACGACCTCTGGCTCCTCTCCCTCCCATTTCAAGATATCTTGGACCCGTTCAGTCACATCCCGGAACCCTGGCACAGGGAGGCAAAACTACCATCGGATCTCCGGACTGCATCCACAGAATCACCAATCTGACCCCCTAACTATAGAGTCCCCTATTACTGCTTTCTTTTCCTTACCCTTCTGAGCAACAGGGCCGGTCTTTGTACCGGAGGCCCGGTTGCTGTTGCTACTCCCAGGTAGGCTGTGCCCCCCAACAGTACTCAAACAGGAGTACTTATTGCCAAGGTGTACAGCCACCGGGGTACTCTCTAGTCCCTGCCTCTGCCCCTTGCCACTCCTAACCGTAACCCACGTGTCTGCCTCCTGTGGTTTTGGAGTGACCACCTGTCTGTAGCTCCTCTCTACGGCTTCCTCACTCTCCCTGACCAGACGGAGGTCATCGAGCTGCTGCTCCAGGTACCGAATACGGTCCATTTGGAGCGCCATCTTGACGCACCTGGCGCAGATGTGGGCGTCTGGAGAGCTATCTGACTGCATGACCTCCCACATCTGACTTCTAGAACAGTAAGCTGCCCTGGCACTCATCCTCCCCCCTACCCTGGATACAATACAATACAAAGCAAGGATTATAGCTGGAAGAAATCAGCAGGGATCTGACTGCCAATCAGCGGCTTCCTCAAGCCCACTTGTTTTGAACTGCGAGCTGCGAATGGAACGTTACGGATTTGGGTTCCTCCCACTGCAACCGCTCCTGGGCCTTCATGGCGTGATTGACAGGAGAGAGATTCTCAACATTTTTTAAACACTAATAACACTTTTATTTTTAATTGATGGGAAGAATCCTCTGCACCTGCTGAGCGGAGGGGGACTGAGTAAGATGGCCACAAATCACAGCCGTAAGTGGTAGCATTTTATCTAAAATTAATATAGTGCAAACAGGAAGTCCACCACCAACAACCCTTTGCAGTGCTACACTTCAAACCAACCACCACCAACAGCCCTAAGAGCTAAATATAACTCTCTCCTGAAAACATCCAGTGAATTGGCCTCGGGCCAAGTGGAAACAGGCCTTTCGGTCCAACTTGACAATACTGACCAACATGTCCCGTTTCTACTTGTCCTGCCTCCCCGGATTAGCCCACATCCCGCTAAATCTGTCCTATCCATGTACCTGTCTAAATATTTCTTCCTATTGGTTAAGCTGTCCACAGTGTACAGATAGATGATAAGGGGAATTACGTTATCAAGGGGACCGCTCTCTAGTTGGTGAGAGGATGGTCCAGTTGCCTGATAACAGCTGGGATGAAACTATCCCTGAATCTGGAGGTGTGCGTTTTCACACTTCTGTACCTCTTGCCCGATGGGAGAGAGGAGGAGAGGGAGTGGCCGGGGTGAGACTGGTCCGTGATGATGCTGCTGGCCTTGCCGAGGCAGCGTGAGGTGTCGATGGAGTCGATGGAAGGGAGGTTGGTTTGTGTGGGAGCAGAGGAGGTCACCTGTTGCAGAATAATTTGTACTCTGAATGCGGAGGTGGTGTGGAAACCGGCAGCTGATCTCAATCCGAGCGGAATACCAATTAATTTGAGGGCTGCATCAAAATACTGAAAGACACAGAAAGGTTTGGGAAGTGGGTGGATAAATGGCAAAGCAAACTCAATATAACGTAATGAACTATGTGTTTGCGCAGTGTGGTGGGAGGAATTATTTAGTTTAGTTTAGTTTAGAGATACAGCACGGAAACAGGCCCTTCGGCCCACCGAGTCTGCGCCCACCAGCGACCCCCGCACACTAACACTATCCTACACACACTATACACCGATATCCTATACACCGATAACAAATGAGACTCCCACACGCTAAATAGTTACGTGATCCCCGAGCTCACGACACGTCGGGGGGAGTTCCCCCCGCCACGGCTACCATGTAATCCCGTGCGACCCGCTCCATGGTCGGATAGTGGGCGACTAAACCGTCTCCCCCACCTGGTTTGCCAGGTGAGGAGGGGGCTGTGGACCCCCAGCAGGACCAGAAACAAGACCTGTCAAAGGGAGGATGAGCTCCTAACGAGCCAACGGCCACCCACACTGCAGTAGAAGTTGCCATCACTGTCGTACACGGCATTGTAAGGAGCGATGATAAAGCACACACACACACACACACCACACACACACACACACACACACACACACACACACACACACACACACACACCCACACCCACACCCCAAAATCCTGTACTCCCAGCGGCGGGACTCTGCAGGAACTGGAGGACAGAGATGTGTGGTGCGTCCGTCACCGTTCCCGTCGGATACCAGCACCGCTGCGTCGCTAGGGGCAATTTACACTAAGTTATGCCGAGCCAATTAACTTACAAAACTGAACATATTTGGAGTGTGGGAGGAAACCGAAGATCTCCGAGAAAACCCACGCAGGTCACGGGGAGAACGTGCAAACAGACAGCGCCCGCAGTCAGGATCAAAGCTGGGTCTCTGGCGCTGTGAGGCGGCAACTCTACCGCTGCCCAATAATGGGATAACAAGAATCCCTTATTAATGGGAACACTTACTCATTGGAGGGTGAGGCATGAAACTGAGGAGGGAGGCAAGAGATTGAGGCAATTGTTGCCAGGACTAGAGGGTCTGAGTTATTGGGAGAGGTTGAGCGGGCTAGTATTCTATTCCTTGGAGCGCAGGATGACGGGTGATTATAGATGTGTACAGACAAAAGAGGAGATTCAAAGATGCCTTAAAAGCCAGCATGAAGAAATGCGCAATCAACATCGACAATTGGGAAACCAAAGCCAAGGACAGGAAACTCTGGCGAACCGCCATCCAAGAAGGAACAGCGGCCTTCGCAGCCAGGAGATGCGCAGAGTTAGAAGAAAAGGGAAGAAAACGGAAAGAGAGGCAGCAACAAGCAAAGCCCGATCTGCCGTCTGGGATTACCTATCCTGAATGTCGAAGAACTTCCAAAGCCAGGATTGGACTCATAAGCCACCTGAGAGTCCATAAAAACAACAGAACGTGGACCATCATCCTCGACCTGGAGGGATCGCCACCACGCACGGAGCCTCTTGCCCAGAGTAGGGGAATCGAGAACCAGAGGACATTAAGGTTAAGGTGAGGGGGATCAAGATGTAACAGGAACCTGAGGGGGTAACGTCCAAACACAAAGGGTGGTGGGTGTATGGAACGAGCTGCCGGAGGAAGTAGTTGAGGCAGAGACTGTCACAATGTTTAAAGGGCCTGTCCCACTTGGCGATTTTTGCCAGCATCATATAAATGGGCGGCAAAAGACTTTGAACATTTCAAAATCCAGCAGCGACAGAAAAATGTTGCGGACACTAGAAAAACCACGCGCGTCAATACGTCATCACACTGCATATATTAGGGTGACCGGAACGTCAGTTAATGATGACGGCAGTCGCTGAAAAAATCGGCAAGTGGGACAGGCCCTTAAGAAATATTTAGGTAGGTGAACCCTTGGAAAGCTCCGGGACTGATGGCATTCCCAGTCGAGTTCCCACTACAGTTTGTCTACCGCCACGGCAGGCCAACAGAGGGTGCGATCTCACTGGCTCTCCACTCTGCACTGGACACTTGGACAATTATACTACTGTACGTCAGGCTGCTGTTTATAGACCCCAGCTCGGGGTTCAATACCATCCCAGCTGGTCCTCCCTCCGAGACGCAGGGAGGGGTGTCCTGTACGGGCTCCTCCTCCACACCCTGCACTTCCTCGCCCTGGACACCAAGTGGCGGTCGGTGTTGCCCTCCGGTCGCGAGGGGGGGGGGGGGGGGTGCCCTCTGGTGGGGGGGGTCCCTCTACGCAGGGATTCTCGCCCTCTTCATTGGGGAGCTGGGGTGGAGGGTATCGCACCGAGGAGTTCCCTGCAACCTGTTTCACTCGTGGTTCACAGACTTGCCAGCCGCCTGCCACTGTTGCGGGCTGGATGAGTGTGTGTGCCACGTGCACATGGAGTGCGTGAGGCTGCGGCCACTGTTTGAATACCTAAAGGGGGCTGCTCCTTGCCTCTGGCTGCACTTCACAACCACCATTCTCATCTTTGGACATCCTGTGCGTAGAGGAGAGAGTAGGGCTGAAGATGTCCTGGCTGGGTTGCTGCTCCTGGGCCTGGCCAAGCTGGCCATCCGCGTGTCACGGCGCCAGGCGGTGGAGGGCTCTGCCCGAGCCGGCTGCCTGCCTTTCTCCGGGGTTACGTCCGTGCCCGGGTGGGGTTTAGAGAGGGACTACGCACTGTCCACGGGCACCCTGGGGGGAGTTCCGGGACCGCTGGGCACTGCGGGGGGTTGAATGTATCCTGGACAAGGAGTGAAGATAATTTATCGTTTGTCGCGTATTATGGTGGTGGGTCTGTTTTGTATTGTTACTGTACTGTATATATTAGTTTAATATTTGAATACATATTTGAAAAAAAAAGCCTGTTACAAGATTCACGGAATTGGGTCGCTGCGCATCCCCAGGTTCCATCCTGACTACGGGCGCTGTCTGTACGGAGTTTGCACGCTCTCCCCGTGACCAGCGTGGGTTTTCTCCCAGATCTTCGGTTTCCTCCCACACTCCAAAAAACGTGCAGGTTTGTAGGCTAAATTGGCTCGGTAAATGTAAAATTTGTCCCTAGTGGGTGTAGGATAGTGTTAGTGTGCGGGGATCGCTGGTCGGGCGGACCCAGTGGGCCAAAGGGCCCGCTTCCGCGCTGTATCTCTAAACTAAACAAAACTAAAACACCTCAAGGCCGCGTGCTCAGCCCCTGCTGTACTCACTCTATACTCATGACTGTATAGCCGGGACATAGTGCGAACTCCATCATCAAGTTCGCCGACACCACCACCATTGTTGGACGAATCACAGATGGTGATGAGTCAGAGTATAGAAGTGAGATCGACCGACTGACACAACAACCTGGATCTCAACACCAGTAAGGCCAAGGAACTGATAGTGGACTTTGGTAGAGGGAAGGAACAGGATGAACAATCCTGTTTATATCAACGGGACAACGGTGGAGAGTCAAAACTTCAAATTCCAGGGCGTGCATATTTCTAAAGAAGGGTATCGACCTGGTAACGACGTTACCCATTCCTTCTTCCCAGAGATGCTGCCTGTCCCTCTTACTTACGTACGCCAGCATTTTGTGTCTTATTTCCGAAGATCTTTCCTGGACCCGGACACGGATGCAATTATACAGAAAGCACATCAACGCCTCTACTGCCTGAGAGGATTACTGGGATTCGGAATGTCAGAGAGGATTATTTTGCACTTCTACGGGTGTACAGTAGAGAGTATATTGACTGGTTGCGTCATGGCCTGGTTCGGCTACTCAGACTCCCAGGAGCGAAGAAGAAGGAGGCAGGAGAATGGGGTTATGAGGGAGAGATAGATCAGCCACAATTGGATGGCGGGGTATTGATGGGCCGAATGGCCTAATTCTGCTCCTATTGCTTATGACATTATCACCTTACGACCCACACCACCCTGACCACGCTCTCATCTCACCCCTGCCACTGGGAAGAAGGTGCAGGAGCCTGAAAACTGTCACGTCCAGGTTCAGGAACAGCTTCCTCCCCACAGACATTCAAGCTACAACCTCCAAATAAGCTCTGAACTGCGTAGACTATTATTGTTATTGTTGCTTGTTTGTTTTTTATGTGTACGTGTGCGTTTATATGTTTAAGGGGAAGGGGAATGGGAATCTGAGGGGTAACCTTTTTCACACAGTGGGTGGTGGGTGCATGGAACGAGCTGCCAGAGGAGGTAGTCGAGGCTGGGACTATCCCGACTTTTAAGAAACATTTGGACAGGTGCATGGATAGGACAGGTTTGGAGGGATATGGACCAAATGCAGGCAGGTGGGACTAGTGTAACATAGAAACATAGAAAATAGGTGCAGGAGCAGGCCATTCGGCCCTTCGAGCCTGCACCGCCATTCAATATGATCATGGCTGATCATCCAACTCAGTATCCTGTACCTGCCTTCTCTCCATACCCCCTGATCCCTTTAGCCACAAGGGCCACATCTAACTCCCTCTTAAATATAGCCAATGAACTGGCCTCAACTACCTTCTGTGGCAGAGAATTCCACAGATTCACCACTCTTTGTGTGAAAAATGTTTTTCTCATCTCGGTCCTAAAAGACTTCACCCTTATCCTTAAACTGTGACCCCTTGTTCGGGACCTCCCCAACATCGGGAACAATCTTCCTGCATCTAGCCTGTCCAACCCCTTAAGAATTTTGTAAGTTTCTATAAGATCCCCCCTCAATTTTCTAAATTCCAGCGAGTACAAGCCGAGTCTATCCAGTCTTTCTTCATATGGAAGTCGTGAACCTTCTCTGTACCCCCTCTATGGCAAGTGTAGCTGGGACGTGTTGGCCGGCTTGGGGAAGTTGGGCAGAAGGGCCTGTTTACACGCTGTATCACTCTATGACTCTTTCTCTATCCGTCTCTCTCTCTCTCCATCTCTCTCTCCATCCCTCACCCCCTCTATCTCTCTCTCCATCTGTGTCTCACCCTCCCTCACCATTCTCTCTCTCTCTCTCTCTCTCCATCTCCCCTCTCGTCAGGTGGCAAACGCAGCAGTGAACAGGCACACTGTCAACCTGCAGGCAGTGATTTGGTGAACAACAGGATATGTGCTGTTAGTGATGAATGTTGGTTGGAGATAAATATCGGCCAAGATGTAGCAGAGAACGCATCGATTCCTCGTCTAAACCTTCACGCAACACAGAGGCAGGAACATGCAGCACCAGGGGACGCTCTACCTCACTCACCGGGGTTACAGGAACAACCTGCTCACAGAGGGGAGGGGAAGGAGAGAGAGAGAGAGAGAGGGGAGAGGGAGAGAGGGAGAGGAGAGGGGGGAGAGACAGAGAGAGAGGGAGGGAGAGAGAGGGGGGAGAGAGAGAGACAGAGAGACAGAGAGAGAGAGAGAGAGAGAGAGAGAGAGAGAGAGAGGAGAGTGGAGAGGAGGGGGGAGGGAGAGAGAGTGTGGGAGAGAGGGAGGAGAGGAGGGGAGAGAGAGGAGGAGGAGAGAGAGAGAAAGGGGAGAGAGAGGGAGGGTGATGGAGAGAGAGAGAGAGATGGTGAGAGAGGGAGCGAGAGAGAGAGAGGGAGAGATAGTGGGGAGAGAGTGAGAGAGACAGAGAGAGAGGGAGGGAGGGAGAGATAGTGGGAGAGAGAGATTGAGATGGTGAGAGAGGGAGGGAGAGAGAGAGACATAGTGGGAGAGAGGGAGGGTGAGAGAGAGAGAGGGAGGGAGGGAGAGATAGTGGGAGAGAGAGACAGACAGAGAGAGAGAGAGAGACAGACAGAGAGAGAGGGAGGGAGGGAAAGGGAGGAGAGAGAGAGGGGTATGAGAAAGAATGTTTATAAATGGATGAGAGAAAGCTTTTCACTACTTTGGTGCAGGTGACAGTAAACTCTACCAAGCCTAAGGTAACGTGTTTGAAGAGTGCAAGTAGTGGGCGGGAGGATGACAATAGGGAGCAAATGGTAAAGCAGTTGGTGGCTTTTCAAAAGGCACCGACACAGAACAGAAGTATTCTCCATTAACAGGGATGAAAAGAAACTGACTGCGAAAGTGTGAATTTACAAAACCAAAAAGAAAACCATGAATAGTGAACACCCCCACACCCACACACGAGGGACTAAGTGCTGAAAAATAAGAGAAGGCTCTTTAGAGAAGGAAATGGAATTGCCATGCAGGGCCGGCCTTAAGCCAATTTGAACAATTGGTCCCAATTGGGCCCCGCGCCTAAGGGGGGCCCGGCGCTGGGCTGGTGGGCAACACACTCTATCGCCCCAGCAGCGACCCTCAGTAGGTGAAATTCCTCACCCACAACAACACCGCCCGCGGTTAATTCTCAATACTGTCACCACTTTCCGGGATACTGCTCCCTTATCTCTTTTGCACCCACACCCGGGGCAGGCACCGGGGACCCCTCAACTACAACTTTTACTTCAGACAGTTATGCCCCTGTCCCACTTAGGAAACCTGAACGGAAACCTCTGGAGGCTTTGCGCCCCACCCAAGGTTTCCGTGCGGTTCCCGGAGGTTTTCGTCCTCCGGCAACCACCTTCGACTAGCCTCGCAACCGGCGTCGACTAAAAAAATTACAGATTTTTAAAACGGAAACCACTTTCGACCGTTAGGGAGACTGACAAAAAACCCCCAGGAACCGCACGGAAACCTTGGGTGGGTCGCAAAGTCTCCAGAGGTTCCCGTTCAGGCTTCCTAAGTGGGACAGGGGCATATGACAACAGCAACTTATAGTCATAACACAGTGAAAGCTCTTTTGCAATATTTGACACATATCACACACCTTAATCTCACGTCATTTAATTTGCCATTCCATAAGAAGCCGTAAAACGCACCAAGACGTAAAACGCACCAAGACGTAAACCAAGACATTGTTAACCCAATTGAAGTACATTGTTGTAAGTCAATTACACAAATTGTTTTCATTCAATATTAGCAAAGTCTCCAGAGGTTCCCGTTCAGGCTTCCTAAGTGGGACAGGGGCATTACAGTGAGCCCGCCAGCGGATGTGTGCACACGCCTGATGTTACCAGGGATAGTCACTGACCGAGCAGCTGACTCTTGTCTGGGGTTAGCCAGTTAAGGTGCATCTGAAGCAAACAGCAGCAGTCACCAAATGGAACAGCGCTCGATATACGCCACACACTCACATGCATAAACATGCGGACACGATTGTCACGTCTACCAAGGCACAGTGACATTATTTTGCATAGAGATCAGTGCGATTATTGCCATAGCCAAGTACACTGCCCGGTTAGCACATAATGCACAGAAACAGTCTATATGCAATAGTCGCCAGCCAGGTATTGGCGCCGCTTCACGCTCCCAACTGCAGGTGGCTATGAAGGCCTGTTGCAGCTGTCGTATCAACAGAACATCCACGTCCCCTTCTCCCTCCATTCGCACACAAAACGTGTGTGTGTGTGTGCGCGCATTATACAGGACCAAGTGGTAAGGCTGTGATTGACAATAGACAATAGACAATAGGTGCAGGAGTCGGCCATTCGGCCCTTCGAGCCAGCACCGCCATTCAATGTGATCATGGCTGATCATCCCCAATCAGTACCCCGTTCCTGCCTTCTCCCCATATCCCCTGACTCCGCTATCTTTAAGAGCCCTATCCAGCTCTCTCTTGAAAGCATCCAGAGAACCGGCCTCCACTGCCCCCTGAGGTAGGTTGGTACGTGTAGTAACTAACAAGTGTGTCGGAAAAAAAGTGGTCAATATCAGCTTCACAAGGCTGAAGCTTGGGGTGCTGCTGGGAGCAGTCGTGCGGCTGAAGCCTTGCGGAAGTGACAGCATTCCTCGCTCCCTCCCATCATCAACCTCGGGGCCTTCCCACTCCCGCCCTTCAGTCCCACCCATCGGGAGGGAGCTGTACAGGGATGACATTCTCCTTGACCACAGACTGAAACATTGATTGCAATGAAACATAGCTTGCAACCGCAGAGCCCATACAGAATATTAGTAAACCTTCATTAAATAATGCGCGGAATAATGCAGCTTAATGGCAATACGCAGCTACGGTACAGGTTGGAAGCCAGCGGAGGTACAGTCAGCCAGGCGAGAGCAGGAGAGATTTAAACCCCTGTCCCACGGTACGAGCTCATTCCAAGAGTTCTCCCGAGTTTGCCCTGATTCGATCTCGGAGATTTACGTTAGTGGCCGCTCGTCGGTACTCGGGGCTCTCGTGGACATTTTTCAACATGTTGAAAAATCTTCACGAGTCTTCCCGAGCTTACCTGCCGTTAGCGAGTCTTCCCAAGTACCTGCCGTTGGCGTTACCAGCCGCTAAGAGACGTCCCCGAGCTCCGACGTACGTTCATTCTCCGTGCTTACCACGAGTTTGATTTTTTTTAAACTCGGGAGAGCTCTTGGAATGACCTCGTACCGTGGGACAGGGCTATAAGAGTGTATGATCCATCGCACCCCTAGTGTACAGCTGTACAGAGCTGACAGGCCTTAGCTGGGAACCTGGGGCTCACCAAAATTGCTCCCAATTGGGCCCCGCACCTCCTAAGGCCGGCTCTGTTGCAATGGGATGTAACAGCAGTACACTACGTTAGATAACTCAATTATACTTTTTACAGTCGATGTAATGGACAACGTTCCTTGAAGCTGGCGTTACAGGTAGACAGGGAATGTTGTCGAGCAGAGGCATCTAGGAGTACAGGTACATAGTTTCCTCAAATTGAAGTCACAGGTAGTTTAAGAAAGAATTGCAGATGCTGGAAAAATCGAAGGTAGACAAAAATGCTGGAGAAACTCAGCGGGTGCGGCAGCATCTGTGGAGCGAAGGAATAGGTGACGTTTCCCTATCCTATTTGGAGTGGCTGCGCTGCCCTGGCTGCAGCGGCTCGCCTGCAGTCCGTCTGTTTTTCTTTTTATTTGTTGTTTTCTTGTCTTGTTTTTAGCGTTAGTTTGAGTTATTATGTAGTGTATGTGTGTGGGAGGGGTGGGAGAAACGTTCTTAGTCTCTTCCTTTTGGGGGGACGCGACTTTTCTTGTCGTATCCCCCGTCTCCGTCTGCGCTGAGGCCTATCGCGGAGCTGGCGGCCTCCAACTTTAACTGCGACCGACCCGAGGCTCCGAAGGTAGAGCCAGCCAGACCTTACCAGCGCGGGGCTGGCCGACTTCGGGGCTGCGGCGGGTTCCGGTGTTCCGGCGGCCCGACACGGAGCCGTGGCGGCTTTCCGGCGGCGGCAGCGGCTTCAGAGGCCCGGCCGCGGGCCCAGTGGACATCGTCGGGAGCTCGCAGGTCACGGGTTGGTGTCCTGTTTTTCCGGAGCTCCCGCGGCAGCAGCTGCGTCCGCTGGACTGGAGGGCGGCAGCTTCGGCAGCTTTGACCGCCCCGGGCCACGGAGTTGAACCGGCCCGCTCGCGGAGCGCGGTTCACCCGCGGGACTTATTTACATCACCCGGTGCGGTCACAACATCGGAGGCCCGGGTCGCCTCAGCGCAGAGGAAGAGGAAGAGGAAGAAGGGAAGAGACAAAGACAAGATTTTTGCCTTCCACCACAGTGAGGAGGTGTCTGGTGAACTCACTGTGGTGGATGTTAAATGTGTGTTTATTGTGTGTTTTTGTTATTTACTATATGTATGACTGCAGGCAATGAAATTTCTGGAAAGGTCTGAATGACAATAAAGTTTTCCAAGTTCCAAGTTCCTATACCACTAGGGACAATTTTTCCACTTACCAAGCCAATTCACCTACAAACCTTTACATCTTTGGAATGTGGGAGGAAAACGAAGGTCTCGGAGAAAATCCACGCAGGTCACGGGGAGAACGCACGAGCTCTGTACCGACAGCGCCCGTAGTCGGGATGGAACCCGGGTCTCCGGCGCTGCATTTGCTGTAAGGCAGCAACTCTACCACTGCGTAGAGGTACAGGTGAAGGGTTGCACGTGGGGGGGGGGTAAACAGTAATGGGTCCAGAGTAATTGTTACGATTGTGGGAAGCCCAGCCACGTGGCAAAGTAGTGCAGACAAAAGCGAACGGTGTGCCAAGACCGGGCATCAGGCCGACAGCCGCCGGACCCCCCAACCTGTGGGGAAGGGGATACAACTGAGTTTAACACCGGATACTTTTAGCATTGGTTGAGGGAGAAGGGGCAAAGCGGAGGTAAATGTGGGAGGCTGCCCCCACTGAGACAGGACTGGAGGACAGGATGGATGTCGATACCCTGGCAGGGCGGGGGCGACCTTGTGCAATGTAACTAGATACAGGGGCAGCAGTATCCTTTCCCGACTTGCCCCAACCCCTCAACAAAGAATACATTCACATTATTGGCTTTGGAGGCTCCCGGACGAAGCCTCCAAAAGTAAAAGAGTAATTTTCGACATAGCAGACAGATTGGTTGGGGTCCAAGTGTGTGTGTGTCTCAATAACGTGGGGTGCGTGGTATGAATCGACCTAATTATAGAGAATTAAAGGTCTTGATTGTTGCTAGCAGTAATAAGCTCCCCTGTCCCCGAGGGGATGGGACTAAGACCCAGATAATTAAGCCCTGCCATTATATGGCCAAAGTAGCCAGCGCTAGGTAGTGTCGTTTAGTTTAATTCAGAGATACAGCGCATAAACAGGCACTTTGGCCCATCGAGTCCGTGCCCACCAGCGATCCCCGCACATTAACACCATCCTTTACACCAAGCCAATTAACCCACATGTACCTGCACATCTTTGCGGGTGTGGGGAAGAAACCGAAGGTCTCGGAGAAAGCCCACGCAGGTCACGGGGAGAAGGTACAAACTCCGTACAGACGGCACCCGTGGTCGGGATCGGAGCCGGGTCTAAGGGCCTGCAGGTGCTGTAAGGCGGCAACCCTTCCGCTGTTCCACCCGTTGTCTGAAAAGGGATTGGACAGGAAGCAAGCCCGTTCGGGGCTATCTGCCAATTCATGCCCGCAGTATGGGGCCAATACCAAACGAGACACCGTGAGAATTTCTACGGAGCCCGTAGGCATACGTGGGCCAGAACACAATTCACACCGCCAGTACCCGATTAAGCCAGGAGCACAAGGTGCAGTCAATATCATAATAACTGGCCTTATGAGTTAAGGGCCGGTCCCACTTGGGCGATTTTTCAGCGGACTGCCGGCCACTGTCAAGTTCACGGCACTCGCCTGAAAAACCGGGAACTGGAACAGCGACTGTCAGAGTGGAACGCACACACACACACACACACATCACAAAGGCGGGGGCCAGGGAAAGCGGGGGAGCGCTGTCTGAAATTCACACGGTGCAAAGCCAAGGTGATACACACACACACCGCGATGAACAGGAAGGTTAAGATGGGTAGCGCAGTGTATGGTAAATCCTTTAAAAGAGGGGGAGGGTGGGGGGAGAAGGAGTGGAGACACTTTTAAGAAGCCAGACAACTTTTAATAAGCTAGAGATACACGGCTGTGAAGTTCGGCGGGCATTTAACATTTCCGGTCGGTTTTCCTTGCTTCTGAAAACGCGTGCTTATGTTTTTTTTCCCCCAATGAGCCAATGAAAATGACTGGCCAGCAAAGGCAATTAACTAAACCTACCTAAGACTACCTCTACCACCCCACTACCACGCCACCTACGACTATAGGATTATCGATTTTCTCCATGGCAAACAATTTTTTCAACATGGTGACCATACTGAGGCCGCGACTAGTTCCCAGAATGCGGGAACTCCTCGCCACCATGAAGGAGACTCACCAGAGACCACCAGTGACATGTGGCGACCATGTGGTGACCATGAGGCGGGCGCAGAGTCCCCTGCACTCACCTAAAGCGAACACTCTGCTGGCAGGGCAGCCGACTCGCAGCGCCCCCACCGTCCAAACAATATATATGATGACTTTCTCGTTGCCTCAGAAGATGAGATAGGACACGCAGCAGCCCTGGTTGACACGTTAATATACAATAGACAATAGGTGCAGGAGTAGGCCATTCGGCCCTTCGAGCCAGCACCGCCATTCAATGTGATCATGGCTGATCATTCCCAATCAGTACCCCGTTCCTGCCTTCCCCCCATATCCCCTGACTACGCTATCTTTAAGAGCTCTGTCTAGCTCTCTCTTGAAAGTATCCAGAGAACCAGCCTCCACCGCCCTCTGAGGCAGAGAATTCCACAGACTCAACACTCTCTGGGTGAAAAAGTGTTTCCTCGTCTCCGTGCTAAATGGCTTACCCTTTATTCTTAAACTGTGGCCCCTGGTTCTGGCCTCCCCCAACATCGGGAACATATTTTCTGACTCCAGCATGTCCAAACCCTTAAACCCCTGTCCCGCAGTACGAGTTCATTCCAAGAGTTCTCCCGAGTTTGCCCTGATTTGAACTTGGAGATTTACAGTAATGGCCGCTCGTCGGTACTCGGGGCTCTCGTGGACATTTTTTCAACATGTTGAAAAATCTTCACGAGTCTTCCCGAGCTTACCTGCCGTTAGCGAGTCTTCCCGAGTACCTGCCGTTAGCGTTACGAGCCGCTAAGATGCAGTGAGACTGGGTGTCCACCAGTCATTGAAGTAGGCATGCACAGGCAGTGAAGAAAGCGAATTGGTATGTTGGCATTCATAGCAAAAGGATTTGATACAAGAGCAGGGAGGTTCTGCAGTTGTACAGGGTCTTGGTGAGGCCACACCTGGGAGTTTTTGCGTAAGGTTTGGTCTCCTAATCTGAGGAAAGACAATTCTTGCCTAGGGAGTAAAGAGAAGGTACCCTGGCAGGACTCCGAAGACTGGAGAAGAGAGGGTGATCGATTCTTTTTTTTGAGATCAACTCTGCACAGAAGTAGTTGAGGCCATTCGTTGGCTAACTTGTGGCTTAAGGGGATCAGAGGGTATGTATGGAGAGAAGGCAGTACGGCCGGTTATATGAATGGCGGTGCAGGCTTGAATTGGCCTGTCACCGATTTTCTATGGTCCCCGAGCTCGTACTTGCTTACCACGAGTTTGATTTTTTTTTAAACTCGGGGGAACTCTTGGAATGAACTTGTTCCGTGGGACAGGGCTATTAATAATCTTATACGTTTCAATAAGAATCCCTCTCATTGTTCTAAACTCCAGAGTATTCATGCCCAGCTGCTCCCTTCTCTCATTTGGCCTTAAAAAAGGGCAATCTGGCAATGGTGCCGGCCGACGAGATGGCGGCCGTCTATGTTGCCGTCTCTACCATCGTGGTCATGGTGGTTGTGGTGGTGTCCGTCGTCCCCTCCTCGGCCTTTCCCCTCAGGATCGCCGACATTTCCCTGCCCCCATGGCTCGGGCATGTTGATCGTGAAGAAGGTGTCGCTGATCGTGGCCGTCCCGCTTGAGGCGTCGCGGCTTCCCGCCATCATCGCGCACTGACGGACGGACGGACAGCAAGTTCCCGCCCAAACTCGCCGCTGAAACGGCTCGCCGGTCATTCACTGCCACCGGGCCCCGAGGAGGAGAAACTGCAGCAGCAGCTCTCCAAGAGGAGGAGGCGGAGGCGGAGGCCATGGAAGGCAGAGAGCGGGCTGCGGGCCCCGGCGCCATCTTGCCGTCCGACATCGCCTCAGCGCCCCCCCCATCTCCATCCATCCATCCCCCTCCTCACTCTGCCAGCCCAGGGACGACTACGAGCTCGACGGCCCCGAAAGAAAGACAGACGGCCCAAAAGGAAGACAGAAGAGATTCTGGCAACCAAGAGAAAATAGAATATGCGGCCACTATTTAACAGATGAGGTTGAAACAGAGGTGCACTTCCTCCTAAAATGCAAAAAAATTGACAGAACAAGAAAACTTACTTTGACAAACTCAGTCCGGCAACCCCTGATTTTAAATAACTAGATGATACATCAAAACTAAGAATAATCCTTGGTGAAGGAAATACGGCACATCTTGGTGCACAATACATAACAGCATGCCATAACCTGAGAGACTGTGAATGACCAATATGCACGCACACACTAATTGATATTAACTGACACTAAGAAATTATATTGAATTGCTAAACTTGCTATTGTACTGCTTACAGCTGCAAGAACGTGTAGCATCAATAGGGGACTACAGGCCTATTGCGAGGTTATGTACTGGGACATATCTATCCATGCACTGTATACTTGTATTTATTTACGCGTATGCATTTTAAATGTATGTCATGTTTGATACTTTGGCAATACAACAACGTACTTTATCATGCCAATAAAGGTTTTTAAATTGAAATTGAAATTGAACAGTGAATGAAAGATATACAAAAAAGTCACGATGGACATTGTTAGCTGTTTGTTGGGTGAAAATGAGAAGCTGGTGCGACGGGTGGGGGAGGGATAGAGAGAGGGAATGCCGGGCTACCTGAAAGTGAGAGACAAAGTGTCTCTTTCTCTGTCTGTAGCTCTCCCTGTCTGTAGCTTTCTCTCTTTCTCTCTCCCTCTCTGTCTGTCCGTCTGTCTCTCCCTCTCCCTGTAAATCTCTATGTCTCTGTCTGTATCTCTCGCTGTCTGTCTGTCTCAATGTTCATACCACTGGGCTGTGAGCTGCCCAAGCAAAATGTGAGGTGCTGCTCCTCCAATTTGCGCTTAGCCTCACTGACAGTGGAGGAGACCGAGGACAGAAATGTCAGTGTGGGGATTGGGAAGGAGAATTTAAAGTGTTTCCCAGCCGGGAGATCAGGTTGGTTCAGGCGGTATAAGCGAAGGTGTTCCGCTAAAACGATCGCCCAGTCTGTGTTTGCTCTCGCTGATGTGTAAGTGTCCACATCTTGAACAACGGATACAGTAGATGAGGTTGGAGGAGGTGCAAGTGAACGTCTGCCTCACCTTAAAGGTCTGTCGGGGGTCCCCGGACAGAGTCGGCGGAGGAGGCAGGTGATATCGTAGCCGCCAGCCAAACACGCAATATTCAGGGCGGAAGCAGATGTGGCACGATACGAAACTCCTCTCCAAACCGAGAAGACAATTTCAGCTTCCCAAATCTTAGAGGGACCTGGTGCTTTGAAAATTTGACAGACTTTTCTAAATGCCATTATGTTTTAAAGAAAAGCTGAACAACTGCTTTGAGATATTTTGACATAAAAATCTACCCCGCAGAAAGAAATTGTGTTATAATATTTTTTCCACCATTTCAATAGACTGTGGCGGCTCCCACTACATCTGGCTTCTCGCCTCGACCAGCCGGTGCTGGTTGTCCGACCTTGGCCTCGAGGGCTCCCCCCCTCACGGCTCCCTCCGCCTGTCCTCCCGCCGGTCCCTCCACCTGTGCTCCCGCACTTCCGCACGCAGTCCGGCCGCGCTGTGCGCCCGCCGGTGTGTTTCGTACCTCGGGTTCTGGGGGGGGGGGGGTCCAGTGGCGGCTCCCAAGGGTCGGGCCATCCTAACGGTCAAACCCCTCGGCACGGGAATGGTTCAGTCCAGAGGCGGCCCTTAACCAGAGGGTTTAAAGGCAAGGGTTTTGGGTGCCATCTTTCTCTCATGGACTTCCTGGCGACTTGAAAGAACTAAATAAAAAGGTACTTCCCATACATCTGGCTTCTCGCCTTGATTTCGGGATCGTACCCCACAAGCCAATAGACAATAGGTGCAGGAGGAGGCCATTCGGCCCTTCGAGCCAGCACCGCCATTCAATGTGATCATGGCTGATCATCCCCAATCAGTACCCCGTTCCTGCCTTCTCCCCATATCCCCTGACTCTACTATCTTTAAGAGCCCTATCTAGCTCTCTCTTGAAAGTATCCAGAGAACCTGCCTCCACCACTCTCTGAGGCAGAGAATTCCACAGACTCACCACTCTCTGTGAGAAAAAGTGTTTCCTCGTCTCCGTTCTAAATGGCTTACTCCTTATTCTTAAACTGTGGCCCCTGGTTCTGGAACTTTTCCCACGACTCATTTGAAAATAAATGTGTGTGTGTGTATATATATATATATATATATATATATACACACACACACAGGTTTTGTCTCTGGAGAAAAATTAATCACTCATCATTTTCAGTGAGTTGAATATGAAGATGGCCCAGGGCAGGATTCAGAACAAGTAATCTATTGCAGGTCAAGTAATGGATGACAGGAATACCTTTTACTTGTCATGTTTAAATAAAGGCAGTCCATTCCAGTACCGAATTGCTCTGTGGCAAGCGGGAAGCAGCTTAACGCCAGCATCCAGCCTGGTCTAGAAAGCCGGCTCATCGCTCCAGCAAATTACAGTCAGTGCAGTATGGTTATGAATCTGTGGAATTCCCTGCCTCAGAAGGCAGTGGAGGCCGATTCACTGGATGCTTTCAAAAGAGAGTTAGATAGAGCTCTTAGGCCTAGCGGAATCAAGGGATTTCGCAGTCGCCGCCTCTAAAAGGCTGCCAACATCATCAAGGACCCACACCATCCTGGCCACACACTCATCTCTCCCCTGCCATCAGGTAGAAGGTACAGGAGCCTGAAATGTGGAACATCCAGGTTCAGGAACAGCTGCTTCCCCCCAGCCATCAGGCTGTTAAACTCATCATGAAACAAACTCTGACCAATAACAGCCTATTGCACTTTATCTGCCTATTTAGGTGTATATATATGGTCTGTGCTATATGAACACACTGAACTGTTCTGTATTTATGCTTACAATACTCTGTTATGTTGCAGCAAGCAAGAATGTCATTGTCCTCTCTGGGACACATGACAAGAAACTTTTGACTTGATGAAGGCAGGAACGGGGTACTGAGTGTGGATGATCAGCCATGATCACATTGAATGGCGGTGCTGGCTCGATGGTGCAAATGGCACCTATTTTCTATGATTCTATTATCACATGTTAGCGTGCAAAAAATAAAATAAAATTCTCTTCGTCTGGGCTCTGTTTTTACCTACAATCATCTTTTGAAAGTACCTGCTTCCATTGCATTTGTAGGCTGCCTTTTCCAGATCTTAACTTGCTTTCCTTAAAGTAAAAATCCTCGTCCTCTCCCCCCTCCCCCCTCTTTATTTGACGACGTCTTTGAATTGTGTCCTCCGATATGGTCCCTATGCCACTGCACCCAATGTGTCCCGACTTACCTGCTCCGGATGCTGGGGTGGCTCTGTGCGATGGGCAGCATCTCTGGAAGGAGGGAATGGGTGACGTTTCAGAGTCTGAAGAAGGGTTTAGAGACCGCGTTTAGAATATTGCGTTCAGTTCTAGCCACCATGTTACAGGAAAGATATTGTCAAGCTGGAGAGAGTTCAGAAAAGATTTACGAGGATGTTGCCACGACTAGAGGGTGTGAGCCATAGACAATAGACAATAGGTGCAGGAGGAGGCCATTCGGCCCTTCGAGCCAGCACCACCATTCAATGTGATCATGGCTGATCATCCCCAATCAGTACCCCGTTCCTGCCTTCTCCCCATATCCCCTGACTCCGCTATCTTTAAGAGTCCTATCTAGCTCTCTCTTGAAAGCATCCAGAGAACCTGCCTCCACCGCCCTCTGAGGCAGAGAATTCCACAGACTCACCACTCTCTGTGAGAAAAAGTGTTTCCTTGTCTCCGTTCTAAATGGCTTACTCCTTATTCTTAAACTGTGGCCCCTGGTTCTGGACTCCCCCAACATCGGGAACATGTTTCCTGCCTCTCGTGTGTCCAAGCTCTTAACAATCTTAGGGCCATAGGGAATCTTAGCCATAGGGAAAGGTTGAGTAGGCTGGGTCTCTATTCCATGGAGCGCAGGCGGAAGAGGGGAGACCTTATAGAGGTGTACAAAATCATGAGAGGAATAGATCGGGTGGATGCGCAGTCTTTTACCCAGAGTAGGGGAATCGAGGACCGGAGGATATAGGTTCAAGGTGAAGGTGAAAAGATTTAATAGGAATCCGAGGGGTAGCTTTTTCACACAGAGGGTGGTGGAACAAACTGCCTGAGGTAGTTGAGGCTGGGACTATCACATCGTTTAAGAAAAAGTTGGATAAGTACATGGATAGAACAGGTTTGGAGAGTTATGGACCAAGCGCAGGCAAGTGGGACTAGTGTATAGGGACCTTGTTGGCCAGGTGGGCAGGTTGGGCTGAAGGGCCTGTTTCCACACTGTATCACACTATGACTCGATCTAAGGGTCTCGACCCAAGGTGTCATCCATTCCTTCTATCCAGGGATGCTGCATGATCCGCTGAGTAGCTCCGGCGTTCTGTGCCAATCTTCGGAGTAAAACAGCATCTCGAAAATAGAAAGATGGCAAATAGGTGCAGGAGTAGGCCATTTGGCCCTTTGAGCCTGCACCGCCATTCAATGTGATCATCCACAAGATAGAAACATGGAAGTTTGCAGTTCAGTGACGCCACTTTCAAACATCTGAAGTTCCTTCCTACACTTTTAAGAGGTCTCCGTAACTCATGCTCGAGAGTGGTCCCCACGTACCCGCGGCCTCAGCTAGGTTGCGGCGTTTTTTTCAATATATTAAAAAATGCCCGCGAGTAAAAAAAGGTCACCATGGAAAAAAATCGATACTTTTTTTACTCCTAGGTTTGGTCGTAGTAGGTCGGCACGTTTGTCGCTGGTAATCGAGGGAAGTCGAAGGTAGTCGTAGATAGTCTTCATCATAGTCGATGGGAGGTTGAAGGAGATCGAAGGAGGCCGTCTTCATTCTCCACTATTCAATGTCCAATTTTCCCAAAGTTAGTCGTAACTGGTCTTCTACATAGTTAAAGGGGTCTTCATAGTTGAAGGAGGTCTTCAACATGTCATTTTTTAAAACTCTCCTAAACTCGCCAATTAGGTCACCCAAGTGGGACAGCCCCTTTACTGTACCTGCTCCACACACGTTGTGGCACTGGTGTTAGACTTCCTCATTCCCTCCCAGGTGCTCAGACTCCATTACCAAATGTCGTCTTGTATCCATTTATTTGATGGCGTCTTCCTCGTGCGAGACTAAATAACCTGGACTAAATGCTTGCCTCCGACCGGCAAGCAATTTGACAAACCCGTGGGGCATTCCTGTTCATCTTTGGAGTGTGGGAGGAAACCGGAGCACCCGGAGAAAACCCACGCAGGTCACGGGGAGAAGGTACAAACTCCGTACAGACAGCGCCCGTAGTCAGGATGGAACCCGGGTCTCCGGCGCAACTCTACCGCTGCGCCACCGTGCCGTAAGGTACAAAGAGAGTGTTGTAGGTGTGGATCTAAGAGTGCAGGTACGTGGCTCCTTGAAAGGGCGTCTCCGGTAGATAGGATAGTCAAAAAGGCTTTCAGCACATTGGCCTTAATCAGTCAGATATTGAGTATAGAAGTCGGGAGGTGAAGATCCGCTGTGAATCTTGATAACACTGTCTACCATTCCGCTTATTTCAGTATCGTCTATGCGCACGGTGACGCATCAGTATAGTTGCTGCCTCACAGCGCCAGAGACCCAGGTTCAATCCAGACCTTGGGTTCCGACTGCGCAGAGTTTGCACGTTCTCCCCGTGACCGTCCATATACTCCAGTTGCCTCCCACACTCCAAAGACACGCCGGCTTGTACATTAATTAGTCGTAAAGTGATACAGCGTGGAAACAGGCCCTTCGGCCCAACCTGCCCACACCGACCAACTAGTCCCACCTGCCTGCGCTTGGCCCATGTCCCTTTAAACCCGTCCTATCCATGTACCTGTCCAAATGTTTCTTAAACTTGGCCCTCTGTAAACCGCACCTAATGTGTGGGAAGTGGATGAGAAACTGGGATAACATAGAACTAGTGCGAAGGGGTGACCGATGGCCGTCACGGTCTCGGTGGGCCGAAGGGCCTGTTTTCACGCTGTATCTGTAAACCAAAACTAAATGAAACCTGCTAAACATGTTTGGTGCATTCTCATCCAAATCATTGATATGGATGACAAACAGAAATGGGCCCAGCACTGAACCTGGAGCCTCATTGAGGAAACAGAACATGAAACGCAGAACAGTACAGCACAGGAACAGACCCTTCGGCCCACAATGTATCTGCTGAGTTTGATACCAAGAACAGCTCCTATCTCCCTGCCACTCCTACTAATTCTTTGGTTCACATCTACTCAAAATGGAGAAGGGACTTTTAGTTTAGTTATGTTTACTATTGTTACGTGGAGTGAAAAGGTTTGTTTGCAAACTACCCAGCCAGTGAAAAGTCTACGCATTACTATCAAACCGTCCACAGTGCGCAGATAAAGGATGCTTTAGTTTAGAATAAACAGCGCGGAAACAGTAGACGAGGTTGGAGGAGGTGCAAGTGAACCTCTGCCTCACCGGGAAAAGACTGTGGGGGTCTCTGCACCGCCCCCTCCCCCGACATCAGGATGAAGAAGGGTCTCGACCCGAAACGTCACCCATTCCTTCTCTCCAGAGATGCTGCCTGTCCCGCTGAGTTACTCCAGCATTGTGTGTCTATTTAGCCTTACAAATCTCCACAGAATGTAATAGCCTCCGGCTATTCAGCTTAAATCTTTGCCCAGTATTTTACTTGTCTAAAACAGCCAGTCTCACACTTGAGGAATGAAATCTCTTCACCATTGGGAGGTCATGTTGCAGTTCTGGGCATCATGTGGGATGAAAGGATGCAGCGAAGATTTGCAAAGGTGTTGCCAGGACTAGAGGGTGTGAGGCCTAAGGAGAGATTGAGTAGGCCGGGACTCTATTCCCTGGAGCGCAGGGGGATGAGGGGTGATCTTCCAGAGGTGTATACAATCATGAGGAATAGATCGGGTAGATGCACAGAGTCTCTTGCCCACAGTAGGGGAATCGAGGACCAGTGGACATAGGTTTAAGGTGAAGGGGAAAGAAGAGGAGGAGGAGTAAGAGAGGGGTGAATTGTGGAATTCATTGCCACAGACAGCTGTGGAGGCCACGTCAATGGATATTTTTAAGGCTGAGATTGACAGATTCTTGATCAGTAACGGTGTGAGGGGTTATGGGGAGAAGGCAGGAGAATGGGGTTGAGAGGGAGAGATAGATCAGCCACGATTGAATGGTGTAGACTCGATAGGCCAACTAAAGAAATCCCTTCTCCTCTACTTCCTAAAGGAACGTCCTTTTATTCTGAGGCTATGGCCACTGGTCAAGAGAGAGCTAGATAGGACTCTTAAAGATAGCGGAGTCAGGGGATATGGGGAGAAGGCAGGAACGGGGTACTGATTGGGGATGATCAGCCATGATCACGTTGAATGGCGATGCTGGCTTGAAGGGCCGAATGGCCTACTCCTGCACCTATTGTCTATTGGTCCTAGATTCTCCCACTAGTGGAAACATCCTTTCCACATCCAGTCTATCCAGGCCTTTTACTTTTCGGTAAGTTTCAATGAGGTCCCCCCCTTCATCCTTCTAAACTCCAGCGAGTACAGGCCCAGTGCCGACAAACGCTCATCAGACATGCCTGTCCCGCCGAGTTACTCCAGCTTTTTGTGTCTATCTTCGGTTTAAACCAGTATCTGCAGTTCCATACAATTAACTTTATTTTCCCGTTAGGAACTTTGGTTTCTGCAGCCACACAACCAAAAAGAAAGAAAATAAATAAACAATTAACAAGACACACAACCAACTCAATTCACACAGACATCCATCACAGTGAATCTCCTCCTCACTGTGATGGAAGGCAAAGTCTGTCTCTCCCCTGCTCTCCATCCTCTCCCGATGTTAAAGCCCCGGCGGGCGATGGCAGGTCCTGCGGCCGTTAAGGCCGTGCCGGCGATGTAAGGCCCCGCTCCGGGTCTTAATGTTGGAGCCCCCGGCGGGCGATGGCAAGTCCCGCGGCCGTTAAAGCCGCGCCGGGCGATGTAAGGCCCCGCTCCGGGACGTTTTCAGCCCCGCAACTCGGGTGGGAGAAGCTGCCGTTGCGGGAGCTCTGAAAAGCGGTCTCCCACCAGGGACCCGCGAGCTCCCGATGTCACCGTCCACCGGGCCTGCGGCTGGAGCCTCCGAAGCTGCGGAGCCGGGTCGCAGCCGCGCTCCACCACAGCTCTCCCCGCTCCGAAGCCGGCCACCCCCACGATGGTGAGTCCGCAGGCTCCGCGACTGGAGCCCCAGGTCGTACCGCCTGGAGGCCGCTCCACGGTGCTAGGCCCCAACGACAACGGAGATCCGACAGGGAAAAGGTCGGGTCCCCGTACAGGGAAGAGATTTAAAAGTTCCTCGCCCCACATATACACGGCTAAAAACAATATATAAACCATAGCAAACTACACATTGAACGGGACAAAAATTAAAATGTTTTAAAAAAAAAGGTTTTAAAAAAAAAGCTGCCATTACAGCGCCGCCCACTGCCAGATAAAATTCAAAACCTACACAGTTCCTTCCTACGCATTGAACTAGTGTGAATGGTTAATGGAAGGCCGGCGTGGACTCTGTGGGCCGAAGGGTCTGTTTAAGGGCTGTATTTCTAAACTAAACTAAAAGTTTTATTTTGAATTGAATGTAATTAGTTTTAGACTTCCCACATTTGCCTGTTTATTTTGTGTTCGTTTAGTTATGCACTTCCAATGGAACATACCTGCCTTCTACTGGTGAAGTTAAGGATATTGTAGTCAGAGTGACGCAGTGTGGAAACGGGGCCTTCAACCAAACCTGCCCACACCGGCCAACAATGTCCCCGCGGCACACGTCCCACCTGCCTGCGCTTGGCCCATATCCCTCCAAACCTGTCCTATCCATGCACCTGTCCAACTGTTTCTTAAACATTGGGATAGTCCCAGCCTCAACCACCTCCTCCGGCAGCTTGTTCCATACACCCACCACCCTTTGTGTGAAAAGGTAAACTCACATTTGTCCATTTATTTACGCAACTGATACCCGTGCAGCCGACAAAAGTTTTTTAAGGATCATAAAGTATTTCAATAATTATTTAGCCTCAATATATGGAATTGCAGTCAAAAAGCATGCTATTTAAAAGGGTGAGAAGATATCAAGTTGTTTTGTAAAAGGACACAGAGTGCTGGAGTAACTCAGCGGGTCAGGCAGCATCTGTGGAGAACATGGATAGGTGACGTTTCACAGAGTGCTGGAGTAACTCAGCGGGTCAGGCAGCATCTGTGGAGAGCATGGATAGGTGACGTTTCACAGAGTGCTGGAGTAACTCAGCGGGTCAGGCAGCATCTGTGGAGAACATGGATAGGTGACGTTTCACAGAGTGCTGGAGTAACTCAGCGGGTCAGGCAGCATCTGGAGAACATGGATAGGTGACGTTTGATCATCTTCAGCCTCTACAAATGGGCAGCACGGTGGTGCAGCGGTCGAGTAGCTGCCTTATAGCACCAGAGACCCGGGTTCGATCCTGGCTACGGGTGCTGTCTATACGGAGTTTATACGTTCCCCCCGTGACCTGCGTTGGTTTTGTCTGAGATCTTCGGTTTCCTCCCTCATTCCAAAGATGTACGGGTTTGTAGGTTAATTGGCTCGGTCTAAAGGTAAACTGTAAATTGTCCTTAGTGTGTAGGATAGTGGTAATGTGCGGGGATCGCTGGTCGGCATGGACTCGGTGGGCCGAAGGGAGTGTTTCTGCGCTGTATCTCTGAAGTAAACTAATCTAAAAGCTTTTCACTGTACCTCGGTACTCGTGACAATAAACTAAACTCATATATTCAAACTGAAGATGGAGCAACAGGGGTGAGACCATAGCTCAGGCCTGCGGGTTCTGGTTACTGGACTGTGTGGTTCTTCTCTCCAGAGATACTGCCTAACCCGCAGGGTTACTCCAGCATTATCTTCAGTGTAAACCAGCATCTGCAGTCCCTTCCTGCCTAGGACTGTGTGTGTGTTGTGTCTTTGCCTGACCCACTGAGTTACCGCAGCACCTAGTGTCAATAGACAATAGGTGCAGGAGTAGGCCATTCGGCCCTTCCAGCCAGCACCGCCATTCAATGTGATCATGGCTGATCATCCCCAATCAGTACCCCGTTCCTGCCTTCTCCCCATATCCCCTGACTCCGCTATCTTTAAGAGCCCTATCTAGCTCTCTCTTGAAATCCAGAGAACCTGCCTCCACTGCCCTCTGAGGCAGAGAATTCCACAGATTCACCACTCTCTGTGAGAAAAAGTGTTTCCTCGTCTCCGTTCTAGATGGCTTACCCCTTATTCTTAAACTGTGGTCCCTGGTTCTGGACTCCCCCAACATCGGGAACATGTTTCCTGCCTCCAGCGTGTCCAAACCCTTAATAATCTTATATGTTTTAATGAGATATCCTCTCATCCTTCTAAACTCCAGAGTGTACAAGCCCAGCCGGTCCATTCTCTCAGCATATGACAGTCCCGCCATCCGGGGAATTAACCTTGTAAACCTACGCTGCACTCCCTCAATAGCAAGAATGTCCTTCCTCAAATTAGGGGACCAAAACTGCACACAATACTCCAGGTGTGGTCTCACAACAGTGTGGAAACAGGCCCTTCGGCCCACTGGGTCCGCACTGACAAACAAACCTGCACGTCTTTGGAGTGTGGAAGGAAACCACAGGTCTGGGAAAAAACCCATGAGGTCACGGGGAGAACGTGCAAACTCCGTACTGACAGCACCCGCAGCCCAGTTCGCCACTGTGCCGCCCCATGTTGGAGTAACTCAGCATCTCGGGAGAAAAGGAGTTGGTGACGTTTTGGGTCGGGACCCTTGTTCAGGTGCACTTTGTCTTCTTTTGAATGTTTGCTGTTTCTACCCGGGTCTCTGGCACTGTCAGGCAGCAACTCTATCTCTGCTCCACCGTGTTACTTCTAACACCACTAGGATCACCCCTCATTTTCCTGCGCTTCGAGGAATAAACTCCTAGCCTGCCCAACGTCTCCTCCGAGCTCATGTCTTCCAGTCCTGCCAACATCTCTTAAGAATATGGGGTAAGCCATTTAGAACGGAGATGAGGAAAACCTTTTTCACACAGAGAGTGGTGAGTCTGTGGAATTCTCTGCCTCAGGGCGGTGGAGGCCGGTTCTCTGGATACTTTCACAAGAGAGCTAGATAGAGCTCTTAAAGATAGCGGAGTCAGGGGATATGGGGAGAAGGCAGGAACGGGGTACTGATTGGGGATGATCAGCCATGATCACATTGAATGGCGGTGCTGGCTCGAAGGGCCGAATGGCCTACTCGTGCACCTATTGTCTTTTGTCTAACAGGACTGTGTGTTTTGTGTCTTGTCCCGTTGAGTTACGCCAGTGTCTTGTGTCATTCCGCAAGTTTGCTTTGGGAACTGCTCCATCCAAGACGCAAGAAATTGCGGCGAATTGTGGACGCAGCCCAGACCATCACACAAACCAACCTCCCTTCCATCTACTCTATCTACACCTCACGCTGCCTCGACAAGGCCAGCAGCATCATCAAGGACCAGTCTCACCATGGTCACTCCCTCTTCTCCCCTCTCCCATCGGGCAAGAGGCACAGAAGTGTGAAAACGCACACCTCCAGATTCAGGGACAGTTTCTTCCCAGCTGTTATCAGGCAACTGAACCGTCCCACCACAACTAGGGTGGTGTGGAGGTGCAGGGGCAGAGTTTCTGCCTTACAGAGCTTGCAGCATCGGAGGGCCGGGTTCAATCCCGACTACGGATGCTGTCTGTACGGAGTTTATACGTTCTCCGCATGACCTGTCTAGGTTTTCTTTGAGATTTTCTGTTTCCTCCCACACTCCAAAGACGTGCGGTGTGTTGGTAAATTGACCTGGTAAATGTAAAAATTGTGCCTAGTGTGTGTAGGATAGTGTTAATGTGCGGGGATCGCTGGTCGGCAAGGACCCGGTGGGCCGAAGGGCCTGTTTCCGCGCTGTATCTCTAAACTAAACTAAAGTAAACCAGAGAGCAGTGCTGAGCTACTATCTACCTCTTTGGTGACCCTCGGACTATCCTTGATCGGACTTTGCTGGCTTTACCTTGCACTAAACGGTATTCCCTTATCGTGCACTTGTACGCTGTAAATGGCTCGATTGTAATCGTGTATTGTCTTTCCGCTGACTGGTTAGCACGCGGCAGAAGCTTTTCACTGTACCTCGGTACACGTGACAATAAACTGAACTGGTACAGATAGCACAAAGCTAATTATCTGTATCTGTAACTAAACTAAAAAACACTTAAACTGAAGAGGGATTGACCGGGGTGAGACCATAGCTCAGGCCTAGGTACAGGATTGTGTGTCCCTTCTCTCCAGAGATGCTGCCTGTCCCGCGGAATTACTCCAGCATTTTGTTTCTATCTTCGGTGTAAACCAGCAGCTGCAGTTCCTTCCTGCATAGGACTGTGTGTGTTGTGTCTTTGCCTGACCCACCTAGTTTCCATCCTTGATATTTGTTTGTGTCTCGTGGACGTGGGCCGGGAACCTGCCCCTGAAGGCCCGGCTCACCTGGTGCGGGCCGAGGACGGCCTGTGAGCGGACCGGCCGCGTGAGAGAGGGAGCCCACGGTCTCGACGGAGGGAGTGGGCCGCTGGAGGCCCTGCAGCAGCCTGGGGCCCGGCTGGACCGGACGCGGCCTACAACGGTGAAGCAGCAGCAGAGGACACCAGGCCGACCCTGCAATATCGCCATGACAACGGGCCTTCACAGTCAGGCCAAGAACCCTGCACGAACAACAACTGTGACTTAAAAATGGCACCAAACTGATGCCTCTGTATCCTGTCTCAGTGTAATGCTGATGTACACTTGTACTGTGTTTGAGACGCTTAAATAATATGTTTTTAAGTGCTTATGTATAGTGATACCTGTAGTGAACTGTACACAAAAAATGAATTTCACTCGGTTCATGTGAGAAATTAAGTACCATACCATTCCACTCGTCACTTTAATTTCACGTTTCATGTACTTTGTGTGTTTATGACGGATGGCAGATCAAATTTCCCTCCTGGGATAAATAAAATTCTATCGTATCGTATTGTATTTAGAGTACTATCTCTCCCTCTGCATCACAGCAAACAGCCTGACCGATACACGCTTTCCACGGCGGAGGTCGAACATTAATTACCATTTAATTCCAACTCCCTGGGTGCAATTTGGAGGCTTAATTTGCAATCTGCTTCAGAGAGCTTGGCGTTGCAGTCAGCAGCGGTTAGTTGGGATGGAGCGGTGACCTTCTGTGAATGATGCAGAGGGCACTGGCAATCGCTGAGCGTACTTCATCTGCACAAGGTCCGTGCACTCCTGCAGACCACAGCGTTTAACCCTGGGTCGACTCCTGTTTTTTTTTTCAACTGCGCCCATGAATTAAATAAGAGCACACAATATAGGCTGGGCGGCACGGTGGCGCAGCGGTAGAACTGCAGCCTCACAGCGCCAGAGACCCCCGACTACGGGGGCTGTCCGTACAGAGTTTGTACCTTCTCCCCGTGACCTGCGTGGGTTTTCTCCGGGTGCTCCGGTTTCCTGCCACACTCCGAAGACGTACAGGTTTGTACGTTAATTTGCTAGGGTAAAATTGTAAATTGTCCCTAATGTGCGTAGGACAATGCTAGAGTACGGGGGTAGGTGGTTGGCATGGACTCGGTGGGCCGAAGGGCCTGTTTCCACAAGGTATCTGCAAACTAGTAGCTGGAAGCTGAATATAGGTTAGTTTAGAGATACAACGCGGAGACTTCAGCCCACCTAGTCCATGCCGACCAGCGACCACCCAGTACACTGGGGACAATTTACAATTTTTACCTACATTTAGAGCACTGCGTTCAGTTCTGCTGTAGGAAAGATGTTGCCACGCTGGAAAGGGTGCAGGGAAGATTTACCAGGATGTTGCCAGGACACCTGGGCCCGAGCAACAGCGAGAGGTTGAGCAGGCTGGGACTTTATTCCCTGGAGCGCAGGAGGATGAGGGGTGATCTTATCGAGGTGTACAAAATCATGAGAGGAATAGATCGGGCAAAAGAAAAATAATCTTCTGCCTCAAAAAGGCTGGCAGTATCATCAAGGATCCACACCATCCTGGCCACACACTCATCTCCCCGCTACCTTCAGGTAGAAGGTACAGGAGCCTGAAGACTGCAACGCCCAGGTTCAGGAATAGCTACTTCCCCACAGCCATCAGGCTATTAAACCTGGCTCAGACAAAACTCTGAACATTAATCATCCATAATCTGTTATTTGCACTTATTTATCAGTTTATTTATTCATGTGTATATATTTATATAATGGTATATGGACACACTGATCTGTTCTGTAGTCATGCCTACTATGTTCTGGTGTGCGGAAGCAAAGCAAGAATGTCATTGTCCTATCAGGGACACACGACAATAAACTCTCTTAAACTTGAGTAAGGGGATCGAGGACCAGAGGACATAGGTTTAAGGTGAGGGGGGGAAAGATTTAATAGGAACCCGAGGGGTAACTTTTTCACACAAAGGGTGGTGGGTGTATGGAACGAGCTGTCGGGGGAGGTAGTTGAGGCAGGTGCTATTGCAGCATTTCAGAAACATTTGGACAGGTACATGGAAAGGACAGGTTTGGAGGGATTTGGGCCAAACGCAGGTAGGTGGGACTAGCGTAGATGGGACATGTTGGTTGGTGTGTGGGCAAGTTGGGCCGATGGGCCGGTTTCGCTCTATGACTCTGTGTGCATACCATCTGCTGCCAAAGATAATGCTCAAATCTTCTGCAGTGACTAAAGTTGATGCCAAGGATTCTGGTGTTTGATATAATATTTATGCCTTACTCAATCAATAGCCGCAAGAACTGATCTTGCCAGATTCTAAGCCACTAAATTCTCCAGTGATTTCTCTAGAAGTGCAGGTCCTCGATTCCCCTACTCTGGGCAAGAGATGCTGTGCATCTACCCGATCGATTCCTCTCATGGAGGATTCTTGCTATTGAGGGAGTGCAGCGTAGGTTTACAAGGTTAATTCCCGGGATGGCGGGTCTGCCATATGCTGAGAGAATGGAGCCGCTGGGCTTGTACACTCTGGTGTTTAGAAGGATGAGAGGGGATCTCATTGAAACATATAGGATTGTTAAGGGTTTGGACACGCTAGAGGCAGGAAACACGTTCCCGGTGTTGGAGTCCGGAGTCCAGAACCAGGGGCCACAGTTTAAGAATAAGGAGTAAGCCATTTAGAACGGAGACGAGGAAACACTTTTTCTCACAGAGAGTGGTGAGTCTGTGGAATTCTCTGCCTCAGAGGGCGGTGGAGGCAGGTTTTCTGGATGCTTTCAAGATAGAGCTAGATAGGGCGCTCAAAAATAGCGCAGGGGATATGGGGAGAAGGCAGGAACGGGGTACTGATTGGGGATGATCAGCCATGATCACATTGAATGGCAGTGCTGGCTCGAAGGGCCGAATGGCCTACTCCTGCACCTATTGTCTGTTGCCTCGACCTGAAACAACGTCTCCCATTCCTTCACTCCATAAGATGCTGCCTGTCCTGCTGTGTTACTCCAGCATTTTGTGTCTATATTTGCTGCTAAACTGATCGATCTCATCTGCCTGAACGTGATCCATAGTCCACTATACCTTCCACTTCCTTGTACCTCTTCCATCTAAAACTTTAGACTTCCATCTAAAAGCCACTTCAAATCCACTAACGCATCTGCCTCCACCACCACCCCTGGCAAAGCCTTCCAGGCCTTCACCAGCCTTCTTCAGTCATACAGCGTGGAAACAGGCCCTTTGGCCCAACTTGCCCCCACCGACCAACAGGCCCCCATCCGCACTAGTCCCACCTGCCTGCAATTGGCCCATATCCCTCTAAACCTGTCCTATCCATGTACAGTAACTATCTTATAGAGCTGTATAAAATCAGGAGAGACAATAGACAATAGGTGCAGGAGTAGGCCATTTGGCCCTTCGAGCCAGCACCGCCATTCAATGTGATCATGGCTGATCATCCCCAATCAGTGCCCCGTTCCTGCCTTCTCCCCATATCCCCTGACTCCGCTATTTTTAATAGCCCTATCTAGCTCTCTCTTGAAAGCATCCAGAGAACCTGCCTCCACCGCCCTCTGAGGCAGAGAATTCCACAGACTCACCACTCTCTGTGAGAAAAAGTGTTTCCTCGTCTCCGTTCTAAATGGCTTACCCCTTATTCTTAAACTGTGGCCACTGGTTCTGGACTCCCCCAACATCGGGAACATGTTTCCTGCCTCTAGCGTGTCCAAACCCTTTAACAATCTTATGTTTCAATGAGATTCCCTCTCATCCTTCTAAACTCCAGAGTGTACAAGCCCAGCCGCTCCATTCTCTCAGCATACGACAGATCCGCCATCCCGGGAATTAACCTTGTAAACCTACGCTGCACTCCCTCAATAGCAAGAATGTCCTTCCTCAAATTAGGGGACCAAAACTGCACACAATACTCCAGGTGTGGTCTCACTAGGGCCCTGTACAACTGCAGAAGGACCTCTTTGCTCCTATATTCGATTCCTCTTGTTATAAAGACCAACATGCCATTCGCTTTCTTCACTGCCTGCTGTACCTGCATGCTTACTTTCATACCCTTCAGACTGAGAGTTTACAGGGGAGTGGGAGATGAGATATAGAACGGTATGGTGTGAAAACAACAGATCAAAGAAGACGATCGAGGAAATGTAGAATGCAATGTTTGCTGAGGGGGTGGTGACAAGGCTCAGGAAAATGAACCAGGAGGACGTGAAACTAGTGGGAGAACTAGGGTGGGGGAGGGATGGAGAGAGAGACAATGCAAGGGTTACTTGAAGTTGGAGAAATCAGTTCTAAACGCTGGGGTGTAAGCTGCCCTACCAAAATACGAATTGCTGCTCCTCCAATTTGTGCTGTGCCTGACTCTGACAATGGAGGAGGCCCAGGACAGAAAGGCCAGTGTGGGAATGAGAGGGGGATTTAAAGTGTTTGGCAACTGGGAGATCACGTAGGTCCAGGCAGTGGTATTCAGCGAAACGCTCGCTGAGCCCAACAGCGGATACAGTAGATGAGGTTGAAGGAGGCTAAGTCTGAAGAAGGGTCTCGACCCAAAACGTCACCCATTCCTTCTCTCCAGAGATGCTGCCTGTCCCACTGACTTACTCCAGTCTATCTTCGGTGTAAACCAGCATCGGCAGTTCCTTCCGACACGTTCAGTTTAATGGCGTCATATGTTTAGCACGCACATTGTGGGCCGAATGGCCTGTTCCTGTGCTGCACTGTTCTATGTTGTATGTTCAAATTGAAGACAATATGGATAAAATAAAGTTAGATTGGATTAGTGGAGTTTATTCTCACTGCGTGGTCTTCCCACAAACTCCGGCGTTCCAGAGAAAACAATCCAAGTCTATCCAACCTCCCACTCAATCCAAACAATAGCCCGCCAAAATCTCCCCTGTACCCTGTCCAAAACCTAATTATCCTTCCTGGAAATGGGGTGACTAGAACTGCACACAATACTCCAAATGTAGCCAAACCAAACTTCTGTCGTGCTGAGACTCCATTAAGCCAAATGCAATGTTAGCATTTATTTCGAGAGGACTAGAATAATACAACCGGGAGGTAATGCTGAGGCTCTATAAGGCGCTGTTCAGGCCGCATTTGGAATATTGTGAGCAGTTTTGGGCCCCGTATCTGAGGAAGGATGTGCCGGCTCTGGAGAGGGTCCAGAGGAGGTTTACAAGAATTATCCCAGGAATGAGTGGAGTGAATATATGATGAGCGTTTGTCGGCGCTGGGCCTGTACACGCTGGAGTTTAGAAGGCTGAGGGGAATTGAGACATCGAATAGTGAAAGGCCTGGAAAGAGTGGATGTGGAGAGGACGTTTCCACTAGTGGGAGAGTCTAGGACTAGAGGTCACAGCCTAAGAATGAAAGGACGTACCTTTAGAAAGATGAGGGGGAAATTCTTTAGTCAGAGGGCGGTGAATCTGTGGAATTCATTGCCACAGGCGGCTGTGGAGGCCAAGTCAGTGGTTATTATTAAGGCGGAGATTGGCAAATTCTTGATTAGTGCAGGTATCAGGGGTTATGGGGAGAAGGCAGGAGAATGGGGTTGAGAGGGAAAGATAGATCAGCTATGATTGTATGACCGAATATTGGCCGAATGCCCTAATTCTGAGAACTCACGCGGTCACAGGGGAAACGTACAAAGTCCGTACAGCAAAGACAATTTTCACAGCAGAACTAAAGAACATTGCACTTGCTAAATGTTTAAGAAGGAACTTCAGATGCTGGAAAAATCAAACGTAGACAAAAATGCTGGAGAAACTCAGCGGGTTAGGCAGCGTCTCTGGAGCGAAGGAATTCCTTTTCTCCTAGATGCTGCCTCACCCGCTGAGTTTCTCCAGCATTTTTGTCTACCTTGCACTGGCTAAATAGTCATAGACAGAAAACTCATCTCAACCTGATATCTTAAAAGCAATTTAAGAAATGTAAAAGCAATGCAGCTGGTGCCAAACTGTACAGTGAAGAGAAACATCCTCTCTGTATCCAGTGGGACCAGCACTAGAAGAGCTTTATCTGATTTAATGAAGTCTCCTCTCAGCCTTGCTATATTGAAGAGGGAGTTAGATGTTTCCCTTGTGGCTAAAGGGATCAGGGGGTAGAGAGAAGGCAGGTACAGGATACCGAGTTGGATTATCAGCCATGATCACATTGAATGGCGGTGCTGGCTCGAAGGGCCGAATGGCCTCCTCCTGCACCTATTTTCTATGATTCTATGATTCTATCTAATTTCATAAGAGATAGCAGCAGAATCAGGTCCATATCCCTCCAAACCTGTCCTATCCATGTACCTGTCTAATTGTTTCTTAAACACTGGGATAGTCCCAGCCTCAACTACCTCCTCTGGCAGCTTGTTCCATACACCCACCACCCTCTGTGTGAAAAAGTTACCCCTCAGATTCCTATTAAATCTTTTCCCCTTCACCATAAACCTATGTCCTTTGGTCCTCGATTCCCCTACTCTGGGCAAGAGACTCTGTGCGTCTACCCGATCTATTCCTCTCATGATTCTGTACACCTCTATAAGATCTCCCCTCGCGCTCCAAGGAACAGAGTCTAGTCCTGGCAACATCCTCGTAAATCTTCTCCTCACCCTTTCCAGCTTGACAACATCTTTCCTATAACACGGTGCCCAGAACTGAACACAATACTGTAAACACAGCCTCACCAACATTTTATATAACAGTGAAGTGCGAGACAAATCAGCTTACTCCCTCAAAGGAGCAAGGCTCTAAACATACACACTCGAGTGCTGTCTGAAACAGCACAAATCCCATTCTAAGAATTAACGATTAGAATCCCATTGACGGTGGGGGTTTTCTCCAAGATCTTCGATTTCCTCCCACACTCCAAAGATGTGCAGGTTTAGACAATAGACAATAGGTGCAGGAGTAGGCCATTTGGCCCTTCGAGCCAGCACCGCCTTTCAATGTGATCATGGCTGATCATCCACAATCAGTACCCCGTTCCTGCCTTCTCCCCATATCCCCTGACTCCGCTATCTTTAAGAGACCTATCTAACTCTCTCTTGAAAGTTTCTAGAGAATCGGTCTCCACCGCCCTCTGAGGCAGAGAATTCCACAGACTCAATTGACAATAGGATCAGGAATAGTCCATTTGACAACTCGACATTCGACATTCGAGTAGGCCAGTAGACAACTCTCTGTGTGAAAACGTGGTTCCTCATCTCCGTTCCAAATGGCCTGCCCCTTATTCTTAAACTGTGGCCCCTGGTGTGTAGGTTAATTGGCTTGTTACAAATGTAAAATGTGAACGTAAATTGTCCCTAATGTGTGTAGGATAGTGTTAGTGTGCGGTGATGACTGGTAGGACTGTTTCCGTGCTGTATCTCCAAACTCAACCAACGTTGTATATGTATAATGTTGAAGTGCAAGATATAGACAATAGGTGCAGGAGTAGGCCATTCGGCCCTTTGAGCCAGCACTGCTGTCCTATAACAGCTTACTCCCTCAAAGGAGCCCAGTAGGCCCTAAAAGGCTCTAAATAAAATATCAGTTATTTCATCGATAGAATGCAAGAGCCAAACTGTGATCAATTTTCCACCCGCACACTCGGGTGCAGTCTAAAACAGCACAACTCTCATTCTGGGACTTCCTAATGTCAGCTACTGATAAATCAACGGCCTCAGAAGCCATTCAATAGGAATACTCACAAGCTTCCTCTGTGGTATTCTATTATCGCACTTTTGCAGTATGAAGGATTAAATAGCAACAGGTTCATAAGTTCCGGGAGCAGGTTTACGCCATTGTTTTACGTGTTTGCCAACCGGGAGATGATGTAGGTCCAGGTGGGCTGAGTGAAAGTGTTCGGCGAAATGATCGCCCAATTTGCGCTTGGCCGATATATAGGAATCATAGAGTGGTACAGTGTGGAAACAGACCCTTCAGCCCACACCGGCCAACATATCCCAGCTACGCTAGTCCCACCTGCCTGCATTTGGTTCATATCCCTCCAAACCTGTACTATCCATTTACCTGCCTTATCGATACTTAAATGATGGGATAGTCCCAGCCTCAACTAAATCCTCTGGCAGCTTGTTCCATACACCCACCACCCTTTGTGTGAAAAAGCTACCCCTCAGGTTCCTATTAAACCTTAAACCTCTGTCCTCTGGTCCTCGATTCCCCTACTCCGACCAAGTGACTCTGTGCATCTGCCTGATCTATTCCTCTGATGAGTTTGTACACCTGGAACAGCGGACGCAGTAGATGAGGTTGGATGAGGTGCAAGTGAAGCGCTGCCTCGCCTGAAAGGACTGTCGGGGTCCCCCCACCACTGTGCCACCCCTAATAATCAACCTCTCACAGAGGAGAAAGAGCAGTCCTTGCCAGAGGAGGGGGCAATTATATTCAAGATTTCCTCTCGATTTGCGATGGCAAATGTTGGTTATTGCAGAACACGCCAAGAAAATCAGCACGGTGTCAAATTAATGAATCGCCTCCATTCTGTTTTGCCCACATACAGTTAGCAACAGGGGGGAAGAAAGATCTTGCTTAGAAACTTCAATTATTTTCCAACTATCTGATTTGCAGCAGAGAGCATTCCCCAGTCACATTGAGTGAAAGAAGCGAAATGGACGTTTCTATGTTGGCCGGCGCAGTGGGACAGTGGCAAAGTTGCTGCCTCACTGCGCCAGAGACCCGGGTTCCATCTTGACTATGCATGCTCACAAGTTGATAAGTTGCTGGGAACAGAATTAGGCCATTTGGCCCATCGTGTCTACTCCGCAAATTCAATCATGCCTGATCTATCTCTCCCTCCTAACCCCGTTCTCCTACCTTCTCTCCATAACCACCCTCCATAACTACTCTTCTGCAGTTGTATCGGGCTCTGGTGAGACCACATCTGGAGTATTGTGTACAGTTTTGGTCTCCTAATTTGAGGAAGGACATCCTTGTGATTGAGGCAGTGCAGCGTAGGTTCACGAGATTGATCCCTGGGATGTCGGGACTGTCATATGAGGAAAGATTGAAAAGACTAGGCTTGTATTCACTGGAGTTTAGAAGGATGAGGGGGGATCTTATAGAAACATATAAAATTATACAAGGACTGGACAAGCTAGATGCAGGAAAAATGTTCCCAATGTTGGGCGAGTCCAGAACCAGGGGCCACAGTCTTAGAATAAAGGGGAGGCCATTTAAGACTGAGGTGAGAAAAAACGTTTCCACCCAGAGAGTTGTGAATTTATGGAATTCCCTGCCACAGAGGGCAGTGGAGGCCAAGTCACTGGATGGATTTAAGAGAGAGTTAGATAGAGCTCTAGGGGCTGGTGGAGTCAAGGGATATGGGGAGAAGGCAGGCACGGGTTATTGATTGGGGACGACCAGCCATGATCACAATGAATGGCGGTGCTAGCTTGAAGGGCCGAATGGCCTCCTACTGCACCTATTTTCTATGTTTCTATGACACCTGTACCAATCAAGAACCTGTCAATCTCTGCCTTGAAATGACCCAATGGCTTGGCCTCCACAGCCGTGGTGTGCAGGGTAGTGCTGGTGTGCGGGGTAATCGCTGGTGGGCCAAAGGGCCTGTATCCGCACTGTTTCTCCATAGGAAAGTCTAAACTCCGTACTGAGAGCACCCGGTCAGGATCGAACCCAGGTCGCTGGCGTTGTGAGGCAGCAGCTCGACCAGCTGCGCCACCGCGCCGCCCTTAAATCGAGCATTTGAGATTAACTATTGACCATAAATGGGAGGAATTAATATCCAAGATTAAGTGTAGGACGCTAGCTGCAGATGCTGGTTTAAACCGAAGATAGACACATAAAGCTGGAGTAAAAGGCCTGTCCCACTTGACCGTCATTTGCGCGCCATTTACGCGACCGTCGTCGCGTTGAGATGCACGGGTAGCAAGTGGGCCGCGCGGGACGGTCGCATGGAGAAGCGCGGAGGAGTATGAGGTTGCGCGCGGTATCGTAGGGCACAAAGTCTTTGCGCGCCTCAAGCGTGACGTATCGCTTACCCACGCGGGCGTATTGCAGTCGCGCACAAGCATCCTGACCTCGTACGTGTAGCGCATGGTGACGCATGATCACGTCACCGTGCGTAACCATGCGCCGCCGCGCGCGGCCCATACACAGTTGGCCACAATGATAATATAATTACGCCGTAAGCATCAATGGTTCAAAAGTTGACATCCAGGTACGGATTGCAGATTTTGTATTCTAAAAGAACACTAGTATCCAAAACCGTTTAGTTTTTAAATAACCACCAACAATTTTACCAACACCATTTAAAAAGAAAATTGCAAACTAATTCTTAAGCTCATTTCCAACCCTCAAACTGCTATAATGGAATACAATTTTGTGTTTGTTGGGAGTATTTCAGAAAGTTTAAAAGTAAATACATTTTTCCAGCAAACAATAATTTTATCAATGTTTCACATAACAAATGATGTCGATACGCTGACTAATTCTACTTGCAGAGCAGATAAAAGATTTGAAGGCTCATGATGACGGGTGATGACGCGAGCGACCGTCGCGCGTCAGTCACGACCGGCCTGTCGCGTAAATGACGGCCAAGTGGGACAGGCCCTTAACTCGGCGGGACAGGCAGCATCTCTGGAGAGAAGGAATAGGTGATGTTTCGGGTCGAGACCCTTCTTCAGACTGAGAGTCAGGGGAAAGGGAAACGAGGGATGTAGACGATGATGAGGAGAGATATACAACAAAAGAATGAAAGATATGCAATATAAACGCAACGATGATCGGGGAAACAGGCCATTGTTAGCTGTGGCTTAGGTGAAAATGAGTAATAGACAATGAGAGTCGACAAGATGATGTTGAAGATGACTATTATGCATCATGTATGTGACAATTTGCTCATTAATTTTAGTGCATCAGAAGGAATTAATATTGCCGGTGGGATGAGGATTCCTTTTTAAAAACATATAAAATTCTTAAGGGATTGGACAGGCTCGATGCAGGTAAAATGGTCCTGATGTTGGGGGAGTCCAGAACCAGTTTAAGAATAAGGGGTGAGGCCATTTAGGACTGAGATGAAGAAAAACATTTTCTCCCAGAGAGTTGTGAATCTGTGGAATTCTCGGCCACAGAAAGCAGTGGAGGCCGATTCACTGGATGTTTTCAAGAAAGAGTTAGATCACTGTAGCTCTGAGGGCTAACGGAATCAAGGGATATGGGGAGAAAGCAGGAACGGGGTACTGATTGTGGATGATCAGCCATGATCATATTGAATGGCGGTGCTGGCTCGAAGGGCTGAGTGGCCTACTCCTCCACCTATTTTCAATGTTTCTATGTCGAGAAATGGCCATTGCCTCCCTGGTGAGAGGTAGGTGTTGCCATGGAGATTCCATGCTTCATGTTGAGGTGGGAGTCAGGCAGTGTTGTAGCTTGGTTCTGGGCTTTGGATAATAATAGCAAGAGTATAGGACTTATTCAAGATACTGCCAAACCCTCCGGCTATTGTGAAGATGATTTTGACCCAGGAGTACAGATCGGAATAGGGGGCACGGTGGCGCAGAGGTAGAGTTGCTGCCTCACAGCGCCAGAGACCCAGGTTCGATCCTGACCACGGGTGCTGTCTGTACATAATTTATACATTCTCCCCCCGTGACCTACGTGGGTTCCCTCTGATTTCCTCCCACACTCCAGACATGTGCAGTAGGAGGTTATTGGCTTTGATTATAACTTGTCCCCAGTGTGTAGAATAGGACGGGGGTCGCTGGTTGGCCTGTTTGTTTTCTGTAGCTTTAGATTTATTTTTATTCGTGTAACTATTTTCTAAATGGGGAGAGAATGTTATCCCACTTTTTAAGAAAGGCGGGAGAGAGAAAGCAGGGAATTATAGACCAGTTAGCCTGACATCGGTGGTGGGGAAGATGCTGGAGTCAATTATAAAACATGAAATAGCCGCACATTTGGATAGCGGTAACAGGATCGGTCCGAGTCAGCATGGATTTACAAAGGGGAAATCATGCTTGACTAATCTTCTGGAATTTTTTGAAGATGTAACTGGGAAAATGGACAAGGGAGAGCCAGTGGATGTAGTGTACCTGGACTTTCAGAAAGCATTTGATAAGGTCCCACATAGGAAATTAGTGGGCAAAATGAAGGCACATGGTATTGGGGGTAGAGTGCTGACATGGATAGAGAGGCGGTTGGCAGACAGGAAACAAAGAGTAGGGATTAACGGGTCCCTTTCAGAATGGCAGGCAGTGACTAATGGGGTACTGCAAGGCTCGGTGCTGGGACCGCAACTATTTACAATGTATATCAATGATTTGGATGAAGAGATTCAAAGTAACGTTAGCAAATTTGCAGATGACACAAAGCTGGGTGGCAGTGTGAACTGTGAGGAGGATGCAGGGTGACTTGGGACAGGTTGGGGGAGTGGTCAGATGCATGGCAGATGAAGTTTAATGCAGATAAATGTGAGGTTATCCACTTTGGTAGCAAAAACAGGAAGGCAGATTACTATCTAAATGGCATCAAGTTGGGAAAAGGGGAAGTACAACGGGATCCGGGGGTCCTTGTTCATCAGTCTATGAAAGTAAGCATGCAGGTACAGCAGGCAGTGAAGAAAGTGAATGGTCTTTATAACAAGAGGAATCAAATATAGGAGCAAAGAGGTCCTTCTACAGTTGTACAGAGCCCTAGTGAGCCCTAGTGAGACCACACCTGGAGTATTGTGTGTAGTTTTGGTCCCCTAATTTGAGGAAGGACAATGCAGCGTAGGTTCACAAGGTTAATTCCCCGGATGGCGGGACTGTCATATGCTGAGAGAATGGAGCAGCTGGGCTTGTATACTCTGGAGTTTAGAAGGATGAGAGGGAATCTCATTGAAACATATAAGATTGTTAAGGGTTTGGACACGCTAGAGGCAGGAAACATGTTACCGATGTTTGGGGAGTCCAGAGAGCTAGATAGGGCTCTTAAAGATAGCGGAGTCGGGGGATATGGGGAGAAGGCAAGAACGGGGTACTGATTGGGGATGATCAGCCATGATCACATTGAATGGTGGTGCTGGCTGGAAGGGCCGAATGGCCTCCTCCTGCACCTATTGTCTATTGTCTGTAATCCAGAAACAGGAAGTGTAATGGCGGAGTAGACTTGATGGGCTGAATGGCCTAATTCTACTCCAATCACTTGACTGTATCACCTATTCCTCTGAAATGGCTTTTTAAATTGAAACGCATGAGAGGGATAGACCGGGTAGACAGACGCACAGAGTCTCTCGCCCAGAGTAGGGGCATCGAGGTCCAGCGGTCATGGGTTCAGGGTGAAGGGGAAAAGATTTAATAGGAATCTGAAGGGTAACATTTTTCACACAAAGGGTGGTGGGTGTATGGAACGAGCTGTCGGGGGAGGTAGTTGAGGCTGGGACTATCCCATCGCTTTAGAAACAGTTGGACAGGTACATGGATAGGACAGGTTTGGAGGGATCTAGACAAAACGTGGGCAGGTGGGATCAGTGTTTTTTTTTAAGTGTATCGCTTCTGGCAAATTCATTTCACTGCACCTTCGGGTGCATGTGAGAAATTAATTTTACTTTGACTTTGTAGCTGGGACATGTTGGCCGGTGTGGGTGAGTTGGGCTGAAGGGCCTGTTTCCACGCTGTATCACTCTATGACCTTCTCTTTCACTGTTGCTACCGCTGTATGTGGCAAAGTAGGTGATTCATTCATTTGACACAGTCTTGATTTTCTTGGCTGCCATTTCTTGGCATGTTAAACAATAACTAATATTTGATATTGCAAAATGAGAGGAAACCATTCATATAATTCCCCCTCCTTTGCCAAGACAGCTTCTATTCTGTTATTACAGTTTGGTTTATTGTCACGTGTACTGAGGTGCAGTGAAAAGCTTCTGCTGCGTGCTATCCAATAGACAACAGACAATAGGTGCAGGAGGAGGCCATTCGGCCCTTCGAGCCAGCACCGCCATTCAATGTGATCACGGCTGATCATCCCCAATCAGTACCCCGTTCCTGCCTTCTCCCCACATCCCCTGACTCCGCTATCTTTAAGAGCCCTATCTAGCTCTCTCTTGAAAGTATGCAGAGAACCGGCCTCCACCGCCCTCTGAGGCAGAGAATTCCACAGACTCACAACTCTGGCTGAAAAAGTGTTTCCTCGTCTCCGTTCTAAATGGCTTACTCCTTATTCTTAAACTGTGGCCCCTAGTTCTGGACTCCCCCAACATCGGGAACATGTTTCCTGCCTCTAGCGTGTCCAAACCCTTAATAATCTTATATGTTTCAATAAAATTCCCTCTCATCCTTCTAAACTCCAGAGTGTACAAGCCCAGCCGCTCCATTCTCTCAGCATATGACAGTCCCGCCATCCCGGGAATTAACCTTGTGAACCTACGCTGCACTCCCTCAATAGCAAGTGATACAGCAGGGAAACAGGCCCTTTGGCCCACTGAGTCCGCACCGACCAGCGATCCCCACACATGAACGCTATCCCACACACACAAAGGATAATTTACATTTATGCCAAGCCAATTAACCTACAGACCTGCACGTCTTTGGAGTGTCGGATGAAACCGAAGATCTCGGAAAAAACCCACGCAGGTCACGGGGAGAACTCTGTACAGACAGCGCCCGTAGTCGGGATTGAACCCGGGTCTCTGGCGCTGTGAGGTGGCAACGCTACTGCTGCGCCACCGTGCTGCCCTTCTATACCTTTAGCCTGATGGGAGAGGGGAGAAGAGGGAGTGGCCGGGGTGTGACTCATCCTTGATTATGTCTCTACCCTCTCGGGCTCACTATTGCCCCTTCATCTCTAGCCCTTGTCCAACAAACTGCCCATCGACCGACCCCTCACCTGTGTTCACCTTTTTCCAGTTGCACTCTGTCCTGCCCCTCCTCTCTCCCTGTCGTCTTTCCCACTCCCCCGACAATAGGTCTGAAGACAGGTCCCGACCCAAAACGTCACCTATCCATGTTCTCCACAGATGCTGCCTGACCCGCTGAGTTACTCCAGCACTCTGTGAAACGTCACCTATCCATGTTCTCCACAGATGCTGCCTGACCCGCTGAGTTACTCCAGCACTCTGTGAAACGTCACCTATCCGTGTTCCCCACAGATGCTGCCTGACCCGCTGAGTTACTTGTGACCCTCTGGTCCTAGACTCTCCCACTAGTGGAAACATCCTCTCCACGTCCACTCTATCCAGGCCTTTCACAATGAGGTCCCCCCACCCACCCCACCACCACAATGCCGGAGAAAAATTAAGATGATTAGTAACTAAGGCGTGACTGTTGAATAAGGAACTAACATATAATTGGCAGCTGCACCGGTGTAAAATGTAATGACCATAAGCACGACCCCACGCGGGGCAAGGGTGTTATACCTGTAAGAACGGTTCAATGTACCAGGGTCAAGAATTTATGACCCCCAAGTGGGACAGGCCCTTTAGTAGGCTCAGGACCCAACTTCTACAGATGCGCGGTGGAAAGCATTTTATCGGGAAGCATCACGGCACGGTTTGGGAACAGCTCCATCCAAGATCGCAAGAGATTGCAGCGAATTGTGGACGCAGCCCAGACCATCACACAAACCAACCTCCCTCCCACCGACTCCATCTACACCTCACGCTGCCTCGGCAAGGCCAGCAGCATCATCAAGGACCAGTCTCACCCCGGCCACTCCCTCTTCTCCCCCCTCCCATCGGGTAAGAGGTACAGAAGTGTGGAAACGAACGCACACCTCCAGATTCAGGGACAATTTCTTCCCGGCTGTTATCAGGCATTTGAACCATCCTACCACAACCAGAGAGCGATCCTGACCTCCCATCAAACTCATTGGAGACCCTCGGACTATCTTTAATCGGACATTACTGGCTTGACCTTGCACTAAACGTTATTCCCTTATCGTGTATCCGTACACTGCGGACGGCTCGATTGTAATCACGTATTGTCTTCCCGCTGACTGGTTAGCCCGCAACAGAAGCTTTTCACTGTACCTCGGTACACGTGACAATAAACTGAACTAAACAGTAGGCGCACGGTGCAGTGCACATGGAATATGGAAGAGTACAGCCCAGGAACGTGCCCTGTGGCCCATGAACAAGATAAACTCATTTTAGATAGGTTTAAGTTCAAGTTCAAGTTACATTTATTGTCACCTGCACCAAGTGGTCCAGCGAGAGTTGAGTTCCCATACAGCCATACGAATAAAAACACAGCACACGATAGAGTTTAACATGAACATCCCCACACAGCAGAATCAATGTTTCCCACAGTGAGGGAAGGCAGTAAAGTTCAGTCATCTTCCTCTTTATTCAAGTTCCAGTGAGTTTATTGTCGTGTGTCCCTGATAGGACAATGACATTCTCGCTTTGCTTCCGCACACAGAACATAGTAGGCATTGACTACAGAACAGATCAGTGTGTCCATATACCATTAATATAAATATATACACACATGAATAAATAAACTGATAAAGTGCAAATAACAGATATTAATAATCAGTTTTGTCCGAGCCAGGTTTAATAGCCTGATGTCCGTGGGGAAGTAGCTATTCCTGAACCGGGTCGTTGCAGTCTTCAGGCTCCTATACCTTCTACCTGAAGGTAGCGGGGAGATGAGTGCGTGGCCAGGATGGTGTGGGTCTGTGATGATGCTGCCAGCCTGTTTGAGCCTTTGTCCACCGGTGGTTGGGGCCATGAGCCCCCCGCAGTCGCCACTACAGACGGCCCGATGTACCGGCCCTCTTGCCGGGATGATCGCAACTCCGACGTCGGAGCGGATCGGGACACACTCAGCGGCTTGGAGTTTTTCGAATCGGCCGGAAAGTGTGGAAAAGGACCCTTCATCCCACTGAGGGTGCGTGGGCCAGAGATCACCCCCTACATCTGTATCCTACACACACTAGGGACCATATACAGAAGCCAATTATCCTACAAACCTGAACGTCTTTGGAGTGTGGGAGGAAACCGGAGCATCGGAGTAAACCCACGCAGGTCACGGGGAGAACGTGCAAACTCCGTACAGACAGCGCCCGGGTCTCCGGCGCTGTAAGGCAGCAACTCTACCGCTGCGCCACCGTGCCGCCCCTAATCTCATTTGCCTGTTCGTGATCCGTTTCCCTCCATTTGTTACATATCAGTCTTCGACTGGCCTTCACCAGCCAGACTATTGAGTAAAGAAGTCGGGAGGTGTGTGTCGCAGCTAAGCAAGGCTTTGGCGAGGCTGCATAGAGTACTGTGCTCGGTTTTGTTACAGCACACATGCTGTCAAGCAAGAGAGGGAACATGAGAAGATTTGCCAGGAGGTTGCCAGGTCTAGGGGCTGAGCTATAGGGAGAGTTTGAGCAGGCTGGGGTTTGGACACGCTAGAGGCAGGAAACATGTTCCCGATGTTGCGCAAGTCCAGAACCAGGGGCCACAGTTTAAGTCTGAAGTCTGAAGAAGGGTCTCGACCCGAAACGTCGCCTATCTCCTTCGCTCCTTAGATGCTGCTGCACCCGCTGAGTTTCTCCACCCTTTTGTGTACCACTCCAGCATCTGCAGTTCCTTCTTTAACACGCCACAGTTTAAGAATAAGGAGTAAGTCATTTAGAACGGAGACGAGGAGACACTTTTTCACCCAGAGAGTGGTGAGCCTGTGGAATTCTCTGCCTCAGAGGGCGGTGGAGGCAGGTTCTCTGGATGCTTTCAAGAGAGAGCTAGATAGGGCTCTTAAAGATAGCGGAGTCAGGGGATATGGGGAGAAGGCAGGAACGGGGTACTGATTGGGGATGATCAGCCATGATCACATTGAATGGCGGTGCTGGCTCGAAGGGCCGAATGGCCTCCTCCTGCACCTATTGTCCATTGTCTATTAATCCTAGCAGCGCAGGAGGATGAAGGGGTGATCTTATAGAAGTGTACAAAATCATGAGAGGAAGAGATCGGTGAAATGCACAGTCCTTTTCCCAGAGTTGGGGAATCGGCAACCAGATGAGTTTCACGTCAGGAAGGAAAGATTTAATCGGAAGCTGAGAGATAACTTTTTTCCATGAATGCTGGTGGGTATATTGAACGAGCTGCTGGTGTGAGTAGTTGAGGCAGGTTTAAAAACGTTTAGACAGGTACATCGATAGGACAGGTTTAGCGGGATATGGGCCAAACGCGGGCGGGTGGGACTAGTGTAAGTTAGGCCAAAGGGCCTGTTTCCATGCTGTAGCACTCGATGGCTCTATCCATGTCCCTATCTAAAAGCCACTTAAATTACATTATTTTATCTAAAACAAAAGCAAAAACAAGGTTACTGACATCAACAAAAATCAAAACTAGTAACAAACAGAATCCAACTGGAGACATTGGCAGATAGAGGGAACAGCGATATGTTTAATTACGTCATTCCTCCCAATGAATCGATACAAGTGCTATTGAGCTGTATGATAGATTTGGACGTCCAATTATTAAAACAGTCAATTCATAAATTACTCTTTTATACTAAGTGTACGTCTTAAAACCACGAAACGTCACCTATCCATGTTCTCCACAGATGCTGCCTGACCCGCTGAGTTACTCCAGCACTCTGTGAAACGTCACCTATCCATGTTCTCCACAGATGTTGCCTGACCCGCTGAGTTACTCCAGCACTCTGTGAAACGTCACCTATCCATGTTCTCCACAGATGCTGCCTGACCCGCTGAGTTACTCCAGCACTCTGTGAAACGTCACCTATCCATGTTCTCCACAGATGCTGCCTAACCCGCTGAGTTACTCCAGCACTCTGTGAAACGTCACCTATCCATGTTCTCCACAGATGCTGCCTGACCCGCTGAGTTACTCCAGCACTCTGTGAAACGTCACCTATCCATGTTCCCCACAGATCCTGCACTGACCCATTCTTGCCATAGAGGGAGTACAGAGAAGGTTCACCAGACTGATTCCTGGGATGGCACGACTTCCATATGAAGAAAGACTGGATAGACTCGGCTTGTACTCGCTGGAATTTAGGAGATTGAGGGGTGATCTCATAGAGACTTACAAAATTCTTAAGGGGTTGGACAGGCTAGATGCAGGAAGATTGTTCCCGATGTTGGGGAAGTCCAGGATAAGGGGTCACAGTTTAAGGATAAGGGGGAAGTCTTTTAGGACCGAGATGAGAAAATCGTTTTTCACACAGAGAGTGGTGAATCTGTGGAATTCTCTGCCATAGAAAGTAGTTGAGGTCAGTTCGTTGGCTATATTTAAGAGGGAGTTGGATGTGGCCCTTGTGGCTAGAGGGGTCAGAGGGTATGGAGAGAAGGCAGGTACAGGATACTGAGTTGGATGATCAGCCATGATCATATTGAATGGCGGTGCAGGCTCGAAGTCCGAATGGCCTGCTCCTGCACCTAATTTCTATGTTTCTATGACCCGCAGCATCTCTGGAGAACATGGATAGGTGGGTCAGGCAACATCTCTGGAGAAAAGGGACCTATAACATTTCGGGTCGGGTCCCCTCTTCAGACTGACAGTAGCGGGGAGCGAACCTGGATGTAAGAATAGGCCACAGCAGAGCAAGACCGCCATTTTAACAACATTTTAACATCTCTCAATTTAATTCCCCCTCCCATTCCCACACTGACCTTTCTGTCCTGGGCCTCCTCCACTGTCAGAGTGAGGCCCAGCGCAAATTGGAGGAACAGCACCTCATATTTCGCTTGGGCAGCTTACACTCCAGCGGTAAGAATATTGACTTCTCAAACTCTGTATCCCCTGCATTCCCTCTCTCTCCATCCTAGTCGTCCTACCATTCACATCCCTGTATCTCTACGTTATCACCACAACCAACAAAGGGCCATTGTGGGCTCCACCCTTCCTTGGTTGTTTGTTGCCGGCCCTGCTTTGTCCTGGCCTTTCCCTGCCTCCAGTTCAACTCCCGTTTGCTCCCTGACCCGCTGAGTTACTCCCGTTTTCTTTTTTTTGCAAACCTCCTTCTGTGGTGTCAGACAATAGACAATAGACAGTAGGCCACTGTGATCATGGCTGATCATCCCCAATCAGTACCCCGTCCCTGCCTTCTCCCCATATCCCCTGACTCCACTATCTTTAAGAGCCCTATCTAGCTCTCTCTTGAAAGCATCCAGAGAACTGGCCTCCACCGCCCTCTGAGGCAGAGAATTCCACAGACTCACCACTCTCTGTGAGAAAAAGTGTTTCCTCGTCTCCGTGCTAAATGGCTTACTCCTTATTCTTAAACTGTGGCCCCTGTTTCTGGTCTCCCCCCAACATCGGGAGCATGTTTCCTGCCTCTAGTGTGTCCAAACCCTTAATAATCTTATATGTTTCAATAAAATATCCTCTCCTCCTTCTAAACTCCAGAGTGTACAAGCCCAGCTGCTCCATTCTCCCAGCATATGACAGTCCCGCCATCTGGGGAATTAACCTTGTAAACCTACGCTGCACTCCCTCAATAGCAAGTGATACAGCACGGAAACAGGCCCTTCGGCCCTCTGAGTCCGCACCGACCAGCGATCCCCACACATGAATTCTATCCCACACACACAAAGGATAATTTACATTTATGCCAAGCCAATTAACCTACAGATGGGTTATGGGGAGAATGGGATTGAGAGGGACAGATAGATAGACAATCTATCCACTGCTCTCTGAGGCAGAGTATTCCACAGATCTGCCATGATTGAATGGCGGAGTAGACTGGCGTAAGGGGGGCTGAGAGGCGTAATTCTGCTCCCATGACTTAACTGCAGATCCTCGTGCCTCTCTAGAGCGGTGCAGGCCATTTCCCCGTTCATTATTGCTTCATAGCTTCGACCGAGTGCGAAACAACGTGGTTTATTTATGGTGCTGCTGAAACAGCAGTTTGAATATTTAGATCTTGCAGTCTGCTCCCTCTCAATGTACAAGGACAGCAAAATCCTAAATAAAGACAATCTCCAACCAATCCTGCTCTGACCAACAAACTACAGACACTGGGGAAACTCAGCGGGTGAGGGAGGCAGCATCTATGGAGCGAAGGAATAGGCGACGTTTCGGGTCCAGACCCTCCTTCAGACTGGTGTCGAGACCCTTCTTCAGACTGGTGTGGAGGTGGGGGTGGGGGGCGGGAAACCGCCCCCCACCCCCACCTCCACACCAGTCTGAAGAAGGGTCTCGACCCGAAACATCACCTATTCCTTTGCACATGGATGCTGCCTCCCTCACCCGCTGAGTTTCTCCGGCATTTTCTGTCTACCTTCGATCTTCCAGCATCTGCAGTTCCTTCTTAAACAGACACTGCAGAGATAGATTTGCGGTAGAGCTGCTGCCTCACAGCGCCAGTGTCCCGGGTTCGATCCCGACCATGGGCGCTGTCTGTGCGGAGTTTGCGCGTTCTCCCCGTTTCCTCCCACACCAGAAGTTTGTGGGGTAATTGGCTTGGTTAAAAATGTAAATAGCCCCCTAGTAGGATGGTGCTAGTGTACAGGGTTGATCGCTGGTCGGTGTGGACCTGGTGGGGCCCAAGGGTTTTTTTTTTCTCCGCTGTATCTCTAAACTAATCTAAACAAACTGGAGCATCCACACAGACCTAACCACCACTAAAACCATTTCCAAAGCAGAATAGTTTTGAGTTTTTTATAGACTTTATAAATACAGCGCAGAAGCGGGCCTTTCGGCCCACAGAGCCCACACGGATCAATGATCACCCTGAACACGGGCACTATCCTACACACTAGGGACAATTTACAAGTTTTACCAAAGCCAATTAACCTACAAATATAGAAACATAGACAATAGGTGCAGGAGTAGGCCATTTGGCCCATCGAGCCAGCACCGCCATTCAATATGGTCATGGCTGATCATCCAAAATCAGTACCCCATTCCTGCTTTTTTCCCCCATATCCCTTTATTCCATTAGCCCGAAGAGCTATATCTAACTCTCTCTTGAATACATCCAGAGAATCGGCCTCCACTGCCTTCTGTGGCAGAGAATTCCACAGATTCACAACTCTCTGGCTGAAAAGTTTTTTTCATTGTCTCGGCCCTAAATGGCCTGACCCTTATTCTTAAATACGAGGAGAGGGGCGTGGGGTCGCTGGTTGACCAAGTAAGGAGTCGGCTGGAGGCCCTGCAGCAGCCTGGGGCTCGCCTGGATTGGGCACCGCTCATAACAACTGAAGCAAGGACTGGACTTTGAAAATGCCACCAAAACATGCATGCACGATCAGTGGACTATTCCTGTACACTTGCTAATCGATGGTGTGTTTGGGTATGGGAATACTCTACTGGACTGTACGTAAGAAAATCATTTTAGTTTAGTTTAGTTTAGTTTAGAGATAGAGCGCAGAAACAGGCCCTTCAGCCCACCGGGTCCGTGCCCACCAGCGATCCCCGCACACTTCCTCTTCTTCTTGCGTATGGCGTACACAGCCTAAAGTTTACTTCTCCACCAAGCCAATTAGTTACAAACCTGCACGTCTGTGGAGTGCGGGAGGGAACCGAAGATCCCGGAGAAAACCCACGCAGGTCTCGGGGAGAAGGTACAAACTGTGTAAAGACAGGGCCCGTAGTCAGGATGGAGCCCGGGTCTCTGGCGCTGTGAGGCAGCAACTCTCCCGCTGCGCCACCGTGACGCATATCATTTCACTGTACTTATGTACGTGTGACACTAAAGCACCACGGGGCCATTGAGAAGTGACTGATTTAATTGGATAGCGTCTCTGGAGCATGCAAACACAAGCTTTTCATTGTAATGTGACTGTAATAATTCTCTAACAATAATAATATTAATAACACAATACCAACACTCTCCCTCCTCATAATCATCCATGAACCTTCAAGCCTCCTATTTCCCACCTCCTTCCTCCTCCCACTTTCCCTACCAACTCTAACCCTCTCCACTTAATACTCTTTACACTGCAGGAGGCCATTTTGGCGCGTGGAGATTGCACCAGGGCGGCAATGTGGTGGTGCAGCGGTAGAGTTGCCGCCTCACGGCTCCAGCCCGGATTCTGTCTGTACGGAGTTTGTACGTTCTCCCCAGTGACCTGCGTGGGTTTTTGTTAAAGGGCCTGTCCCACACAGGCGATTTTTTTTGGCGACTGCCAGCTACAGTCGTAGGAAGGTCGCCGATAAACGCCGACTGGACTCCCCTCCCCCCCCCCCCACCCCACCCCACCCCACCCCACGACAATGTCTACAACAACCTACCACCTAGTCAACATCAAGCTACCGACAGCCGACGACCCATTTGGACGACCACCTACAACCACACCTACGACAACCTACGTCCACCCGCGACACGCTGCGACAAGCAACAACCCTGTCGGCGACAACTGAAGATAACTCAGTTGCCAGTACCCGTCGTAGGTTGACGTGGGCAGTCGCCAATGGAATTCACCAAAGTCAGCACCTACGTCAGGAGAAGACAAGCTACGTCAAGCCCACAGTCGCCAAAATGTTTTGAACATTTCAAAATCCAGCGGCAACCAGAAAAACGTTACGACTCTTTAGGCGACTTGAGGAGACGACTCACGACCACACAGGCGTCACCCCGCGACCATGTGGCGACAGCCTAGTCGCCTGCAGTCACACAAAACAAACGCCTAAGTGGGACCGGGGCTTTAGATGTCAGCTAATTAACCACACCCTGCCCACTGGTTGTAGAGTGTCCCATTATTGGGAGCATCCTGTCCATGCCCACTCTGCCTAGGCCTCTCATTGTCCGATAGGCTTCAGTAAGATTCTCCTCATCCTTCTAAACTTCAGCGAGTACAGGCCCACAGGCTTCAAACAATTAATTGAAACATACGGCATGGGAACAGACCCTTTTGGGCCCACCTCAGTGTGAAGAAGGGTCCCGAACCGAAACGTCACCTATCAGCCATGATTGACTGGCGGAGTACACAGTGGGCCGAATGACAATAGACAATAGACAACAGGTGCAGGAGGAGGCCATTCGGCCCTTCGAGCCAGCACCGCCATTCAATGTGATCATGGCTGATCATCCCCAATCAGTACCCTGTTCCTGCCTTCTCCCCATATCCCCTGACTCCACTATCTTTAAGAGCCCTATCTAGCTCTTTCTTGAAAGCATCCAGAGAACCGGCCTCCACCGCCATATGTCCTAATTCCGCTCCTAATACTTATGATCTTATGATGTTTTCCTTGTCTCCAGAGAGGCTGCCTGTCCCGCTGAGCTACTACAGTGTCTATCTTCGGCCCACGCTGACCATCGATCATTCACTCACACTAGTTCGATGCTATTCCACTTTCGCATCCACTCCCTAGCTGGCAGTCATCGAGTGGTACAGTGTGGAAACAGGCCCTTCGGCCCAACTTGTCTTTTTTTTTTCAAACTGCCTGCTTGTTATCCATCTGTTTAAAGCTACCTCATACCCTGACCACAAACTCTTTGAATCACTTCCCTCTGGAAGGCGACCCCGGACTGTCAAAGCTGCCACAGCCAGACATAAAAACAGCTTTTATCCACCAGTAGCTGCTTTACTGAACAGCCAAAAATCTGTAGCCTCCCTTTGATCTGGTATTTTGTTGGTTCACATGCTTGCTCAATGGTGTTTTATCATTAATGTTTTATTATTATTAATGTTTAGTGTTTTCTGAGTCATTCGTAACTGTCACTGTATGTAATGTTGTTACTTGTGGGCGGAGCACCAAGGCAAACTCCTTGTATGTGAATACTTGGCCAATAAACGTACTTACTTGACTGCTTGTACAATCCTCTAACCTGCTCAATCCAGAGTCAAATTATGTTTTTTATTAATCATAATCATAATCATACTTTATTAGCCAAGTATGTTTTGCAACATACGAGGAATTTCATTTGCCACAGTCATACCAATAAGAAGCAACAGAACACACAAAATACATTTTAACATAAACATCCACCACAGTGACTCCTCCACATTCCTCACTGTGATGGAAGGCGAAAAAAAGTAAAATCTCTTCCCTCCTTTGTCCTCCAGTGGTCGGGGGCCTCTAACCTTCCGTTGACAGGACGATCTTACTCCCGCAGCCGGCAGCCTCCTCATCGGGGCGATCAAGCTCCTGCATGGGGGGGGGGGGGGAGTCTCAGCTCCCCAGCGCCGGGCGATCTGACCCCGGGTCAGAGCTAGTCGAGCGTCGTGCAGCTTTTGGAACTTCCCGACGTCGGTCTCTTACCCGAGACTGCGTGCTCCTTGATGTTAAAGGCCGCGGTTTGAGCGTCGATCCCAGGCAAGGAATCGGCTCTTTTGGTAAGTCCACGGCCCCACGGTGGGGCTCAAAGTCAGTCCAGAGCGAGACCGCCAGCTCCACGATGTTAGGCCGCAGAGCGACCGGAGATATGACCCACAAAACAATCGCATCTCCGGTAAGGTGAGTGATTGAAAAAAAGTTTCCCCCGACGCCCTCCCCCCATTAAACAAACCAGAGAATATTAATACATACTTTTTAAACACACTAAAAATAACAAAAAGACGCAAAGTACAGACAGACTGTTGGCGAGGCTGCCATCGACGCGCCACCTAGTGGTACATTGTATATGTATATTCTACGATCAATGTCGGTGTCATCAATAACATTATTGATCAGAAACTCGTTTAAGATTCTGTAATCACAGTTCACGTTTATGAAATTTATATATGTTACTGCATTGTATTTGGGAGTGACATAATCGAAAATAATTGAACACATCTCGCATGCATCATGACCTGAGGAAATGCCAATGCAGAATGGCGTGTGCAGCAGTTAGAGGTCCTACATCACAGCTCCAGGGACACTTACGTTGATCGTGCTACTGTGCGCAGTTTGCACCTCTCTCCGTAAACATGATGCTTTTAAAATTATAGCAAGTTCAACTTCAAGTAAGTTTATTGTCCCGTGTCCCTGATTTCTTGCTTTGCTTCCGCACACAGAACATAGTAGGCATTGACTACAGAACAGATCAGTGTGTCCATATACCATTATATAAATACATACACACATGAATAAATAAACTGATAAAGTGCAAATAACAGATAACAGATAATTGGTTATTAGTGATCATAGTTTTGTCCGAGCCAGGTTTAATAGCCTGATGGCTGTGGGGAAGTAGCTATTCCTGAACCGGGTCGTTGCAGTCCTCAGGCTCCTGTACCTTCTATCTGAAGGTAGCAGGGAGATGAGTGTGTGGCCAGGGTGGTGTGGGTCCTTGATGATGCTGCCAGCCTTTTTGAGGCAGCGACTGCGATAGATCCCCTCGATGGAAGGGAGGTCAGAGCCGATGATGGACTGGGCAGTGTTTACTACTTTTTGTAGTCTTTTCCTCTCCAGGGCACTCAAGTTGCCGAACCAAGCCACGATGCAACCGGTCAGCAAGCTCTCTACTGTGCACCTGTAGAAGTTAGAGAGAGTCCTCCTTGACAGACCGACTCTCCGTAATCTTCTCAGGAAGTAGAGGCGCTGATGAGATTTCTTGATAATTGCATTATCAACATATAATTAGCAACATATAAAACTATAAAGGGACTGAACAAGCTCGATGCAGGAAAAATGTTCCCAATGTTGGGCGAGACCAGAACCAGGGGCCGCAGACTAAGAATAAAGGGGAGGCCATTTAAAACTGAGGTGAGATAAAAAACGTTTTCACCCAGAGAGTTGTGAATTTGTGAAATTCCCTGCCACAGAGGACAGTGGAGTCCAAATCACTGGATGGATTTAAGAGAGATTTAGATAGAGCTCTAGGGGCTAGTGGAGTCAAGGGATATGGGGAGAAGGCAGGCACGGGTTATTGATTGTGGATGATCAGCCATGATCACAATGCGGTGCTGGCTCGATTGGCCAAATGGCCTCCTCTTGCACCCGTTGTCTATGTTTCTATGACAAGTTAAACATTCTCTGCAAATTGCGTTGAGTACATATAGATTTCAAAAAAACTAAAGGTGACTGTTGCAGATAGGTCAATAAGGTGGCAGGGGTTATGGGGCAAGGGCAGGAGAATGGGGACAGGAGGGAGAGATAGATCAGCCATGATTGAATGACGGAGTAGACTTGATGGGCCGAATGGCCTAATTCTACAGCTAGCACTTATGACCTTATGACAACATGGGGAATTTACAGAGGGCCAATTAACCTACACACCCGCATGTCATTGGGATGTGGGAGGAAATTCAAGAGGTCACAGGGAGAACGTGCAAACTCCACACAGACAGCACCCGTTGTCAGGATCTCTATCGCTGGAAGGCAGCAACTCTACCCGCTACAGCTCTCTGGCCCCCACATCAACCCGCATTGCAAAAACATTGAAATAGAAACATGGAAAATAGGTGCAGGAGTAGGCCAGTCGGCTCTTCGAGCCTGCACCGCCATTCATTGTGATCATGGTTGAGCATCCAAAATCAGTTCATCCAACCCCGTTCCTGCCTTCTCCCCATATCCCTTGTTTCCGTTAGCGCTAAGAGCTAAATCTGACTCTCTCTTAAGGAGCAGCAGAACTGGTTTACCAAGGAAAGGCCACAGAGAGCAGGATTCAAGATGGCCACTCTCTGCGTGCTAGTCCCAGAAGTGGGCCTGCAAACACTCATTACAATCCCTCCATTAAGCCTCGACTCCCACAGCAGCACTTATCACTTTCAAGAGGCCAAGAGGTACAGAAGTGTGAAACCACACACCTCCAGAGTCAAGGACAGTTTCTTCCCAACTGTTATCAGGCAACTGAACCATCCTATCACCAACTAGAGGCGGTCCTGAGCAACTGTCTACCTCATTGGATTTCCTCGGACTCTCTTTAATTAGACTTTACTTGACCTTATCTTGCACTAAACGTTATTCACTTTATCATGTATCTGTACACTGTGGACAGCTCGATTATAATCATGTATTTTCTTCCCGCTGACTGGTTAGCACGCAACAAAAGCTTTTCACTGTACCTCGGTACACGTGACAATAAACTAAACTCGACTCAAAAACAACTCAACTAAACTGAACTATCCTATGAACCAAGTAGAGAGCTGTCCTGAGTTACTCCAGCACTCTGTAAAACGTCACCTATCCATGTTCTCCACAGATGCTGCCTGACCCGCTGAGTTACTCCAGCACTCTGTGAAACGTCACCTATCCATGTTCTCCACAGATGCTGCCTGACCCGCTGAGTTACTCCAGCACTCTGTGAAACGTCACCTATCCATGTTCTCCACAGATGCTGCCCTGACCCGCTGAGTTACTCCAGCACTCTGTGAAACGTCACCTATCCATGTTCTCCACAGATGCTACCTGACCCGCTGAGTTACTCCAGCACTCTGTGAAACGTCACCTATCCATGTTCTCCACAGATGCTGCCTGACCCGCTGAGTTTACTCCAGCACTCTGTGTCTGGCCCATGCTGTCAACCCATCCAAAAACCACCCAGACCAAGCTACTAAAATGCCATTTGCCCTTAAACAAATTCATCCTCGCTTCCGTTTATTAATGCATACGTCAACTTACTTCTCAATTCTTTCTGGATGATCATTTCTGGAAGGTTCCAAAAGCCGGGATCAAGATGACCGATCTGCCGTTCTTGTCGAGTTACGTCTCATTGAAATATCCGTCCAGAAGTGACTTCAACAAAATATATTTACACTGCAATCTAATCACCTCTGACACATGTTGCCATACTTTCCTGACTTTGCACGTAAATTATTTTACTGACGTCAACAGCTAAATCTTTTGCAACAAATTTTGAAATTCGGTCAAAGCCCTTTAAAAAGCAACTATTCAGGAGATTAAAAACAACACAATGTGCTGGAAATATTTAGCGATGCTTTTTGTTATAGAGTCATAGAGTCAGGTGCTTTTCTCCGAAACTGCAAAGAAGTTTGTCGGTTCATTGGCTTCTGCCAGTTGTCCCGAGTGTGTAGGTTAGTGCTGGCGTGTCCGGGGTGATCGCTGGTCAGTGCGGGTGCGGACCTGGTGGGCTGAAGGCTCCGTTTCCACGTCGTGTCTCCAAAGTCGAAAGTCTAATGACTGAGAGGGCTAGGTGGGGCTCTTAAAGATAGCGGAGTCAGGGGATATGGGGAGAAGGCAGGAACGGGGTACTGATTGGGGATGATCAGCCATGATCACATTGAATGGCGGTGCTGGCTCGAAGGGCCGAATGGCCTACTCCTGCACCTATTGTCTATTGTCTATTGGCTCTTAAAGATAGTGGAGTCAGGGGATATGGGGACAAGGCAGGGACAGGGTATTGATTGGGGATGATCAGCCATGATCACATTGAATGGTGGTGCTGGCTCGAATGGCCTACTCCTGCACCTATTGTCTATTGACTGTCGATCACCCGTTCATACTAGTTATCCCACTTGCTCATCCACTCCCTACCCACTAGGGGCGATTCTACCAAAGACAATGTCACCCATTCCTTCTCTCCAGAGCTGCTGCCAGTCCCGTAGATTTACTCCAGTATTTTGTGTCTGTCTTGGGTTTAAAGCAGCATCTGCAGTTCCTTCATACGCAGTAACTTCTCAACTTGAAATGTAATAAGAATCTGAGGGGTAAGTTTTCCCACACAAAGGGAGGTGGGTTAATCTTCATCCTCAGTAACAATCAGCACGGGAGCAGCTCAAGGCTGCGTGCTCAGCCCCCTGCTGTACTCACTCTATACTCATGACTGCGTAGCCGGACATAGTGCAAACTCCATCATCAAGTTCGCCGATGACACCACTGTGGTTGGATGAATCACAGATGGGGACGAGTCAGAGTATAGAAGTGAGATCGACCGACTGACCAAATGGTGCCAGCACAACAACCTGGCTCTCAACATCAGTAAAACCAAGGAACTGATTGTGGACATTAGTAGGGGAAGGATGAGGACCCACAATCCTGTTTATATCAACGGGACGATGGTGGAGAGGGTCAAGAACTTCAAATTCCTGGGCGTGCATATATCAAAAGATCTTTCCTGGACCCAGCACACCGATGCAATTGTAAAGAAGGCACATCAGTGCCTCTACTTCCTGAGAAGATTACGGAGATTCGGCATGTGGAAGAGGATTCTCCTGAACTTCTCCAGGTGCACGGTAGAGAGCATTCTGACCGGTGGCATCGTGGCCTGGTTCGGCAACTTGAACGCCCAGGAGCGAAAAAGACTGCAGAAAGTTGTGACCACAGCCCAGTCCGTCACCGGCTCTGACCTCCCCACCGTCGGAGGGGTCTATCGCAGTCGCTGCCTCAACATCATCAAGGACCCACACCACCCTGGCCACACACTCATCTCACCCCTGCCATCAGGAAGAAGGTGCAGGAGCCTGAAAACTGTAACGTCCAGGTTCAGGAACAGCTGCTTCCCCACAGCCATCAGGCTATTAAACACTACCACGAATAAGCCCTGAGCTCTGAGCTGCAAAAGACTATATTATTATTTGTTATTTGCACTATATTTGTTATTTATTGAACTTTTTTCCCCCGTTATATACAATTCACATATTCTGTGGTGCTGCAGCAAGTAAGAATGTCATTGTCCCATCCGGGACATATGACAATAAAACACTCTTGACTCTTGAACGTGCTGCCGGAGGAGAGAGTTCAGACAGGAACTACCGTGACATTTAGAAACATAGAAACATAGACAATAGGTGCAGGAGTAGGCCATTCGGCCCTTCGAGCCTGCACCACCATTCAATATGATCATGGCTGATCATCCAACTCAGTATCCTGTACCTGCCTTCTCTCCATACCCTCTGATCCCTTCAGCCACAAGGGCCACATCCAACTCCCTCTTAAATATGGCCAATGAACTGGCCTCAACTACCTTAACCATATAACAATATAACCATATAAACCATATAACAATTACAGCACGGAGACAGGCCCTCTCGGCCCTTCCAGTCCGTGCCGACCATTTTGTTTTCCCCTAGTCCCATCTACCTGCACTCAGACCATACCCCTCCATTCCCTTCACGTCCATATACCTATCCACTTTACTTTTAAATGTTAAAATCGATCCTGCCTCCACCACTTCTGCTGGAAGCTCATTCCACACAGCCACCACCCTCTGAGTAAAGAAGTTCCCCCTCACGTTACCCCTAAACTTCTGTCCCTTAATTCTCATGTCATGCCCTCTTGTTTGAATCTTCCCTACCCTCAATGGGAAAAGCTTATCCACGTCAACTCTGTCTATCCCTTTCATCATTTTAAAGACCTCAATCAAGTCCCCCCTTAACCTTCTGCGCTCCAAAGAATAAAGACCTAACTTGATCAACCTTTCTCTGTAACATAGTTGCTGGAACCCTGGCAACATTCTAGTAAATCTCCTCTGTACTCTCTCTATTTTGTTGACATCCTTCCTATAACTAGGCGACCAAAATTGTACACCATACTCCAGAATTGGTCTTACCATGCCTTGTACAATTTTAACATTACTTCCCTACTCCTATATTCAATGCTCTGATTTATAAAGGCCAGCACACCAAAGGCTTTCTTTACCACCCTATCTACATGCGATTCCACCTTCAGGGAACTATGCACAGTTATTCCTAGATCTCTCTCTGTTCCACAGCATTCCTCAATTCCCTACCATTTACCTTCTGTGGCAGAGAATTCCACAGATTCACCATTCTCTGTGTGAAAAAAGATCTTCTCATCTCGGTCCTAAAATATTTCCCCCCTTATCCTTAAACTGTGACCCCTTGTTCTGGACTTCCCCAACATCGGGAACAATCTTCCTGCATCTAGCCTGTCCAACCCCTTAAGAATTTTATAAGTTTCTATAAGATCCCCCCTCAATCTTCTAAATTCCAGCGAGTACAAGCCAAGTCTATCCAGTCTTTCTTCATATGGAAGTCCTGACATCCCAGGAATCAGTCTGGTGAACCTTCTCTGTACTCCCTAAGAAACAGTTTGGCAAGTACATGGATAGGACAGGTTTAGAGGGATATGGGCCAAACACAGGCAGGAGGGACTGGTGTAGATGGGACAAGTTGGTCGGTGTGGGCAAGTTGGGCCGGAGGGCCTGTTTCCTCACTGTATCACTCTAAGATGCTGACATGTGCGCTGTAACTCCGTTGTCTGTTGATGGAAGGTGTTTTACATTTTCTGATTTATTTTTCATGAGAAGTTCTGCCCACAGGGATACACGGAGTGGAATGCTTACCATGCATTTCAACCAACCTTTTTGATTTACAAGGTTTAGTTTATTGAAATGTGTCCCAACAACTCACAGAGTCGTACAGGGTGAAAACAGTCTTGTCTGCGCCCATGTACACTAGATCCACCTGCCCGCATTTGGCCCATCTCCCTCTGAACCTTTCTCTATCCATGTACCTGTCCAAATGTCTTTTGCTGTTATGGTACCTTTAGACTTTAGCGATCCAGTGCGGACGCAGGCCCTTCAGCCCACGGGGTCGGCGCCGACCAGCGATCACCCTGTAACACTGTCCTACACACCCCAGGGACAATTTACACATTTTTACCAAAGCCAGCGAACCTACAAACCTGTACGTCTTTGGAGTGTGGGAGGAAACCGGAGCTCCCGGAGAAAACCCACGTGGTGACAGGGACAATGTACAAACTCCATACAGACAGCGCCCGTAGTCAGGATCGAACCCGGGTCTCTGGCGCTGTGAGGCAGCAACTCTACCGCTGCTCCACATCTGGTCGGCACAGACCCGGTGGGCCGGAGGGCCTGCTTCCACACTGTATATCTAATGATGCTAAACCTAAACCTAACGATGCCATCAAATATGCCTTCCAATCAAACCGTTTCTCACGGGTAGGAAGGAGCTGCAGATGCTGATTTACACCGGAGATAAGACACACAATGCTGGAGTAACTCAGCGGGACAGGCAGCATCTATGGAGAGAAGGACTAGGTGACGTCTGGGGTCAAGATCCTTCTGCAGACTGCAGAATCAGGGGAGAGGGAGACGAGAGATATGGACGGTCCCCAGGAGATCAACTTCACCCAACACCTCCGCTCGGTTCGCAATAACCAACCTGATCTCCCGGTGGCTCAGCACTTCAACTCCCCCTCCCATTCCCAATCCGACCTTTCTGTCCTGGGCCTCTTCCATGGCCAGAGTGAGGCCCAGCGCAAATTGGAGGAGCAGCACCTCATATTTCTCTTGGGCAGTTTACACCCCAGCGGTATGAACATTGACTTCTCCAACTTCAGGTAGTCCCTGCTTTCTCCTCCCCTTCCCCTCCCCTTCCCAGCTCTCCTGCCTCTTCCTTTCTTCTTCCCGCCCCTCCCCCCCACATCAGTCTGAGACCCGAAACGTCACCCATTCCTCCTCTCCAGGGATGCTCCCTGTCCCGCTGAGTTACTCCAGCATCTTGCGTCTATCTCAGAGGTCTATTCACAGCAGACTAGATTCACAGTAAACAAAATTATCTTCACCCTAATTGGCGTGAAGGCTTTCAAGGTCACCGGAGGGAGGCAAGTTAATAAATTGCTTAATGCTCCTCTCACAAGGGAAAGTCAGAAATCCCAGAGCTTCCAGCATGTCGACCTCTCCTACATCTCATACAACACAGACATCACACTTTAATGTGTGAATTCATTACGTTTAAAACTGCAACACAATAGCAAGATCATCCCCAAAGATTCAAAGCCCTGAAGCGTTAAAAGTGCCTGCTGTAACAAGGAACTGATTATGCTGGTTCACAGAGTGCTGGAGTAACTCAGCGGGTCAGGCAGCATCTGTGGAGAACATGGATATGTGACGTTTCACAGAGTGCTGGAGTAACTCAGCGGGTCAGGCAGCATCTGTGGAGAACATGGATAGGTGACGTTTCACAGAGTGCTGGAGTAACTCAGCGGGTCAGGCAGCATCTGTGGAGAACATGGATAGGTGACGTTTCACAGAGTGCTGGAGTAACTCAGCGGGTCAGGCAGCATCTGAGGGGAACATGGATAGGTGACGTTTCACAGAGTGCTGGAGTAACTCAGTGGGTCAGGCAGTATCTGTGGAGAACATGGATAGGTGACGTTTCACAGAGTGCTGGAGTAACTCAGCGGGTCAGGCAGCATCTGTGGAGAACATGGATAGGTGACGTTTCACAGAGTGCTGGAGTAATTCAGCGGGTCAGGCAGCATCTGTGGAGAACATGGATAGGTGACGTTTCACAGAGTGCTGGAGTATCTCAGCGGGTCAGGCAGCATCTGTGGAGAACATGGATAGGTGACGTTTCACAGAGTGCTGGAGTATCTCAGCGGGTCAGGCAGCATCTGTGGAGAACATGGATAGGTGACATTTCACAGAGTGCTGGAGTAACTCAGCGGGAGTCGGTCGGCATAGACAAGTTGGGCCGTTTTCACGAGTCTAGAGTCTGTGACTCGACATGAAGGCCTGTTGCCCGGAAACAAGCGTCTTACTCACTTCATAGAGCCATGCAGCGTGGAAACAGGCCCTTCGGCCCAACTTGCCCATGCTAACCAAAATGTCCAATCTACACTAGTCCCACCATATCTCTCTAAACCAGTCCTAACCATGTCCCTGTGGCGATGTATTTACAAACATGTTATAGTCCCTGCCTCAACAACCTCCTCTGGCAGCTCGTTCCATACACCCACCTCCATACTGTGCAAAAAGCTGCCCCTCAGGCTCCTATTAAATCGTTCTCGAGAAAGGTTCACCAGATTGATCCCTGGGACGTCACATGAGGAAATATTGAAAAGACTAGGCTTGTATTCACTAGAGTTTAGAAGGATGAGGGGGAATCTTATAGAAACATATAAAATTATAAAAGGACTGGACAAGCTAGATGCAGGTAAAATGTTCCCAATGTTGGGCGAGTCCAGAACCAGGGGCCACAGTCTTAGAATAAAGGGGAGGCCATTTAAGACTGAGGTGAGAAAAAACTTTTTCACCCAGAGAGTTGTGAATTTGTGGAATTCCCTGCCACAGAGGGCAGTGGAGGCCAAATCACTGGATGGATTTAAGAGAGAGTTAGATAGAGCTCTAGGGACTAGTGGAATCAAGGGATATGGGGAGAAGGCAGGCACGGGTTATTGATTGGGGATGATCAGCCATGATCACAATGAATGGCGGTGCTGGCTCGAAGGGCCGAATGGCCTCCTCCTGCACCTATTGTCTATGTTTCTATGTTCCCCCTCTCACCTTTAACGGCCTGTCCCACTTGGCGATTTTTCAGGCAACTGCCGGCGACTGTCATAGTCGTATCAGGTCACCGAAAAACCGGCGCCGACCTCCGGCAGCGCCTACGTCAGGAGAAGTCAAGCTACGCTCACTGGCGGCAAACTCACTGTCCTCAACATTTTTTCAACATGTTGAAAATGTAGCGGCGGGCAACCAGAAAGGCGCTACGATTTTTTGCGCGACTGAGGAGACTACTCCCGGCGAACATGCAGCGACAAACTGCTCGCCTGCAGTTGCCTAAAAAAATCGCCTCAGTGGGGAAGGCCCATTAACCTATGCTGATTAGTTCTTGCTACATCTAATCTGGGGATAAGACAGTCACATCTCCATAAATGTCTGTTAAACAAAGGTTGTCCAAAACATCAAGTGAAATATTTCACTGAAAGAGAAAATATTCAAAGCCTTATATATCACGGCAGATCATCCCCAATCATTGCCCAGTTCCTATCTTCTCCCCATATCCCCTGACTCCGTCTCACCCCTTCCTCTCCATCTCCTCTTCTCTCCTCCTCCCCCCCTCTCCCCATCTCTCTCCCCCTCCTCCCCACCCCCCCCCCCCCTCTTCGATAATGAAAGTGAAAGTTAAAGATCAGTATTATTTATTGGAAGAGAGCGGCACGGTGGCGCAGCGGTAGAGTTGCTGCCTCACAGCGCCAGAGACCCGGGTTCCATCCTGACTACGGGCGCTGTCTGTACGGAGTTTGTACGTTCTCCCCGTGACCTGCGTGGGTTTTCTCCGGGTGCTCTGGCTTCCTCCCACACTCCAATGACGTGCAGGTTTGTAGGTTAATTGGTTTGGTATAAATGTCAATTATCCCTAGTGGGTGTAGGGTAGTGTTAACGTGCGGGGATCGCTGGTCAGTGCGGACTTGGTGGGCCGAAGGGCCTATTTCTGTATCTCTAAACTAAACTAAAACTGTAAAGGAAGATGAAAGAGTACCATTCAATGTAGTACATCAATAGACAATAGGTGCAGGAGTAGGCCATTCGGCCCTTCGAGCCAGCACCGCCATTCACTCTGATCATGGCTGATCATCCCCAATCAGTACCCCGTTCCTGCTTTCTCCTTCCCCCCCTCTCCGTTAAAGCCCCTTCCTCTCCGTCTCCCCCCCCTCTCCCCGTCTCTCTCCCCCTCTTCCCTGCCCCTGTTAGATAATGAAAGTGAAAATTAAAGACAGGTATTATTTATTTGGAGAGCTCTCGGCCTATTTATGGTTCCCACACCCTCTGCCAAGGCTGAAGGAGGAATTTGATTTAATACAGATTCTTGGTTCTTGGTTACTTGGTCCTCCAAGATATTCCAACTGGAATTGAAACTGGAGGTGGTGAAGGGAGGGGTTAAGCCAGAGAGGGTTATTGGGAAGAAAGTGCCACTTTACATTTAGTTGCACCTGGCTGGGCAACCGTGGTTTGGTGGAGATTATTCCATGCTTTAATAGTGCGTGGGAAGAATGAATTGCTGTACACATCTGTCTTTGTGGCTGGGACCACAAATTGAATCGAATGCCCTCGTCTGCTCCTAATTTGGCGTTTGGGGTTGGCGTAGGTCTTGTAATCGATGTCGAGCTGGCCATTTAACATTTTGTAAAAACAGGTCAAACGGTGAGCTTCACGTCTGTCCTGGAGAGGGTTCCACCCCAGAGAATTCAGAAGTTTGGTGACACTCGCTTCTCTCTCATAGGTGTTAGTAACAAATCGAGCGGCCTGTCTTTGGACAGGTTCGATGGATGAAATGTTTTTATCTGTGTATGGGTCCCAAGCTGCAACTGCGTAGTCCAGATGAGGTCTAACGAGGGTGAAATACAGCTTCTCCTTGACAGGAGCTGAACAATGATGGAAGTTGCGCCTCAGGAAGTTTAGGACACATTAAATCATTAGATCATTCAATATTTCAGACAATTTGGCAAGGCTGATCTCACCAACATTTTCTCTCAGCTGGAATTGGTGGAAAAACACAAAAGCCATTCTGTGGAAAGCAAGTCACGAGCAGCTGGTGACGAACTAACCGTTTGCGGAGATATTCTCTTGTGCATTGGCTCACTCTCATAGGGAACTGTTATGAGAGAGTCACAACATTGTGGATGAGATCATGGGCGGGCATGCAGAGTGGATGCGGAGAGGATGATTCCACTAGTGGGAGAGTCTAGGACCAGAGGGCGCAGTCTCAGAATTAAAGGATGTACCTTTAGAATGGAAACTGAATATGTGAGTGAATGAATGAATGAATGTGATCATGGCTGATCATCCCCAATCAGTCCCCCGTTCCTGCCTTCTCCCCATATCCCCTGACTCTGCTATCTTTAAGAGCCCTATCTAGTTCTCTCTTGAAAGTATCCAGAGAACCTGCCTCCACCGCCCTCTGAGGCAGAGAATTCCACAGACTCACAACTCTCTGTGTGAAATTTATTTATTTAAGAGGGAGTTAGATGTGGCCCTTGTGGCTAAAGGGATCAGGGGGTATGGAGAGAAGGCAGGTACAGGATACTGAGTTGGATGATCAGCCATGATCGTATTGAATGGCGGTGCAGGCTCGACGGGCCGAATGGCCTACTCCTGCGCCTATTTTCTATGTTTCTATGAAATGTTGTTAGTGTGCGGGGATCGCTGGTTGACGCGGACTCGGTGGGCCGAAGGGCCTGTTTCCACGCTGTATCTCTAAACTAAACTAAAACTTCCCATTCCCGCACTGACCTTCCTGTCCTGGGCCTCCTCCACTGTCAGAGTGAGGCCAAATGCAAATTGGAGGAGCAGCGCCTCATATATCGCTTGGCCAGCTCACACCCCAGCGGTATGAACATTGACTTCTCTAACTCCAAGTAACCCCTTGCTTTCCTTCCGTCCCTCCCCCGCCCTAGTTCCACTGTCGTCCTGCTGAGTTACCACCTTATCACCTTCCCCACAGCCAACAATGAACCATTGTGGGCTCCACCTGTCCTGCATCATCCAAATTGCTGGCTTTGATTTGTTCTTTTCACGCCTTTCATTCATTTGTCCCTCGTACCGTTTCATTGTTTATCCCCCTGCTGCCCCTCACTCTGTAGATGAAGGGTCTCGACCCGAATCATCCCCTGAGATGCTGCTGCCTGCCCCGCTGAGTTGCTCCACCATTTTGTGCCTATCCCTGAACTATTTATAGCCTACAGCGACGTCTCTACTTCCTCAGGAGACGATGGAAATCTGGCTCGTCTCCAATCAGTCTCAGCAGTTTCCACTCATGCACCACAGCTTAGATATGGGAACTGTTCTATCCAAGACCACAGGAGACCAGGGTTGTGGATGTAGCCCAAACCATCATGTCCTACGCACGACCCCATATACTCCCCCCCTTCTCTTTCCCCTTCCCTCCCTCCCACTCTCTCCCCCTCTCTTTCTCTCCCTCCCTACCTCCCTTTCCCCCTCACCCACCTATCCCCTCCCTCCCTCTCTCACCCTCTCTCCCCGTCGAATCGAGAGCCTCTCCCACGAGGAGAGAGAGAGGCCTATCACCACCCTCCTCTCTTCCCCCTCCTTCTCTCTCTCTCTCTCTCTCCCACCTCTCATCTCTCTCCCTCTCCCTCTCCCCCTTCCTCCCTCCTCTCCCTTCTACTCTCTCTCTCCCTCTCTCTCTCCCTCCTTCTCTCTCCCTCTCTCTCCTCCTCCCTCTCTCATCTCCCTCCTTCTCTCCCTCTCTCCCCTCTCTCTCCCCTTCTCTCTCTCTCTCCCACCCTCTCTCCCCTCTCCCTCTCTCCCCTCCTCTCCCCCCTCTCTCCCTCTCCCTCCTCTATCCCTCTCTCCCTACTATCTCCCTCCCTCCATCTCCTCCCTCCATCTCCCTCTCTCTCCCTCCCTCCCTCCCTCCCTCTCCCTCCCTCCCGGGCAGCAGCCAACATCATCAAGATCCACTCAAACTCCAGTCATTCTTTACACTCTAGAGATACTGTGTGAAACAGGCCCTTCGGCCCACCGAGCCCGTGCCGACCAGCGATCCCCGTACACTAGCACTATCCTACACACTAGAGGGACAATTTACCATTATACTGAAGCCAATTAACCTGCACGTCTTTGAAGTGCGGGAGGAAACCGGAGCACCCGGAGAAAACCCACACGGTCACGGGGAGAACGTGCAAACTCCGTACAGACAGCGCCCGTGGTCAGGATGGAACCCGGGTCTCTGGAGCTGTGAGGCAGCAGCTCTACCCGCTGCGCCAAAGAGTTATGAACACTTCAGAATCCAGCGGCGACCAGAAAAACGTTACGACTTGAGGAGACGACTCACGACCACACAGCCGTCACCCCGCGATCAAGCGGCGACGGCCTCGTCAAGTCAAGTCAAGTTTGTTCGTCACATACACATACGGGATGTGCAGTGAAATGTGGCGATGCTCGCGGACTTTGTGCAAAAAACATACAGACAAACAAACTACAAACAGAATGGAACAAAATCACATATTCCTTTACATGTTGTATATTGTGGGAGGAAGGAAAAGGGGACAAAACCCAGCAATTAAAAAAAAACAGTATTGTGGTCCAGTAAAGATAGTCCCTGGTGAGATGGGAGTTTACAGTCCCAATGGCCTCTGGGAAGAAACTCCGCCTCCCCTCACCCACCTCATCTCTCTGTTCTCACAATGCGTGACAGCGGAGGCGTTTGCCCGACCGTAGCAGCTGGAACAGTAGTGTGCAGGGGGGGTTAGGGGGTCCCACCATCTGCCGCTCTGATCTGCGCCCCCTGGTAGTAAGGTAGGTCCTGCAGGGGGGGTCCTGGCAGGGGGGGGGGATGAGTAGTTCCCATGGTGCGTTCGGCCAACGCACTACTCCTCTGCAGAACCTTCCCGTCCTGGGCAGAGCAGTTCCCAAACCAGATTGTGAATGTTGCCGGACAAGATGCTTTCCACAGCCCCAGAGTAGAAGCACTGAGGATCTTCAGAGACACTCTGAATTTCCTCAATTGCCTGAGGTGGTAAAGGCGCCTGTGGTCGCCTAAGTGGGACAGGGGCTTTATTGTCACAGTCTGGTGCGGGTCGTGTGAAATTCCTTTAGTTACAAACCCCGCTCTCCCCCTAACACGGCAGAGCCTCCTTCATCTCCCTTCCATCGACTCCATCTACACCTCACGCTGCCTCGGCAAGGCCAGCAGCATCATCACGGACCAGTCGCACCCCCGGCCACTCCCTCTTCTCCCCTCTCCCATCGGGCAAGAGGTACAGAAGTGTGAAACGCACACCTCCAGATTCACGGACAGTTTCTTCCCAGCTGTTATCAGGCAACTGAACCATCCTACCACAACCAGAGAGCAGGGCTGAACTACTATCCACTTCTTTGATGACCCTCGGACTATCTTCGGAGACCCTCGGAGTGTCTGAAACATTGCCCATTTCCTTCACTCCACAGATGCTGCCTGACCCGCTGAGTTACTCCAGCACTCTGTGAAACGTCACCTATCCATGTTCCCCACAGATGCTGCCTGACCCGCTGAGTTACTCCAGCACTCTGTGAAACGTCACCTATCCATGTTCCCCACCGAGTGCTGCCCTGACCCACTGAGTTACTCCAGCACTCTGTGAAACGTCACCTATCCATGTTCTCCACAGATGCTGCCTGACCCGCTGAGTTACTCCAGCACTCTGTCTACCTCGGACTCTCTTTGACTGGAGATAGACACAAAGTGCTGGAGTAACTCAGCAGGACTGGCAGCACCTCTGGAGAGAAGGAACGGGTGACGTTTCGGGTCGAGACCCTTCGTCAGGCTGATGTCAGTGGAGAGGGAGATGCATAGATAAGGAAGTGTAAGGTGTGAAAACAGGACAAAGGGAATGGAGATGAAGGAACATGTAGAACAGATCCGACCAGGGACAGTTTCATCCCAGCAACTGAATCATCCTACCACAACCAGCGAGCGGTCCTGAGCTACTATCTACCTCTTTGATGACCCTCGGACTATCCTTGATCGGACTTTCCCTTATTCTCTTACCCTGTATCTGTACACTGTGAACAGCTCGATTGTAATCATGTGTTGTCTTCCCGCTGACTGGGTAGCGCGCAACAAAAGCTTTTCACTGTACCTCGGGACACGTGACAATAAAGTAAACTGAGTGAACTGAACAAGAACAGGCCCTTCGGCCCACAATGTCTGTGCGACCATGATGCCCAGACTAGCTCCTACATACCAGCAAGTGATCCATATCCCCCCATTCCCTGCAAATCGATGTGCCTATCCAAGGGACTCTTAAACGCCACTCACCACCACCCCTGGCAGCGCGTTCTAGGCCCCCTCCACCCTCTGTGAGATCAAAAACCTGCCCCACACATCTCCTTTAAACTCTGCCCCGCTCAGCTTAAAGCGGTGACCTCCAGGATTTGATATTTCCATCTTGGGGGCAAGATTCTGTCTAACCTAGAAACATAGAACGCAGAACTGTGCAGCACAAGAACAGGCCCTTCGGCCCACAAACTCTGTGCTGGACATGATGCCAAGTTAAACTGATCTCATCTGCCTGTACATGATACATATCCCTCAGTTCCCTGCATCTCCATGTGCCCATCATAGAAACATAGACAATAGGTGCAGGAGGAGGCCATTCGGCCCTTCGAGCCAGCACCGCCATTCATTGTGATCATGGCTGATCGCCTCCAATCAATTTTTTTTTTTTTGTCTCTTTTTTTTGTAAAATATTTTTATTAGAAGTAATTACATATTAAGAAGAAATATAAAATCCAATTAAGACAAAAGAAAATATTACCGTCACATACATTCTTAATATTTTTAAAATTTACAATCAATCTTATTTGTACTTCTATAATTTCTTTTTTATTTTATAAGTAGGAAATATAACCATATAACATATAACCATATAACAATTACAGCACGGAAACAGGCCCTCTCGGCCCTTCCAGTCCGTGCCGACCATTTGTTTTCCCCTAGTCCCATCTACCTGCACTCAGACCATACCCCTCCATTCCCTTCACGTCCATATACCTATCCACTTTACTTTTAAATGTTAAAATCGATCCTGCCTCCACCACTTCTGCTGGAAGCTGATTCCACACAGCCACCACCCTCTGAGTAAAGAAGTTCCCCCTCACGTTACCCCGAAACCTCTGTCCCTTAATTCTCATGTCATGCCCTCTTGTTTGAATCTTCCCTACCCTCAATGGGAAAAACGTATCCACGTCAACTCTGTCTATCCCTTTCATCATTTTAAAGACCTCAATCAAGTCCCCCCTTAACCTTCTGCGCTCCAAAGAATAAAGACCTAACTTGTTCAACCTTTCTCTGTAACATAGTTGCTGGAACCCTGGCAACATTCTAGTAAATCTCCTCTGTACTCTCTCTATTTTGTTGACATAAATATAAGAAGAAAAAGTGGAAAAAAAAGAGATAAGCTAATTGAGTGGAGTATTAAACAAGATATTCTTAATTGGAGACATATTTATGATCTATTGTCTATAATTCTTCATCTATTCATACAAATGCCTCTTAAAACTCCACTATCGTATCACCGTCTGCCACCACCCCTGGCAGCGCGTTCCCACACCCCCCCCCACCCCCCCCCCCCCCGCTGGATCAAAGACATGCCCCACACATCTCCTTTCAACTTTGCCCCTCTCAGCTTAAAAGCCAAGCCCTCTACTATTTGATATTTCAATCTTGGGCAAACGATCCTGTCTCCGATATCAGTGCATTTATATTTAGTTTCATGAGCTTGGGTTGCCTCAAAGATCAAAAAGCAGAGCTTTAAGGTGAGAGGATCAGATTAAAATAGAGATAAATACAATCCTGTCAAACTCCAGTACAGTAGGTAGAGCAAAGGAGATGATACAGAGTGCAGGATATAGTTCTCAGCATTGCAGCGCACCAGTTCCAGAGACAAAGTCCAATGTCCGCAATGGGGTAGAGGTGAATCGGACAGTGCCCCAGCTTGTGGAAGGGCCGTTCAGAAGCCTGATAGACAATAACCAATAGGTGCAGGAGGAGGCCATTCGGCCCTTCATTCGGCCCAGCACCGCCATTCAATGTGATCATGGCTGATCATCCCCAATCAGTACCCCGTTCCTGCCTTCTCCCCATATCCCCTGACTCCGCTATCTTTAAGAGTATCTAACTCTCTCTTGAAAGCATCCAGAGAAACGGCCCCCACCGCCCTCTGTGGCAGAGAATTCCTCAGAATCACAACTCTCTGGGTGAAAAAGTATTTCCTCATTTCCGTTCTAAATGGCTTACCTCTTATTCTTAAATTGTGGCCCCGGGTTCTGGACTCCCCCAACATCGGGAACATGTTTCCTGCCTCTAGCGTGTCCAAACCCTTAATAATCTTATATGTTTCAATGAGACCACCTCTCATCTTTCTAAACTCCAGAGTATACAAGCCCAGCTGCTCCATTCTCTCAGCGTATGACAGTCCCGCCATCCCGGGAAATAACCTGGTGAACCTACGCTGCACTCCCTCAATAGCAAGAATGTCCTTCCTCAAATACGGAGACCAAAGCAGCACACAATACTCCAGGTGTGGTCTCACCAGGGCCCTGTACAACTGCAGAAGGACCTCTTTGCTCCTATACTCAACTCCTCTCGTTATGAAGGGCAGCGTGCCATTCGCTTTCTTCACTGCCTGCTGTACCTGCATGCTTACTTTCAGTGACTGATGAACAAGGACCCCCAGATCCCGTTGTACTTCCCCTTTTCCCAACTTGACGGCATTTAGTCGGTAATCTACCTCCCCGTATCAGAGGGGAAGAAGCTGTTCCTGAGTCTGGTGGTGCGCGCTTTCAAGCTTCTGTACCTTCTGCCGGACGGGAGCGGGGAGAAGAAGGGATGACCGGGATGGGACAAGTCTTTTTTTCTACATTCAGTTTAGTTTATTGTCACGTGTGCTGAGGTACAGCGCTAACCAATCAGCGGAAAGACAACACGTGATTACAATGGATCCCCTTACAGTGTACAGATACATGACACGGGAATAACGTTTAGCGCAAGGTCAAGCCCGCAAAGTCCGGACAAGGATGGTCCGGGGGTCACCAATGAGGTAGATAGTGGTTCAGCACTGAAGTATCTTTGATGATGTCGGCTGCTTTCCCGAGGCAGCGTGAAGTGTAGATGAGGTCAGTGGCGGGAGTCTGGTCTGTGTGATGGCCTGGGCTACATCCACAAAGCTCTGCAAGTTCTTGCGATCATGAGGTCACAAGGAACAGGAGTAGAATGAGGCCATTCGGCCCATCAAGTCTACTCTGCCATTCAATCATGGCTGATCTATCTCTCCCTCCTAACCCCATTCTCCTGCCTTCTCCCCATAACCCCTGACACCCGTACTAATCAAGAATCTGTTCATCTCCGCCATAAAAATATCCACTGACTTGGCCTCCACAGCCGTCTGTGGCAAAGAATTCCACAGATTCACCACCCTCTGACTAAAGGAATTTCTCATCTGCTTCCTAAAGGAACGTCCTTTAATCCTGACGCTGTGACCCTCTGGTCCTAGACTCTCCCACTAGTGGAAACATCCTCTCCATATAACCATATAACCATATAACCATATAACAATTACAGCACGGAAACAAGCCCTCTCGACCCTTCCAGTCCGTGCCGACCATTTGTTTTCCCCTAGTCCCATCTACCTGCACTCAGACCATACCCTTCACGTCCATATACCTATCCACTTTACTCTTAAATGTTAAAATCGATCCTGCCTCCACCACTTCTGCTGGAAGCTGATTCCACACAGCCACCACCCTCTGAGTAAAGAAGTTCCCCCTCACGTTACCCCGAAACCTCTGTCCCTTAATTCTCATGTCATGCCCTCTTGTTTGAATCTTCCCTACCCTCAATGGGAAAAACGTATCCACGTCAACTCTGTCTATCCCATTTCATCATTTAAAGACCTCAATCAAGTCCCCCCTTAACCTTCTGCGCTCCAAAGAATAAAGACCTAACTTGTTCAACCTTCTCTGTAACATAGTTGCTGGAACCCTGGCAACATTCAGTAATCTCCTCTGTACTCTCTCTATTTTGTTGACATCCTCCTATAACTAGGCGACCAAAATTGTACACCATACTCCAGAATTGGGGTCTTACCAATGCCTTGTACAATTTTAACATTACTTCCCTACTCCCTATATTCAATGCTCTGATTATAAAGGCCAGCACACCAAAGGCTTTCTTTACCACCCTATCTACATGCGATTCCACCTTCAGGGAACTATGCACAGTTATTCCTAGATCCCTCTGTTCCACAGCATTCCTCAATTCCCTACCATTTACCATGTACGTCCTATTTTGATTTGTCCTGCCAAGATGTAGCACTTCACACTTATCAGCATTAAACTCCATCTGCCATCTTTCAGCCACTTTTCCAAATGGCCCAAATCTCTCTTAGACTTGAAAATCTACTTCATTAACCACAACACCACCTAATCTTAGTATCATCTGCATACTTACTTATCCAATTTTCCACCCCATCATCCAGATCACTGATGTACAATGACAAAACAACAGTGGACCCCAACACAGATCCTGAGGCACCCCACTGGTCACCTGCTTCCAACCTGACAAACAGCCATCCACCATTACTCTCTGACATCTCCCATTCAGCCAACTGTTGAATCCATCTTGCTACTCCGCCATTAACACCCAAGATTGAACCTTCTTAACCAACCTTCCATGGGGAAACCTGTCAAAGGCCTTACTGAAATCCATATAGACAACATCCACTGCTTTAACCCTCATCAATTTCCCTAGTTACCGCTTCAAAAAAAAATTCAAGAAGGTTTTGTCAAACATGACCTTCCAGCACAAATCCATGTTGACTGTTCCCTGATCAGACCCTGTTTATCCAGATGCTTATATATATTATCTCTAATAACCGTTCCATTAATTTGCCCTCCACTGACAGTCAAACTAATAGGTCTATAATTGCTAGGTTTATTCTTTGAACCCTTTTAAAAAACAATGGAACAACATGCGCAGTAGCCAATCCTCCGGCACTATTCCCGTTTCTAATGACATTTGAAATATTTCTGTCATAGCTCCTGCTATTTCTACACTAACTTCCCTCAATGTCCTAGGGAATATCCTGTCAGGACCTGGAGACTTATCCACTTTTATATTTTTCAAAAGTGTCAGTACTTCCTCCTCTTTGAATCTCATAGTTTCCATAGCTACTCTACTCTTTCCCCTTAACTCACCGAGTTCAATATCCTTCTCCTTGGTGAATACCGAAGAAAAGAAATTGTTCAATATCTCCCCCATCTCCATGTACCTGTCCAACTGTTTCTTAAACGTTGGGATAGTCCCAGCCTCAAATACCTCCTCTGGCAGCTCGTTCCATGCACCCACCACCCTCGGTGTGCAAAAGGTATCCCTCAGATTCCTATTAAATCTTTTCCCCTTCACCTTAAACCTATGTCGTCTGGTCCTCGGTTCCCCTACTCTGGGCAAGAGACTCTGTGCGGCTACCCGATCTATTCCTCTCATGATGTTGTACACCTCTATAAGATCACCCCTCATCCTCCTGCGCTCCAAGGAATAGAGACCCAGCCTACTCAACCTCTCCCTATAGCTCAGGCCCTCTAGTCCTGGCAACAGTGTGGCACAGAGGCGCAGCGATAGAGTTGCTGCCTTATAGCGCTTGCAGCGCCAGAGACCCGGGTTCCATCCCGACTTCGGGCGCCGTCTGTACGGAGTTTGTACGTTCTCCCCGTGACCTGCGTGGGTTTTCTCCCAGATCTTCGGTTTCCTCCCACACTCCAAAGACGTGCAGGTTTGCAGGTTAATTGGCTTGGTGTAAATGTAAAAATTGTCCCTGGTGGGTGTAGGATAGTGTTAGTGTGCGGGGATCGCTGGTCGGTGCGGTCTCAGTGGGCTGAAGGGCCTGTTTCCGCGCTGTATCTCTAAACTAAACTAAACATCCTCATAAATGCCGGCTTTATCAGTATGAAAACACAATGAATTTGTGGAATTCCCTGCCACAGAGGGCAGTGGAGGCCAAGTCACTGGATGGATTTAAGAGAGAGTTAGATAGAGCTCTAGTGGCTAGTGGAGCCAAGGGATATGGGGAGAAGGCAGGCACGGGTTATTGATTGTGGATGTACAGCCGTGATCGCAACGAACGGTGCTGGCTCGAAGGGCCGAATGGCCTCCTCCTGCACCTATTTTCTATGTTTCTATGTTTCTATGAAATCTCCAGTTTCAGGGACAGTTTTGTCCCAGCTGTTATCAGGCAACTGAACCGTCCTATCACCAACTAGAGAGTGGTCCTGACCTCCCATCCACCTCATTGGAGACCCTTGAACTATCTTTAATGGGACTTTACTGGACTTTATATCTTGCACTAATGTCATACCTGTTTCTTGGTTTCTTAATCGTCCAGAATATTCCAAATTGGAATTTAAAACTGGAGGTGGGAAGTAGACATGATTACAACCAAGCCATCTACAGTCTACAGATACTGGACAATCTTATCGCAGCCTGGATAGCACGCAACAAAAAATACTCCAATGCAGTCTCACCAGCACCTTGTAAAGCAACAGCATGGCATTGTAGGATTTTTTGTATTCTAGGAATAAATGCTGGAAATTATCTTATTTATTAATTCACTGATTCTCGATTCCCCTACTCTGGGTAAAAGCTTCTGTTGGACAAATGTTCCCGATGTTGGGGGAGTCCAGAACCAGGGCTCACAGTTTAAGAATAAGGGGTAGGCCATTTAGGACTGAGATGAAGAAAAACCTCTTCACCCAGAGAGTTGTGAGTCTGTGGAATTAGGCAATAGACAATAGACGATAGGTGCAGGAGTAGGCCATTCGGCCCTTCGAGCCAGCACCGCCATTCACTGTGATCATGGCTGATCATCCCCAATCAGTACCCCGTTCCTGCCTTCTCCCCATATCTCCTGACTCCGCTATCTTTAAGAGCCCTATCTAGCTCTCTCTTGAAAGCATCCAGAGAATTGGACTCCACTGTCTTCTGAGGCAGAGAATTCCACAGACTCACCACTCTCTGTGTGAAAATGTTTTCCTCATCTCTGTTCTAAATGGCTTACCCCTTATTCTTAAACTGTGGCCCCTGGTTCTGGACTCTCCCAACATTGGGAACATGTTTCCTGCCTCTAGCGTGTCCAATCCCTTAATAATATTACATGTTTCAATAAAATCCCTTCTCATCCTTCTAAATTCCAGTGTGTACAAGCCCAGTCGCTCCATTCTTTCAGCATATGACAGTCCCGCCATCCCAGGAATTAACCTTGTAAACCTACGCTGCACTCCCTCAATAGCAAGAATGTCCTTCCTCAAATTAGGGGACCAAAACTACACACAATACTCCAGGCGTGGTCTCACTAGGGCTCTGTACAACTGCAGAAGGACCTCTTTGCTCCTATACTCAACTCCTCTTGTTATAAAGGCCAACATGCCATTCGCTTTCTTCACTGCCTGCTGTACCTGCATGCTTACTTTCATAGACTGATGAACAAGGACCCCCAGATCCCGTTGTACTTCCCCTTTTCCCAACTTGACACCATTTAGATAGTAATCTGCCTTCCTGTTTTTGCCACCAAGGTGGATAACCTCACATTTATCCGCATTAATCTTCATCTGCCATGCATCTGCCCACTCCCCCAACCTGTCCAAGTCACCCTGCATTCTCATAGCATCCTCCTCACAGTTCACACTGCCACCCAGCTTTGTGTCATCTGCAAATTTGCTAATGTTACTTTAAATCCCTTCATCTAAATCAATGATGTATATTGTAAATAGCTGCGGTCCCAGCACCGAGCCTTGCGGTACCCCACTAGTCACTGCCTGCCATTCTGAAAGGGACCCGTTAATCCCTACTCTTTGTTTCCTGTCTGCCAACCACTTCTCTATCCATGTCAGCACTCTACCCCCAATACCATGTGCCCTAATTTTGCCCACTAATCTCCAATGTGGGACCTTATCAAATGGGCTTTCTGAAAGTCCAGGTACACTACATCCACTGGCTCTCCTTTATCCACTTTACTTGTTACATCCTCAAATAATTCCAGAAGATTAGTCGAGCATGATTTCCCCTTCGTAAATCCATGCTGACTCGGACCGATCCTGTTACTGTTATCCAAATGTGCGGCTATCTCAGCTTTTATAATTGACTCCAGCATCTTCTCCCCACCACTGATTCACTGCCGCAGAAGGCAGTGGAGGACAATTCACTGGATGTTTTCAAGAGAGAGTTATGGGGCTGTCCCACTGTACGAGCTAATCCAAGATTTCTCCCGACTTTACCCTGATTCGAACTCGGAGATTTATGGTAATGGCCACTCGTAGGTACTCGGGGCTCTCGTGGACATTTTTCAACATTTTGAAAAATCTTCACGAGTCTTCCCGAGCTCACCGCGTTTCCCGAGTACCTGCCGTTAGCGTTACGAGCCGCTAAGAGACATCGCCGAGCTCCGACGTACCCGTAACGTACATTCTACGTGCTTACCACGAGTTTGATTTTTTAAAAACTTGGCAGAGCTCTTGGGTAAACTCGTACAGTGGGACAGACCCTTTAGATTTAGCTCTTAGGGCTAACAGAATCAAGGGATATGGGGAGAAGGCAGGAACGGTGGTACTGATTTTGGATGATCAGCCATGATCATATTGAACAGAGGTGCTGCCTCGAAGGGTCGAATGGCCAACTCCTGCACCTACTTTCTATCTTACATCCCTGTTTTTGCATTCTCCTACTCTGTGTAAAAACCCTCTGCATTTACTATGTCTCTCTGTGGGGCAGGAGGATGAGGGGTGATCTTGTACAGCTCCTGCCTGCCCGCCATCTCCCTATAGCTCAGGCACTCGGGTCCTGGCAACATCCTCGAAAAATCTTCCCTGCACCCACCCCAGTACATGTACCAACACAAAAACGAAACTTAAAACTAAAGTACCTTGGTACACGAGACAATGATAACGGAATCCGGACCGAACTGGACCTCTACAAAATCGAAATGAATGGGAAAAAAACGCAAGCTCTGTCTACAAACACCGGATATTATCTTCTGTGGCCTCTTCATCAATGTATTTTGTTCACAATTACACGCCCTTGATTCCAGATCTACAAGTGTGAAAACGCACGCCTCCAGATTCAGGAACAGTTTCTTCCCAGCTGTTATTAGCAACGGAACCGTCCTACCACAACCAGAGAGAGGTCCTGAACTACTATCTACCTCATTGGACGATCTCTAATCGGACTTTACTGCACTGTACCTTGCACTAAACGTTATCCCCTTTATCCTGTATCTGTATACTAAGGATGGGTTGAATGTAATCATGTGTAGCCTTTCTACTGACTGGAATAAGTGTAAACTGTCCCTGGTGTGTGTGGGATAGTGCTAGTGTGCGGGGATCGCTGGTCGGTGCCGACTCGCTGGGCCAAAGAGCCTGTGTCCGTACTGTATCTCTAAATTAATGTGCAAAAAAGGAATTTCACGGCAACAGGTTACAAGGAACAATTCTGAATAAAGTTCATTTTGGACGTGTCAAACCAAACACACACCTCCAGATTCAGGAACAGTTTCTTCCCAGCTGTTATCAGGCAACTGAATCATCCTACCAACAACTAGAGGGCGGTTCTTAACTACTATCTACCTCTTTGGTGACCCTCAGACTATCCATGATCGGACGTTGCTGGCTTCACCTTGCACTAAGCGTTATTCCCTTATCCTGTATCTGTACACTGTGGACGGCTCGATTGTAATCATGTGTTGTCTTTCCGCTGACTGGTTAGCACGCAACAAAAGCTTTTCACTGTACCTCGGTAAACTAAACTCAACTAAAAAAACTCCCTCGGTACAGGTGAAAATATTAAACAACTCTGGACTAAATTTGTTATCACTGCTTCCACAGCCAACAACGGACCATTGTGGGCTCCACCGTTCCTTGGGCTTTGGTGCCGGCTCTGATTTGTTCTGAACTTTTCCATATCTCTGGATTCCCTCTCCTCTGACCCTCGGTCTGAAGAAGGGTCTCGACCCGAAACGTCACCTATTCGCCCAGAGGCGATACAGCGGCAGAGTTGCTACCTCACGGCGCCAGAGACCCCGGTTCGGTCCTGACTACGCGCGGGCTGCCTGTACGTAGTTTTACATTCTCTCCGTGACCCGCGTGGCTTTTCTCTGGGAGCTCCGGTTTCCTCCCACACTCCAAAGACGCGCAGGTTTGACGGTTACTTGGCGCTGGTGAAATTGTGAAATTGTCCCTCGTGTGTAGGATAGCGCCTGTGTACAGGGCGATCGCTGGTCGGCGCGCACACGGTGTGACAAGGGACCCGTTTCCACGCTGTCTCTCTAAACTAAACTAAAAGATGCTGCCTGACCCGCTGAGTTACTCCAGCATTTTGTGTCCAACTTAGATAAACTAGACGTCCACAAACCATAAATTAACACGGGGAAACCGTATAAATTACGCACAGACAGCACCCATAGTCAGAATCGAACCCGGGTCTCTGGCACTGTGAGGCAGCAACTCTACCGCTACGCCACCGTGCCGCTCTCAGTCTGACGAAGGGTCTCGACCCTGAAACGCCTCCTGTCCGTGTTCTCCACAGATGCTGCCTGACCCACTGAGTTACTCCAGCACTCTGTGAAACGTCACCTATCCATGTTCTCCACAGATGCTGCCTGACCCGCTGAGTTACTCCAGCACTCTGTGAAACGTCACCTATCCGTGTTCTCCACAGATGCTGCCTGACCCACTGAGTTACTCTAGCACTCTGTGAAACGTCACCTATCCATGTTCTCCACAGATGCTGCCTGACCCGCTGAGTTACTCCAGCACTCTGTGAAACGTCACCTATCCATGTTCTCCACAGATGCTGCCTGACCGCTGAGTTACTCCAGCCACTCTGTGAAACGTCACCTATCCATGTTCCCCACAGATGCTGCCTGACCCGCTGAGTTACTCCAGCACTCTGCGAAACGTCACCTATCCATGTTTGCATCCGCTTGAACAGATGCTGCCCCACAGATGACCCGCTGAGTTACTCCAGCACTCTGTGAAACGTCACCTATCCATGTTCCCCACAGATGCTGCCTGACCCGCTGAGTTACTCCAGCACTCTGTGAAACGTCACCTATCCATGTTCTCCACAGATGCTGCCTGACCCGCTGAGTTACTCCAGCACTCGTGAAACGTCACCTATCCATGTTCTCCACAGATGCTGCCTGACCCGCTGAGTTACTCCAGCACTCTGTGAAACGTCACCTATCCATGTTCCCCACAGATGCTGCCTGACCCGCTGAGTTACCTCAATCTATTTATTACATCTGACAATTAAATGCTCTTGACTCGTGAACCACAGCTCTCAGCACAGTAGCTGCAGTCATATTGATCAGACGGCAATAAAGGCAGCAATGAACTCCCACGGTCCAGCTTGGGAAGCAGTGCGGTTACTGTACAAGCAGTAGCCTGATGTGTGCACAGGTCCCATGAGAAACTCATTCAAACACAGTTCCTCAAAACCTCACCATAAATTCATAAAATGAGAGGGGCTGCAAATTCAATAGACAATAGACAATAGGTGCAGGAGTAGGCCATTTGGCCCTTTGAGCCAGCACCGCCATTCAATGTGATCATGGCTGATCATCCCCAATCAGTACCCCGTTCCTGCCTTCTCCCCATATCCCCTGACTCCGCTATTTTTAAGAGCCCTATCTAGCTCTCTCTTGAAAGCATCCAGAGAACCTGCCTCCACCGCCCTCTGAGGCAGAGAATTCCACAGACTCACCACTCTCTGTGAGAAAAAGTGTTTCCTCATCTCCGTTCTAATGGCTTACTCTCTTATTCCCTTAAAACAGTGGCCCCTGGTTCTGGACTCCCCAAAACATCGGGAACATGTTTCCTGCCTCTAGCGCGTCCAAGCCCTTAACAATCTTATATGTTTCAATGATATATCCTCTCATCCTTCTAAACTCCAGAGTGTACAATCCCAGCTGCTCCATTCTCTCAGCATATGACAGTCCCGCCATCCCGGGAATTAACCTTGTAAACCTGCGCTGCACTCCCTCAATAGCAAGAATGTCCTTCCTCAAATTAGGGGACCAAAACTGCACACAGTACTCCAGGTGTGGTCTCACTAGGGTCCTGTACAACTGCAAAAGGACCTCTTTGCTCCTATTTTCGATTCCTCTTGTTATAAAGGCCAACATGCCATTCGCTTTCTTCACTGCCTGCTGTACCTGCACGCTTACTTTCATAGACGAATGTACAAGGATTCAATCATGGCGCAGCGGGTAGAGCTGCTGCCTCACGGCGCTGGAGACTCGGGTTCCATCCCGACTACGGGCGCTGTCTGTACGGAGTTTGTACGTCCTCCCCGTGACCTGCGTGGGTTTTCTCCGGGTGCTCCGGTTTCCTCCCACACTCCAAAGACGTGCGGGTTTGTAGGTTAATTGCCTTCTGTAAGATTATAAACTGTCTCCAGTGTGTGTGTGTGTGTGTAGGATGGTGTTGGCGTACAATAGACAATCGACACCAGAAAACAGATCGCCAACAGACGGGGCGATCGCTGGTCGGCACAGACTCGGTGGGTCGAAGGGCCTGTTTCCACGCAGCACCTCTAAAGTTTAAAGTCTGATGCATTTTTAGATTTTCATTAAATTATGTTATGTGCATGTTCGTGGAACAATTATGGCATGTGTCATTTTAATAGTCGCAGTCACAATTTATTAAATAAAATTGCAGATTTTGTCATTTGCTTCTTCATGTACAACATTATTTCCTAATAGCAAATAATTTTCACAGGATAACAATCATCCATTAAAGAGGGTGCAAAGAAAAGCTAGAGTGCTCTAAATCTAGCTCAAAATATCATTTCTGTGAATCATTTGGAATAGCAATTAGTTCCATAGCCGTAAACCACTACTGTGGAAATGTGCAAGACATTTAGTTTAGGTTTGCTTAGAGTCACAGCGTGGAAACAGGCCCTTCGGCCCTCCGAAACTGTCCTGACCAGCGATTGCCCCGTACACTAGCGCTAACCTACCTACACACACCAAGGTCAATTTACAGAACCCAATTAACCTACAAACCCGCACGTCTTTGGAGTGTGGGAGGAAACCAAAGATCTCGGAGAAAACCCGCGCAGGTCACGGGGAGAACGTGCAAACTCCGTACAGACAGCACCCGTAGCCAGGATGGAACCCGGGTCTCTGGCGCTGTGAGGCAGCAGCTCTACCGCTGCGCCAGAGACCCGGTTTCCATTTTGGTCATTGCCACTGACACACTACACTGCCTTTCAATATTAGTTTCTGATCTGATTACAAAAGTACAAATAATTGTCCAAGCAGGGTCTTCCGCTTGTCCTGTTCCCAGCGTTTGTCGGCGCTGGGCCTGTACTCGCTGGAGTTTAGAAGGATGAGGGGGGGGGACCACATTGAAACTTACAGAATAGTGAAAGGCCTGGATAGAGTGGATGTGGAGAGGATGTTTCCACTAGTGGGAGAGTCTAGGACCAGAGGGCACAGCCTCAGAATTAAAGGACGTCCCTTTAGGAAGGAGATGAGGAGGAATTTCTTCAATCAGAGGGTGGTGAATCTGTGGAATTCCTGGCCACAAAAGGCGGGGGAGGCCAAGTCAATGGATATTTTAAAGGCAGAGATTGATTCTTGATTAGTGCGGGTGTCAGGGGTTATGGGGAGGAGGCAGGAGGATGGGGTTAGGAGGGAGAGATAGATCAGCCATGATTGAAAGGTGGAGTAGACTTGATGGGCCGAATGGCCTAATTCTGCTCCGATTACTTATGCGCATGAACTATCCTACACACACTAGGGACAATTTACCGAAGCCAATTAACCTACAAACAGGCATGTCTTTGGAGGGTGCGAGGAAACCGGAGCACCCGGAGGAAACCCACGCGGGTCACGGGGAGAACGTGCAAACTCCATACAGACAGCAGCCGTAATCAGGATGGAACGCGGGACCCTGCCGCGGTGAGGCAGCGACTCCACCGCTGCGCCACCGTGCCGGCCAAACTAGCGTTCTCCCGTACTGTTGTGAGGCTAACTAAATTTATAGCTCCACAATTTCTCTCTCCTCCTCTCCCTGCCCCCCCCCCCACCCCACCCCACCCCCACACACACACCCTTCCTTCAGAAGGTCATAAGTGATAGGAGCAGAATTAGGCCATTCGGCCCATCAGGTTTACTCTGCCGTTCAATCTATTACTCCCTCTCCACCCCATTCTCCTGCCTTCGCCCCACAAGCCCTTCTTAAAGAGTTAAGTCGCCTTCCAGTCAGTGTGGACCAGTGTGGACGCTGTGGAATCTGCTGCAATGACAGTCAATGCATCCGCTATCACCATACATGGCTCTTTCATAACCCTAGGGTTCAGATCTTTAGGACCTGGGAACCTATAGGTTATCCCGTTGCCAGGGAGAGAGATGGAGTCAGGTACGCTGGCGGCATGTAGGTTGACAGCACTGGAGCGTCTGTCGGCGCTGGGCCTGTACTCGCTGGAGTTTAGAAGGATGAGGGGGATTAGCGAGCCTTCCTTGTCGGATTCACCGTGGGTGGTGAATCTGTGGGATTCTTTGCCGCAGACGGATGTGGAGGCCACAAGTCAGTGGATATTTTTAAGGCAGAGATAGATAGATTCTTGATTAGTGCTTGACGGGTGTCAGGGGTTATAGGGAGAAGGCAGGAGAATGGGGTTAGGAGGGAGAGATAGATCAGCCATGACTGAATGGTGGAGGAGACTTAGAAACATAGAAACATAGAAAATAGGTGCAGGAGGAGGCCATTCGGCCCTTCGAGCCAGCACCGCCATTCATTGTGATCATGGCTGATCATTCCCAATCAATAACCCGTGCCTGCCTTCTCCCCATATCCCTTGATTCCACTAGCCCCTAGAGCTCTATCTAACTCTCTTAAATCCATCCAGTGATTTGGCCCCCACTGGCAGGGAACTCCACAAATTCACAACTCTCTGGGTAAAAAAGCTTTTTCTCTTCTTAGTCTTAAATGACCCCCCCTTTATTCTAAGACTGTGGCCCCTGGTTCTGGACTCGCCCAACATTGGGAACATTTTTCCAGAATCTAGCTTGTCCGGTCCTTTTATAATTTTATATGTTTCTATAAGACTTGATGGGCTGAATGGCCGAATACTACTCCTATCACTTATGATCTTATTATTTAAGAGGCTTTTAGGTAGCCTCCCGGCCCCCCCAATTTCATGGCACCATAATGTTTGGGACACATGGCTTCACAGGTGTTTGTAATTGCTCAGGTGTGTTTAATTGCCCCCTATATGCAGGTATAAGAGAGCTCTCAGCACCTAGTCTTTCCATCACCTTTTGAAACTTGTATTGCCGTTTATCAACATGAGGACCAAAGTTGTGCCAATGAAAGTCAAAGAAGCCATAATGAGACTGAGAAACGAGAATAAAACTGTTAGAGACATCGGCCAAGCCTTAGGCTTATCAAAATCAACTGTTTGGAACATCATTAAGAAGAAAGAGAGCACTGGTGAGCTTACTAATAGCAAATGGACTGGCAGGCCAAGGAAGACCTCCACAGCTGATGACAGAAGAATTCTCTCTATAATAAAGAAAAATCCCCTGTCCGACAGATCAGAAACACTCTTCAGGAGTGGATTTGTCAATGACCACTGTCCGCACAAGACTTCATGAACAGAAAGTTACTTCCAGGAAACATGCAAAAACTGTTTATGGAACGACGGGGTGGGTATAACTTGAGAGGGGAACATAATTTTAAAAAAAACTCAATGAACAACTCTTAAAAGTATGTGCATAGCAATCTGTGGGGTGGATTTGTGAAAAGGTCTAAAACTTAGTGCAAACATAATTCAGTTTAAAAGGGATGGACATAAACAATTTTTTTTTAAAAAGGATATTGGGATGAGCAGAGGTGATTGTGAGTGGGATATTTGTTATACTGGTTGTAATGGGAAGGGTGATGGGTTGTATATATGACTAAGAGATACTGTACAGTATACTATATACAGTATATTCTCTTTTTTTGTATGGCTTTGTAAATATTTGATTAGTGTATAAATGTAAATAATTTGGTGTACATATAGCTGCTGGTGTACATATAGCTGCTAAATCTGTATAAGATAATTATAAGCAGCTGAATAAGGGGTGGGAATGAATCAGCTTTGGTTTCTTCCTGCTCCTTTTTGGACATATACGGGTTAATTTATTTATAAATACTGTTTATGACACACTGTAAATATTCTAGTTTTGTTTTGTGTATGATGTTTCACACTTGCTTTTTATTCTGTTCGAAATAAAGAATTAAAAAACAAAATACAGAGGCTACACTGCAAGATGCAAACCACTTGTTAGCCTCAAAAATAGGATGGCCAGGTTACAGTTTGCCAAGAAGGACTTAAAAGAGCAACCACAGTTCTGGAAAAAGGTCTTGTGGACAGATGAGACGAAGATTACCATATCAGAGTGATGGCAAGAGCAAAGTATGGAGGAGAGAAGGAACTGCCCAAGATCCAAGCATATCACCTCATCTGTGGAACATGGTGGTGGGGGTGTTATGGCCTGGGCATGTATGGCTGCTGAAGGTACTGGCACATTATCTCCGTTGATGATACAACTGCTGATGGTAAGTAAGTATAATGAATTCTGAAGTGTATAGACACATCCTATCTGCTCACATTCAAACACATGCCAAAAACTCATTGGCCGGCGTTTATTCTACAGCAAGACAATGATCCCAAACATACTGCTAAAGCAACAAAGGAGTTTTCAAAGCTAAAAAATGGTCGATTCTTGAGTGGCCAAGTCAATGACTCAAATCTCTGAACCCAATTGATGCATGCCTTTTATATGCTGAAGAGAAAACTGAAGGGGACTAGCCCCAAAACAAGCAGAAGCTAAAATGGTGGCTGCAATACAGGCCTGGCAGAGCATCACCAAGAAGACACCCAGCAACTGTGATGTCCATGATCGCAGACTTCAAGCAGTCATTGAATGCAAAGTATATGCAACAAAATACTAAACATGACTACTTTCATTTACATGTCATTGCTGTGTCCCAAACATTATGGTGCCCTGAAATGGGGGGGACTATGTATATTATTGCTGTGTTCTCTACAAGGTGAAGCCAAAATGTATAAAAATTGCCTTTATTAAAATCTGACAATGTGCACTTTAACCACATGTGATTTTTTTTCTATTACAAATCTCAAATTGTGGAGTACAGAGGCAAATAAATAAATGCTGGGTCTTTGTCCCAAACATTATGGAGGGCGCTGTACGTTTACCAAGACACAAAACCGGTTTGAAGAAGGGTCCTGACTTGAAACCTCACGCACACCTGCATAGGTCAGGTTTGGAGGGATGCGGGTGAAACGCAGGCAGGTGGCACGTGTAGATGGGACACGTTGGACAGTGCGGGCAAGGTGGGCCGGAGGGCCTGTTTCTACACTGTGACACTGTAGAAAGGTGACTCTGACTGCCAACTCTCTCATTTGCATCTCACCTTTTCCAATGCCAGCATTAGCAGAGGGACCCCTTCCCCTGCAACCTCAGGAGATGCAGCACCTGTCCCTATACACCCCCCCCACCCCCGACTCAAACCAGGGACCCTGACAGTACTTTCAGGTGAGGCAGAGGTTCCCATGCACCTCCTCCAACCTCATCTACTGTGTCCTCTGTTCCAGGATTAGTTTAGTGACACAGCGTGGAAATGGGCCCTTCGGCCCACCGGGTCCGCACCGACCAGCGTTCCCCGCACACCAACGCTCTCCTACACACACACACACACACACACACACACACACACACACACACACACACACACACACACACACACACACACACACACACACACACAATGGATGATTTACATTTACACCAAGCCAAATAACCTACAAACCTGCACGTCTGTGGAGGAAACCGAAGATCTCGGAGAAAACCCACGCAGGTCACGGGGAGAACGTGCAAACTCCGCGCAGACAAGCACTCCACGGGTGTGGACTCCTGGGTATCGGCGAGACCAAGCGCAGGCTCTGCGATCGATTCACTGAACACCTCCGCTCAGTCCGCCTAAACCTACCTGATCTCCCGGTTGCTCAACACTTTAACTCCCCCTCCCATTCCCAATCTGACCTTTCTGTCCTGGGCCTCCTCCAGTGTCAGAGTGAGGCCCAGCGCAAATTGGAGGAGCAGCACCTCATATTCCGCTTGGGCAGTTTACACCCCAGCGGTATGAACATTGACTTCACCAACTCCAAGTAATCCTTGCTCTCCCTCTCTCTCCATCCCCTCCCCCATCCTAGTTCTGCGACTAGTTCTACTGTCCTCCTGATTGTATGTCCCGTTGTCACCTTCCCCTCAGCTAACAAAGGACCCTTCTACAATTTCTTGATCAACATCTGTTTAGATCTGCCATTTTCACACCTTACCCCTCCATATCTCTAGACTCCCTCTCCCATGACTCTCAGCCTGAAGAAGGGTCTCAACACGAAACGTCACCTATCCATGTTCTCCACAGATGCTGCCTGACCCGCTGAGTTACTCCAGCACTCTGTGAAACGTCACCTATCCATGTTCTCCACAGATGCTGCCTGACCCGCTGAGTTACTCCAGCACTCTGTGAAACGTCACCTATCCATGTTCTCCACAGATGCTGCCTGACCCGCTGAGTTACTCCAGCACCCTGTGAAACGTCACCTTTCCACGTTTCTCCACAGATGCTGCCTGACCCGCTGAGTTACTCCAGCACCCTGTGAAACATCACCTATCCGTGTTCCCCACAGATGCTGCCTTGACCCGCTGGAGTTACTCCAGCACTCTGTGAAACGTCACCTATCCATGTTCTCCACAGATGCTGCCTGACCCCTGAGTTACTCCAGCACTCTGTAAGAAACGTCACCTATCCATGTTCTCACAGATGCTGCCTGACCCGCTGAGTTACTCCAGCCACTCTGTGAAACGTCACCTATCCATGTTCTCCACAGATGCTGCCTGACCCGCTGAGTTACTCCAGCACTCTGTGAAACGTACCTATCCCATGTTCTCCACAGATGCTGCCTGACCCGCTGAGTTACTCCAGCACTCTGTGAAACGTCACCTATCCATGTTCTCCACAGATGCTGCCTGACCCGCTGAGTTACTCCAGCAGTCTGTGTCTGTCTTCTCCGCAGGGTCGGGTGGTTTGACTGACTACTGTACAAGCAAATTGCAGACAATTGTGGACGCAGCCCAGACCATCACACAAACCAACCTCCCTTCCATCGATTCCATCTACACCTCACACTGCCTCGGCAAGGCCAGCAGCATCATCAAGGACCAGTCTCACCCCGGCCGCTCTCTGTCACACCTGTGTGTGTGTGTGTGTGTGTGTGTGTCTGTGTGTATATGTCTGCAGTGAGTGTATAGTGTGTCTGTCTGTGTCTGTCTGTGTGTCTCTCTGTCTGTCCGTGTGTGTCTGTCAGTCTGCGTGTGGGTCTGTCAGTGTGTCTGTGTGTCTCTTTGTCTGTCCATGTCTGTCTGTGTGTGTGTTCTGTGTGTGTGTCTGTGTGTGTGTCTGTCCATAATGTGTATGTGTGTAGGTCAGTGTGTGTGTCTGTACATAATGTGTGTGTATGTATGTATGTGTGTGCATGTGTATTGTGTGTGTATGGTGTGTATGTGTGGTGTGCGTGTGTATTGTGTGTGTATGGTGTGTGGTATGTATGGCGTGTGTATGTGTGGTGTGTATGTGTGGTGTGCGTGTGTTATAGTGTGTGTGTGTGTATAGTGTGTGTGTGTGTGTGTGTGTGCATGTATGTGTGGTTGTGTGTGTATGGTGTGTGTGTATGTATGTGTGGGTGTGTGTGTGTGTGGTGTGTGTGTGTCTGTGTGTATGTGTGCATGTGTATGTGTATGTCTGTGTCTGTGTGTGTATGTCTGTGTGGGTGTGTGTATATGTCTGTGTGTGTGTATGTCTGTGTGTATGGTGTTTGTGTGTGTGTGTCTGAGTATGTGTGTTGCTGTGTGTGTGTGTGTGTGTGTATTATGCGTGTGTATATGCGTGTGTGTGTGAGTATGTGTGTCGCTGTGTGCGTATATGTCTGTGTGTGTGTGTGTGTGTGTGTGTGTGTGTGTGTGTGTGTGGTGTGTGTGTGTGTATGTGTATGTGTGTGTGTGTGTATGTATGTGTGTGTGAGTGTGTATGTATGTGAGTGTGTAAACATAGAAACATAGAAATTAGGTGCAGGAGTAGGCCATTCGGCCCGTCGAGCCTGCACCACCATTCAATATGATCATGGTTGTTATAAGTGTGTGTGTATGTGTGAGTATGTCTGAGTGTGTGTGTCGGTGTGTGGTGCGTGTTTATATGGTGTGTGTCGGTGTGTGTGTGTGTGTGTTTATATGGTGTGTGTCGGTTGTGTGTGTGTGTGTGTGTGTGTGTGTGAGTGTGTCTGTCTGAGTCTGTGTGTGTCGGTTGTGTGTGTGTTTATATGATGTGTGTGTGTGTGTGTGTCTGTGTGTGACCCCTCTGGGTCTAACCCCGACCAGAACCGTTCACCAACACATACAGAGCAGGACAAAGAAATAAACACGCCTCGTCTTTGCCCCCCCCCCCCCCCCCCCCCCCCCCCCCCCCATACCACACAACAACCCATTGCCCCTTCCAGTGTTCAACACAATTCCATTTGCAAAATGAATAGAATGGCCCGAGGAAGGGTCTGGACCCCTCCAGCGCCGCTGCCGCCGCTGCCAGCCCCGCTGAGTTGCTCCAGCAGCATTTTCTCTGCCTGTCCTTTTAAATTTCATTCCCAATTCCGTTCTCTTCGCAAAATAAAATTTAAAAAAACGAGTCAGTAAACTGGACCTCCTCACCCTCACAGTGAGAAGTCAATGCAGAGCTTTTGATTCATTCTCTGTGAAGCTTGCAGCTTGTGAGCCCGATGCCCAGACACACACACAGACACACACACAGAGACACAGACACAGACACACAAAGACAGGGCGGCCCCGACCCTGCAGCCCCGCTCCGTACCTGTGTCCACGTTCAGTGAGATCCGCGCCTCGGCAAGGTATGGGTTGGGGGGTCGCGTGGACCTCAGTCACTGGAGGCGTTGGGCGGCGGTCGCTGGCGCCGTTGTAGATGCCGCCATTTTTGGGGGTGGGTGGGTGGGTGTAAGTTGGTTATGATCGGGCTTAGAGGAAAGACAAGAGCTGGCAACAGCGCCTGTCAAAGCTACGCAATCACTCCCCTCCCCTGAAATGAACACTAGATCAAGGCCCACGCTCCCAACGAAGCGGTCTCCTCTCCTCTCATAGAACAATGAAAAGACCTGCCCCCTCCCCATAAGAGACCTCCGCCTCTCGCCTCAGCGAGACTCGGGAATCCCATCCGCCGCGATCCACATCCCGACTGTCTCCACGACTCCCTCTCTCCTTCTCTCCCCTCCACTCCACTCTCCCACTCTCTCCTCCTCTCTTATCACTATCTCCGCACCTCTTATTCTCCCTCCCCATCCTCCCCTATCATCCTCCTCTCTCATCTCTCTCTATCCTCTCCCTCCTTATCCATCCCCTCTCGCCCCTCTCTCCTCTCCCTCCCCTCCCCTATAATCCTCCTCTCGGCCTCCTACCCTCCTCTCTCCGCGCCCTCTAGCGTCCCCTCCCTCCTCTCTCTCCCCATCTCCTCTCTCCCCTCCCTCTCTTTTTTCTCTCTCCACTCCTCTCTTCACCTCTGCTCCCCTCTCCTTCCTCTCCCCTCCTCTCTTTCTCCCCTCGCTCCTCCTCCTCCTCCCTCCTCTCTATTCTCTCTCCTCTCTCCTCCTCCCCTCTCTCAGCCACTGTTCTCCCCTCCTTATCTCTCCTCCCCTCCTCTCCTCCTCCTTCTCTCCCTCCCCTCCCCTCCTCCTCTCCTCCCCTCCCCGTCTCTCCTCTCTCCACCCCTCTCTCCCTCTTTCCTCTCCTCTCTCTCTTCCCTCTCTCCCGCCCTCTCCCCTCCCCTCCATTCCCCCTCTCCCCCCCCCCTCTCCTCCCCTCTCCCCTCCCCTCTCCCCTCCTCTGCCAAGGGATGCACAGGCTAACACATGCACTGCTTAATAAGCCATCGGTCGAGCGGGACAGTTGCAGAAAGACAGTGGCTGGCAGAAGACCCCCCCCCTCCTATCCCTACAAAAAAAAAACAATGAACACACACACACACGCACACACAAATACACAGACACACAACACCCACAACAACCACACAACCCACGATACTCTCTCACACACACACACACACACTCTCTCACACACACACACTACACACACACTCACACACTAGCTCTCACACACACACCACATCTACACACTCTCTCTCTCAACATCACCACACACATAGCACACGCTCACACACACACACACACACTCACTCCGCTCACACTCACAACACACGACTCTAACTCACACACCACAACTCTAACTCTATACACACACAGACACACTCTCATCACCTAACACACACACATCTCTCACACACTCACAATCACTCACACACACTCCATACATCTAAATACACTCAACTCGCGACAACCACACCCACCCACTCCCACTCACACACTACACAACCACTACTCACACTATAATAATAATACTACCACATTACATACACTCACTCACTCATCACACACACTACACGCTCACTCACACACTGAACACTCACCACACTCTAACACACACACACTGAAGCTCAACACGCGTAATACACTAATAGAATAGGTTATATACACAATAGAGATATATAGATATTACACACACACATCACACTCTCACTTATATATATATATATATACGAGTAATATATATCACTCCACTATATACTCTCACTAGAAATATAAGAGTTAATATATATAGAGATATAGAGTCACAACTCCCCACGCAACAGACTATCACACTCGACTGCTCTCTATACCATATATATATATATATATACTCTAATAGACACTCTAACACATACATTATAGAGCACTCTCACAGATCTATAGCTCTCACACTATACACACACAATCGATCTCTCGTTCACACACACCACTCACTCCTCACACATCACTCCACATAGAGTTTATATATATACACACACTCTCACTCTAATCCACACACTTCTCACCACAAGAGATACTACACAATCACTCACTACCTAACACACACAAACGCGAACAGTTATCATATAATATAATATATAGGACACATATATATATAATATACTCTAGTGAGATATATATATATATATAGAGACACACAGTTACATCCCACACATAGATAGAGACAATAAACACATACACTACACAGATATAGAGTTCTCTCGCACACATCACACAATATACCGTCTAGAGATATAGTTACACTATATACACACACTCGCTCACAGAGATCTAACCCCCCCCCCATCACCCACACCCACCCCCCTCACTACTCTAATAGACACACTCACACACACACACAACCCCCCCCCACACATCCACACCCACCACACAACTACTCAAAACACACACAACAACACAACACCCCACATATTGAGAATATAGAGTCACACCGCTTACTACTCTACCAACACTCCCCCCCACAGATATATATATCTACACTGATCTCTCACAGAGAGTTATATATCTCACTCTCACACCCCCCCCCCCCCAACACCCCCCCCCCCCCCCCCCACCCCATCACACACACACACAATTCACACACACACCACACACATCTAACACACCCCCCCCCCACACACACTCTATACTCTATACACACACACACACACTCCTCTAACACACACACACTATCCTAGACTCACCTACACACATAGAGTTAATATCACAATAGGAGATATAACACACAACACACAAAAATACTCTATATAACCACACACACACACACGAACCACACTCACACACACACTAGACACCTCTAACACACACACACAAACACTTAGAGACACCACACACACACACATTTATTTATATACCCCCCCCACACACACACTCTACACACCCCCTCACACACTACCACACGTCGAGATTACACCCCCAGCCCCCCATAACACACACACACATCACACACCCCCACACACGCAAACACGCTACATCACACTATCACCGACACAGTTTAATACCCACTTGTACTCTATCTCACTCACACACACACACTCTCACACACACCCCCACACACACACTCTCTCACACTCTCACACACTAAACTCTCTCTCTCTACACCACTCGCTACACTCTTAACACACCCACACACTAACACACACACTCTAACACTCTAAGATTAGAGTTATACCACACACCTCACTCACACACACACTCAACACACACAACACTACACACAAGAGTTAATATATATAGAGATAGACACTCTCACACACACCACACACACACACACACTCTATCTCACACACACAGGACACACACACTCACATTCACTGTAAACACACACTCACACACACACTCTCCTCACACACCCCCCCCACACACACTCACTCTCAGTGACTCTAACACACCCCCACACACACACTCCCACACTCTACACACACACACACACACACTCTCACACACACTAACACACACACTCACACACTCCCATACACTACACACCCCCACTCTAACAACACACACACTAGAGTTCTCACACAAACTACTCTCACACTTTCACACACACTACATATAGAGTTTATATTATATAGAGCACACACACACACACACCACACTATACACCTAACACACACACACACACACTATCTACAGATACACACCACACTCTAACAGATATAGAGTTATTATATATTTAATATAGAGAACCCCCAACACACACACACACTCTCACCTTTAATCAAACACACTCACACACACTATCACACTCTACACAACAACACTAACACATAGAGTTATCTACAACAGAATATAACAGTTATGTATATAACAAACACTCACACACTCACACACACACACACCCCCAAACCCTCACACTATAACGTCTCTAAACGCTTACTCCGCGCTCTACTCTCTCTACACTCTGCTCACACCCACACAATCTCTCTCGTCGCTCTACATATATCCCCCATATATAACTACAGATCACACATCGCTCCACACTCTAACCAACACACTCTATCTCTCACTCTACACACTGCTGCTCACCGTTCTAACACACGACACTCGCACACTATAGAGTCTCACGCTGATCACACACACTCACACACTACTCACCCCCCACACATCATCTCTCACACAATCCCAACGCTACACACAACATCACCAACAACTCACCCCCACTCTATCATATATATATATATAGAGAGATATATATATATACCCCCCCACATATCTCGCTGAAGATACTCATAAACCCCCCCCCCCCCACGCCACTTTCACACTCTCGTCGCAACACACACACCCTACACACCCCACACCCCCCCCCCCCCACACACTCTCACACTCTAACACACACCACTCTCTCACACACACACACACTCACACCAACTCTCACCACTTCAGGGATAATATCATATAATACACATAACACCCCCCCCCCCCCCCAGTCTCACACACACTCCAGCATATGTATATACACTCTTCACCCCCCCCCCTACCACACACAGCACCCCCACCCCCCCACACACACACACTCTCACACATCGAACACACTCTCATCACCCCCCACACACACACACTCACACTTCTTACACTCACTATACACACACCACTCTCACACTCTCTAACACATACACACTCTCGCCACACTCACTCACATCACACACACACTCTCTACCACTCCAACACACACCCTCTCCACACATACTCCTCAACAGCACAACACACTTCACACACAACACACTCTCACACACTCTAAGACACACACACTCTCACAACACTACACACACACCACAATCTCACACTCTATCACATAACACTCTCACCACTCACACACTCACATATCCACACACAAACACACACACACTCTCACACCAACACCACATCACAACACACACCAC